>OY992530.1:300715582-300889770 GCA_963921185.1 Dasysyrphus tricinctus
TTGGTACTCTATGACAAATTTTACGTTCCTAGCACCTAATACCAAATCTTATGTTAATCGGACCAGCCATTCGGTCTGTAGGTCTGAACGCATTTAAAAACAGCCGAAAAACGAAATTGCGAACTTACATCCTTTTTTATAAATTAAAATTAAATTTAAATTTTTTCGTACAATTTTTTGAACTATCCATTCCAATAGAAAATTCAATTTTGAACAAAAAGTATTATATGTAAAATTGTCAAATTCCGCTTAGTTTTCGAGTTATACCAAAAATACTGAAAAGTGGCCAGTGTGACCATTCTCTCAGAAACGCACGGGTGAATTTAGTAGCATTTTTGGTTTTAAGCATGCTTATGGGCCAAACAAACATATTCAATAATAAAAACCCTTGCACGTAATTGTTCCTTTATACCTCTCATTTTCCGGTCTATTCAATAGGCTATATGTATCAATGGATGAGTTTTAAAAATAAGTAATAGAGATATTCACAGAAAATGTATTCATATATTTTTTTTTTTTAAATATTTAAATAATAGCGTCATCCAATATGACATTGCTGAGGTGAGCTGCAGGAGGCGTAAATCCATTTTGATGCCGGGCAAAACACAAATACCACAAAATTGATATAACATGCGCACATGTACCGCCGCGGCGTCCCGTGAAGCACTTACAATAAAAATGCTTAAATACTTCTCGACCTTTGGCACGTCTATTTAAAAGTATATAAGTGTAGTACTTCTTAGCACTACTATGTCGCGACTGGTAGACCAAGTGCCAATCAAGAACTGCATTATTGTTATATTTGGGGTTTTTCATGTCCAAGTACCTCTTAAACCCCATGGTCTACAGCTGATAGACATACAAATATTTTAAGAACATAATTTTACCTTTTCAAAGTTGTATGGCACATCGCTGTTGAGTAAGAAGACCACGCTCCAATGCAGAAATGCATTATTGCTCTTTTCTGCATTTTTCCCAAATATCTTTTGAATCCCATGGTTGGGCGTATAATGCCCATATAAAAAAATAAAGCACATAAGTTAACCTTTTCAACGATACCTGACACATAACTGTTGAGTTGTGCAACCAGTTACCATATTAAGAATGCATTTTTGTTATTTTTGCTGCTTCAAAGCCGAATATCTTTTGAACCCCATGGTTTGGAGCTTGGCTGCCATATAAGAAAATGAAGAACTCTCATTGACCTTTCCAATGACGTATGACACATTTCTGTTGAGTTGGTAGACCAAGTGCCAATTAGGAACTGCATTATTGTTATATTTGGGGTTTTTCATGTCCATGTAGCTCTTGAACCCTGCAATAACCTTTCCAACGATATATAACACATAAATGTTGAGCAGGTCAACCAAGTACCAATTAAGAAATGCATTATTATTGTTTTTGGTGCTTTAAAGCCGAATATCTTTTGAACCCCATGGTTTACAACTTAACGGCCACATAATAAAATGAAGTATTTGCAATGACCTTTTCATTGATGTATGACACATCTCTGTTGAGTAAGTAGACCAGATCCCATACATTTTTGCCCATTCTCCTTTTATTTATGTTTCGTAAAGATTAGCTCTTGGAGAGTCTAAATCCACAAAGCTCGAACAAAAAAAGTACATGCATTGTCTTCCATTTTAAAGAATAACCGTTGAAAAACGTAGGTAAATAAGATTTTCTCAGTTCCTATTTTTTAGTATAACAACTCAGGCGACAACAAAAATAAGGGTTTTTAATAGAACAGTTAGATACAAGTATTTTTTACAAACAAATAGAAAAAAGATTAGTATGTAGTTCCACAATTTGAAATAAAGACAGTATAAACTCGTTTTTTTCCTCGAAATTTTGGGTTTGAAACTAGTTATTTTTCAAAAACTATTCATGGAAATCACTTGATTTAAAAACAAGATGGTAGAACCAACTTTTAGCTTTAAAAAAATGTGCAATACTTAACTGTAAGTATTACTGTTATTTCTTAATATTTTTTTCCATTTTTAGAAAATCGCCCCTCCCACCCAAATGGGCCGAGATAAACCCCCCCTCCTATAGTGAAAAATGTTTGTTGATAACTGTTCTACACAAATCTGTCATTTAACTTTGTCGCCTGAGTTATCGTACCTACTTTCCCCGAATTTTAGTTCACTAACATTTTTGGCATCACTTTCCAATGAAATGCTACTGTCGGAAACTGTCGAAGTTCTCAAGAAAAAATGGTTACTAATGCTTACCTCACCTCTTGTTCATCTGAACGAAAAAACACTTTTGTTTGTAGTAGCAAACCTTTTTTATATTAATATTTTATGTGTCACCAAAAATGTCGTGAACACAGCCTTTAAAAGCTGCCAATATCCAGCTTATAATTATTCGGGCGAAGAATTATGATGCATTCTTGTAGAAGGACACAATACAAGCATTTTTCTTCTTCAGAGGTGGGTCTATCTCCTCGCGATTAAAGAGGAGGGGTAATTTCTTGAAAAAAGATGCTTCCATTAGAGAACGAGCTTTGGTTTGAATATTCAATTTTTAATGCTTGCAGTAATTTTTATTCCTACGCTTAAAAACCACGTTGTTTGAGGTTTTGAGAAAATTTAAAATTACATATGGAATCTCTTATTTGAAATTTTGTTTGAAGAAAAAAACACATTTTGTATGTTGGTGTTCCTGAAACCAAAAGCATAAGGTTTTACTTCATGTTCGTGGATTTTGTTGCTATTATAAGAGAGTCTTATAAGAACGCAAGATGTTTTGTTTTACACAATTTGCAGCTATCCGACTCTTTCGAAGTGCGACAGGGTGTGAGACAGGAGGATGTTCTATCGCAAATTCTCTTTCGACGATGTTTTGACGGCCAGCTTTGAAACAGCAGAAAGACTGAGTATTCAAAGGAGGCCGTTTAAAAGACTTAGTCACTTAGACTATTCCGATGAATGTCTCTTGGAAAATAACATCAGCAGACTGAACGGTATGTGTCAGGCACTGAAGGTTAAAGGAGAGTCGAGTGGTCTAAAAATAAAAACAAAACGACAAAAATAATACTCACAGGCCGCTCCACACATCAGCATATTTTTATACAGGAGACGCCAGTTGAACTGGCTGAAATATTCAACTACCTTGGAAGTATTGTTGCATCAAATAGTGGTACAGATATGGACGTTCAATGTAGAATAAATAAAGCTCGCGCAGCCTTCGGTTCTATGTCCCTTTGGAATTCTAGTCAAATGTCCTTACGCACTTAGTTGAGATTCTTTGAATCCATTGTCAAACCCGTGCTATATGCTTCCGAAACTTGGAAAGTCAGGATAACCATTGCAGGCTTTTGTCAATCGCTGTCTACGCCATATTCTTAAAATTCGCTGATTGGGAAGATGCAGATTCTACGTCCGAAGACAACAACACTACCACACAGTTTGGATCTCTATTTACTTATGCATAATGTACATAACATTAAAGAGTATTCGTGAGCATACAAAAATTGTATTTCAATCCAGTTTGTCAATGCGTTGGAAGAACTTATAAACATTTACGATACTTAGTTGTTAATTTGCTTAAATGTATTTAATTTATATTTTTTTTGTAGAAATATACAATTTTGGCTTATGTGGTATAGGTACTATCGGTGTAGTATTCCTAATGCAGTATAAAACATACCACATTACCCATCGTTAAAGTTTATACCTGCGAAATTTGCATTTCATTGGCTTTTAAGACAATTGGAGCCCCATACTTGGTATAGTATACTGTATACCACATTAGACGACAAGGTGTACCATCACATAACCCATTACTTTTCAAAAGTTTTTTTTTTGTCAAAATTATTTTTAAGAAAGTTTTTTTTTATAATATAAATTCTATATACTACTGAAATAAATCAGCCAAGTAGAAGACTTAGCATCGAGGATTGGACTTGTTGAGTTATTGATTCAAAATAGCTTTTCATGGTCTTTAGTCCTACAAATTGGCGTTTCGTCCGGCTTATGATAAGTCCAAGTGAGGAAGCCGGACGAAACGCCAATTTGTAGCACGAAACGCCATAAAAAGCTATTTTGAATCAAAAAATCTGTTTTAGCTACTGTTAGAATCCGACAAAAACAATTGAAATAAAGGGTCCGCCAAATAACTTTTTTTTTTTGAAAATGCTATAAAAAAAACTACTGAATATTTTCTCAATTTTTTTTTTTTATTTGAAAGTACAATCCTTCCGGTTAATAATGGAAAATAATTTTATTCAAATGGCTGCTTCGCTAAGTGGGCCTGCGATCGACTTAATGAAGATGAAGCTCATTTTGATCTTGGCGGTTATGTTATGTAAACAAGCTAAATTGTCGCATTTGGGGCACAGAAAACCAGCACGCCATTGAAAAGCCGATACACCCAAAACGAGTCACTGTTTGGTGCGGATTTTGGTCCAGAGGCATAATTGGGCCATTTTTCTTCGAGTGGCCGTTACAGTCAATGGCAATCGTTATCGGGCCACGTTGAACGAATTTTTGTTCACAAAAATTGAAGAGGAGGATATTGGCAACATTTGGTTTCAACAGGACGGTGCTACGTGCCACACAGTCGAAGCTACACTCCATGTAATAGTAGCATTTTCAAAAAAAAAAAGTTATTTTGGCGGACCCTTTAGTATCTTTTATATTCGTGTTAACATCAACCAATTTTAAGAGCATTCATTTCACTACTTTCTCTGTTAAGTCAAAAATAAAGACATGATACCACAAAACCCTAACTTTCTTTGCTATTCTTACACGTTTCCAGCATTTCCAATTATTAAAGTCAAGTATGAGCTGTAGGTGTCTTTGTTTCCCATTTCATCTCGGCTGATAAAGTATGATATAAATTTGTAATGTCAAAAAGACCTACAATCTATTACTGTGCTACTGTGGCACAATTCCACAAATCCGAAATGAACCAAAACCTTTTTATTTAATTAAAACCTGACAGTAAAAATGCAGTAAGAAGCAAATATTCTGACATCCAATCATAATTCATTTCATAGGCAAGATAAAAGTACATTTAATAACATTCACCATTATTGACAGTCTAACATTAAATGCGGTATATACATATTTGGGCAAATTCATACCTTCCTTCCTCCACACACAGCTTTTTGTTTCATTATTTTTCTCAAAATACTCTATGACATCAGTGCTTCCCACATAATACGAAACTTCTTTAAGCACACCATCCACTGTCGTGTCAATTATTAGCTTCTCTAATTTCAAAAACACAGAAAATCCCCAACTTTTCTCAAATTTACATTACACGATGTAAACAACCTCCTCATACTAAGCTTCTGCTGGCTGGCTGGCCTTATTCTCAACAAAACCTGATATCCTCTAAAATAATAGTGTATATCCTGTAAGTTTGTTAGTAGTTGTAAGTCGTTCTTTCTTCCAATGTATGTTGGAGTTGGAGCAAAGCCATTTAGAATGCGGCAAACAAGGAACAAAAACATACCAAAATCCCCCCCAACACACACTCAAATTAGAAAAGAAGAAAGCAAAAAAAAAAACAAGAAACTTTAAAAGTAAATCGCAAACTTAACTGCGTATTACCCCCATTCTTGTAATGACCCCCAAAAATATATTATAAGCGTTCAAAATCGACTTTTCTACTGCGGCAGCAACCAAAAATAGTAATTCTCTAAAACTTTCGCTTAGGAGACATTCACCAGGATATTGTGCTCCTTTTTGTCCAACAAACAGACCAAAAAAGCTATTCATACACACGAACACAGAGACAAATACTTGTACAAAAAAAGACACTCTCATAACGAATGTTCACTCTGAATTGAAATACTGCAGATTTTAATTAAAAACTTTTGAATCCTTCGGTACACATTTGATGGACGGAAGAATGGTAAAATAAGAAGGACAGGGTTTTTTGAATTTTGAGAATGTTACTACAACAAGTAGTTGTGTAGGTTGGGTTTGTAGTCTTTACACAGGTAAAAGTTTACCTCTTATTTTTGTGATCCCAAAGAATATTTGACAGACTTTTCATCATCCAAGGACGAAGGACCACATGTGTTGCAAAGGCTAGATTATCAGGGGCAACTTATAGAACTGCAATATGATACAAATACAACTTGCAACATAGTGTTGACATTTTAAATCTGTGTGAGTGTGTGTTTCCTTTTCTTATGCGGTTCCGCTTTGTTTTAGTAAGGTCGGTGATGCATAAAAGAAGTTTTTATCAAACTTTCCACTGACTTTATATCCTAAGTTTAGTCCTTTTCCCTTATGCGACTACCCATTTTGACTGATTTATGCATGTTAATTAACTAAATTTAATTGGTTAAGTGTGTGAGTGTGTCTGTATAGGTGGTATGCGTGCATCGAGAGGTATTAGACTAGGTTTGAGCAGTCTTTAATAAGATAATTGCTTTTCCGTAGAATAGTACCTACGTATATGGAATCATATAATCTCCGAAAGGACACGCAACTAAGGTGGTAGTGTTAGTTGTTGGATGAAAGAGGTAGGATGCTTGGTATGTTCACGTAAACATCGTTGTGTGTTCTTATAAACAGGGGATTCCGATAAAAAGGATAATTTCGTGAGTGATTCAAGAGTAGGTACTCAACCCTTCCTCACAGTGCTTTCCAGAATCTTCAAGAAGTCCAGTGAACAAAGTCAGACAAATCCAGATAATCCCACTCGTCGAGGATGTAAACGTATATCTTGGAGTGTGCAAACATTCAGTCAGGTTGGTTGGTTGGCTGGCCTATCTCTGTACAAAAGACATGGACCGATGCGATGGTGCACGTAAGGGAAACAGTGATTTGCCTGAGTGGTTGCAGGACCACAAGCAATTTGTGCTATAATCTCATGTGTGTGCATAGCCACCAGGAGTTTGGTTTGTCCAAGGACAATGACTCAAAGCATTTTAGTCCTGCTCCAGGTCCTTTATCGTTTGGTGTTTCCATATATACAGTTGGTGTTGTCATGGTTGTTGTCGTCATCGTAGCTGTAGTCATATAGTCGTTCCTTTCGAATTTGAAAAGGCAATTTGCTGAGCTCATTGTGTTTTTCTGTTCTGTGTGATGGACGGACAACTCAAAATACACACACCCACGAACATTTATACATATTCGGAAAACATAAATGGAAATCAAAATTTAAATAAGTCCCAGTAATTGTTTTAATTGAATAGGTTCCTCATCATTATAATGGGGGATATGCGAAAAGGTGAGTTCAAGCTGCTTACTCCTCTTATTATAGGGTGTATAAATGTTGTAGGGAAGAACTTTGTTTGCGGTTTTGTGGACTCTAGTCACTCTTGTCACTCTAGTCAAAAAATAGGGGAACAAATTATTTTCAAATTTTGTTCAGTGTTTTTTGAAGAGCTCCATCCTTGTGATAGTTTTGTTTTCAAATAATTTTTTAAAGTAGGTACCGTTAAAGCGCAACCGTAAGAAGTGACACGAGGGTGTCATTTTCTTGGAATTTTGTTTGACGGAATCAAATGTATGTATGTAGTTACTGTTTATTCAGCTTTAATTAACTTAACTGTCTTTGATCATTAATACTTCAGCAAAAAATTACAAACAAAAATTTCAAAATGGTATTTTATGATTACTGACTAAAATTTAGCGGGTTCACTGGTCAAGTTTTCATACATTTTAAATTTGTGATGAAGTAAGTAATTAAGAGAAATCTTTCCAACTAAATCCACCAAATTTTTACAAATAATCATTAAATACCAAATTTCTGTAATAATTTCGAGTTCTTTCGATATTACTCTACTTAATATCTGTGGTGTTTGGTAGAAACCTGATAACTCCATTTTAAAATTAGCGTCTTTACGCCCACTTTAAATCAAGCTAGAGTGTAAACGAGGCCACAGATTTTCTTCAAATTTGGAATACTTATGAACATAACTTTTGAAAAATTATGTTTCAAATTTGAAGAAAATCGGTTCACCCGTTTAGGTTGTAGGTCGATGTAAAGTGGACGCAAAGACGCAAATTTTAAAATGGAGTTATTATGTTTCTACCAAACACCACAGATATATTTTATATTAAACTTCATGAACCTAAAACTTGGCATACTTGTATATTTTAGATCTCATTACTTTTTTGGCTGACTTTTTACGCACAGGTTTCTTTTTCATATAAGAACTTGGCTCTTTTTTAAACATATGTTTTTGTTGTGATTTCACTCCTTTTTGCAAAGATTTTATTTTGTTAGGTGAAAATCAATCCCTACCACTCCACAAAGTTTAATATTTCTACGGAAACAGAAATTGCTCCATATAAATAAAAACAATTCTGAGAAAGTGGGTGGATGGATTCCAAGCCCCCTGAATGGAAAATCTCGATTTTTTTTTTCAGAAAGGGGGTGGATGCCACACGCCCTCTAAATAGATAATAGCAGATTGTTAATTTTTTTCTTTGTATGAACCACCAGGCCTACCGTTGTGTGAAGTTTCAAGTTTCTACGATGTCGTGAAGTGCTCCATAATTTTGATGATCTGTCAGTGAGTCAGTCAGTCAGTTATGGCTTTTGCGATTTTTGAAGTCCTATATCTCGGGAATTACAAACGCTAAGGAGTTTAAATGTGGTGACCCACCTGTGTTGGATCAGTTCAGAAAATACTGCGAATTTGAAGATTCTAACTTTATTGGTACTGAAGTTAGAGTGGGGTTGAAAATCGTCTGAGTTTGTTCCTGTAAAAAGGGTGAAGTGCCGCGAACTTGGCTGGGCACTACCGTGCTCTTAAATTTTCAAAGATTTACCAAAAGACTATCACAAAAAGCCATTGCTTCGTTCTCTAACGAAAAGGTAAAGGTAAGCAAAATTATCCCAATTAAATCTTTAAAGGGTCTTTTAGTCCACATTCACGTTGTCAGAACTATCATTGAATTTTGCATATATTGTCATTATTTACTTATAGGTCAGTCGGCAGAGGCAAAAATACTATCCATAATGCAAAGCTATAAGGATCAAATTTTTTGATTCGAATTGAGAGATGTTTTTTTTTTCTGAGTATAAGAAAAAAATGGCGCGCTTGTAAGTGATGTGCGTCAGCCGCCATTTTGAAAAATGCGTTTTAGCATATCTCGACAACGGTTCATCATACAAAAAATATATTTCCTTCTCTTCCATAGGAAATTTAATTATCTTTATACCTGTATACAACATTTTTTTGAATATCTATACTGTCAGAGTTAGAGCTCCTTAAAGTATGCTTTTTTAAGTTTTTGCGTTATATCTCTTTGATGGTTGCTGTTATGGAAAAAAAAATGTTTTCCAAAGTTGTAGAACATGTAACTTCCAATAATTCTTTCACACAAATTTTTATGTTACGAAGTATGGTTCAATGTTGGCCACGACTACGCCGAGCCGTATATCTATGGTCGATTCGGAAAGTCCCATTTTGGATCCATCATCCAGCACTGTGACATCCGCCCAATTAGTTGAGTAATTTTTGCTTTCAAATCCTGAAAGGTAGCTGGCTTATCGGCGAAGAATTTTGATTTTACATAGACCCGACCTCGAAAACAGGTATCCACATCGCATCCACGTAAACCTACACATTTTTTTAAATACAAATTAATAAGATAAACCTTGGCACTTATTTTTGGATATAAAATCAAAACTCCCAATTAGTCTCGAGCTCCACTACTCCACATTCAATATCAATCTTTAAGAAAATTGCTTACGCATTTCAGGATACATTTACGTGCCTATATAAATTCTTCGAAACAATTTTATATTTTTTCTTATATCGCAATCAACTAAGTTTTCCCAACACACCTCAGACTCAATTGATTTCACTTTGACACAACATTAATTTAACGACCTTAATACCATAAACCAAATTTATCAATTTAGCAGAAACCTATAATAAAACTAATTAACTTTTTATCATCTCAAAGGTTAGTCAATTAATTTTCTTTTCATGACTTCTAGCAAGTTACCATAAGATCCAAAATAATGCTATCATCTCATCATAAAGACTAACTCTTTAGTTTCTCTTCATAAATATCTACAAAAACAAAAAAAAAGTCATTAATGATAGAAAAATATCATCACCACTCATACCAGCGTTCTTTGGCAACGTTTACCTTTATAATACAAACTTTTACTTTTTCCCCGAATGCCTCCACCCCCTCCTATTGGTAGATAGTATCAACTAACTAAAAGGTAAACTTATTGTTGGGTTATAGCCTTGTGGCTGACAATGACTATAATGTACATTGGAGTTAAGACTGAAGTTTCCCAAACACGTGTTGTATATTTTGTAAAAAAGAAAAGAAAGTTCTGTAACCACCACTGTTTATACGTAAATATGTACATACATACATATAAGCAACATATGTACATAATACATATTTCCCTTACGTGCTTTGAAAGAAACACGACTTTTTGCTTCGGGGGGCCTAAAAATAACCTTTGTACGGTTGTGTTAATTGAATCCTGATTAATAGTTTACACCCCTTCTACACTGAAAAAAAAGACAATATGTGGATACTCGTATTTCAGGATTTGGAAAAATTAACTTAAGAGATATTGCGTGTGCATCATCAGGGCGATGGACGCCCAGTATACGGGTCAATGGCCAGCAAATGCATGTTCATTATGGTGGTGCTTATGTATATAAGAACTTAACAATTTTCTGCAACAATTTTATAAAAATCGGTTAAAGTTGAAATTTGACACATAAAATATGCGTAGTTTTCATAGTCATTTACTCACATAGGAAAAATTGTAAATGTTGATACAAAAAATGTAAGCCTGATATAAGTATTGTGAACACATATTTTGAGCGACATTAACAAAAAGTGTTTACTTTTTTATAAACAATATCTTAGAATTAATTAAAGTTAGATATAACATTGGTGTCAGAAGTGGGATTGTAATCGGCATGGTGTCTCCTTCTTGAAAAGGTGAAATTCTCTAGTGCTTCATATCGTGTTTTTATCGGGTCGCTCTTGCTGGTTGATGAATCGGTCTATCATCTCTTGTGTCGATTTGATGATGCACCAGTTTTGTCCGACCATACTTTTTTGTCAACTTGAGAATTTTAGCTTTCATGGAGTTAATTTTTTTTGCATCTATGAGTCCATTTCTATGATCTTTGCTATTGTGGATATACGGGTATACATTTCCAGACTTTTCCTCCCCTTCTTTGTGCGATATGATGTTCAATACCCGAACAGGCACCATACCTATTGTTCTTTCTTCTTCACAAGAGTTTTCCCTAGTATGATGTTTTGGGAATATTTTTCAGAACTTGGGGTCACCATTATAAATTTATGGCTACCCAAATCGCATGTTAATTTTGTCCAATATAAAAATTTTGAGGAAGAAAGAAAATAAGCTTACGTCTCTTTTAGGGAATCTCTACATTTCAATATCTTACATAGTACTTGCCTATCAATATCCAAAATAACTCCGTGCTCTTTTGAAAAGTCAACTCAAACGATTCATTCGTTTATCACATAAAGGATTATCCAATAGTGTTGAATGAATTACGATAAAACAAGCTGTCTGTGAGGTATTAACAAAATTATTCTTTTATCCTTTATAACTGGAATATGACATCATTCAAATTCTTTTGCTTGTGCCTTATTAACATAGACCTGCGAATTCAGAAAACCCAGGAGAAAGTCTAATGGTCACCTCGTCACGGTCACGTTTCCTTCCGTGAAAGACCTATTTATTAATTAGCATAGACCTACTCATCAGCTGTATGGCAAGTAGTACTGTCCTGTTAGAACCACATGTTGTTCACATCCATATCATCCAACTGGGGTCATAGGAAATAGTCTATCATCGATCGGTAGAGGTCTCCCTTGACTTAATTGACTGCCTCCAGTTTACACACTTTTATATGGGTAACCTTGATGTTTCCAGCAGATCCTGCATTGTTTGCTGATAATTCACTCAACCTTTCGACATGAATATGGGCCCCGAACGTTGTATTTTCGACAGGGAAGCATAACAATGCAATGCGTCAAATGAAGGCCTATCGTTGCCCCAAGGGAATACTTACTTTGAAAGTAAAGTTTTATTATTTGCACCTGTTGTGTGACTGAATAATAAACTTATGCCATATGCAAAAACGGTAGTAAGTGCTTTTACTGGTAGTTTTTGATAGTATTTACTAATTGTCATATGCATAAAAGCGAAGTAAATACTGAACAACAGGTATTTGCTGGAGGTAAAAGTATTTACTAGTTTCCGATTAATTTAGCCAGTAAAAACTTTTAATGGTATGCATAGAAACTAGTAAGTACTTTTTATTCCCAGTATTTACTGCAAATTGTTCAAATTTGTAAAAACCAACTTGAACATTTGATAGTAAATACTTTCGTATGCTGAATGCAAAAATTCACAGTCGTGATTGAAGTCTTAAAGCAATCGGATCACTTTATTTCTCAGAAAAAGTGGCTCAGAAAAGTAGAAAAAGGAGACATACCAAACGATTGGCTTACAGGTGTTTATTCTATTAAAAGTCATAATTCTGCAAGCAGCTCTCGAGATCGAAAATCACATGTGAACACAGTTATGAGAATAGCTAACAAATTGGTAGACAGCTACGCGAGAGAACCTCTCAAGAGTTTTCTAATAAAATTATTCTCAAACAGACACACACCTTAAGCCCATATACGTACAAAACAAAAGTGTTTACAAAAGAAAAATTGATAGAACGGTAAATTATAAAAGAAATTCAAAAGAACAGGTTCCAATTCACGTTAACACATTTCTTCAGTATATACTACCAATCTTAGGTGATTCAGTAGTATTAACTTGGATGAATTCAGTATTAGCTGATAGTATGCGGTTACTAGTACAAACTTTATTTTAAGCATACCAAACACAGTAAATACTATAAGTTTCAGCTTCTACTAGTAGTACAAGTATTTACTTTAACATTTTACTGGTAGTAAGTACTTAATTTGTATGCATATGCCCCAATATCTATGACAGATGCTGTCAAAGCAATATGTCCGTCACAGACTGTCAACATTTATCGATACACTCTTTTTCTCTCTTCTGTTACAGTTTTCAGACTACGTCTCTCGTACAATGGAGGCTATGTTACCGATGTCAATCAGTGATGGGATTTCTACCATATGGCGCCAGTTATAGCTATCATTGAAACTCATCATTGAAAATTTTAATGATTGATTTTGAGACGTTTAGGAGGCAAAATCATTTATTATTTTGATGGACGATCAAAGCTTAGGACTTAATTAATATTTCTAGTAAAAAAAAAAATTTCAAAAAGGCCCAACTTTCCACAAAAATTGACTTTTAATTTTTCAATGATCATTGGTAAGGTAGTTCAATCATTGAAATAAGAAAAGTCTTTTTATGTGGAAAGTTGGGCCTATTTGAAAATTTTTTTTGGCTAAAAATATTAATTAGGTCTTTAGCTTTATTTTTCCATCAAAAAAATAAATGATTTTACTTCCTAAACGTCTCAAAATCAATCATTAAAATTTTCAATGATGAGTTTCAATGATAGCTATAACTGGCACCTATAAGTGGTATTTCTACAACCTTTTTTTGTTTTTAAAATCCTACCACCTCCAATTCAAAATCTACCACCTTTTACCATTTTGCTGCTAATAATAATAATTTTTCATTTCTATCATTGTATTTTGGAAATCACATTTTACCCATAAACATTACACACACACTTTCACCACCAATTGAAAAATTCCAACGTTCCAATTTCCAAGCCAACTCATTGAAAATTAAAGTATTAAAATATTTAGACCCGAAAAAAGTCATTGCTGGAACAATGGCAACAGTCATTGAACTTACAAAATATTTTCCGCCAAACGCTACAAGCATTGAAACGCTCAATGTTGAGTGGAGAAAATTCATCGGCGAATTTAAAATAAAAGAAAGTTTCAAAACTAATGACATTGTACCACAGTGGATTTTTACTAAAAATTTGAAAGACGGTATGGGAGATTTATGGCATATTTCATAAAAAAACACTAAAATTACTTTTATCTAAACTCCTTCTAAATTTTATCAGACATTTAAAATTTTTCAGTTTCGCCAATGTAGAAAAGGAACATTTTAGGGATATTTTAATTTGACTAAGTTGCTCACATCCCTGGATTAAAGAAAAAAAGGGGTTGTTTCCCTCGCACATGCGAAGTCTATGAGAAAAAGTGAAAAAGCATTATGGATGAGGGACAATTACTCTGACAGCAAAATATCAGCTGTTGTTGACTGGAATGGCTTAACAAAAAGACTTTTAAAATTTAATGAGACAAAAACGAACTTTTAGTTTACAAGGGCATTTAAAATCTTCTTAAATATAAAAGCATTTGGTGAAACCAAAAAACATCATTTAAAGGCTAAAAGGCTTTTTAAATAATTAAAAGCCTTTCAGGAAATCGGCCATTAATGTTTGTCATCATACATGTTATAACCTTGTTGTAGCGCAGCAGCTGAACGTAAATTTTTACAGCTCAAAAATATAAAAAAATATAAAAGAAATAAATTAAACCCAACAACTGCTCAGAACATTTTAGCTGCGAAATAACTTTTGGGCAACGGGGAACATTTTGATCCCTCAGATTTATTGGTTAAATATGTGTCCTTTCACACGAGGAAATTGAGTTGCCAGCAACTTTTAGTTCCTAGGTGGGAAGGGCAGGAGAAAAGAGGGGCGAACAATTTCAAAGACGGATGCTTCAAAAAATAATAATTTTATAGATTGTGAACTGCATGTTTTTATAATTTTTAATTTGAATGGACTGATTTTGTTTAGTTTTTGTTTTTTGATTTATGGGGTTTTCCATTGGTAAAATAAATCAATTTATTTTTGATTTGAATCTGCCAAAATCAGTATTTTGACAGATCCAAACCAATTTTTGTGTTCCATTGGGCGAAATAATTGATTTATTTTTTGATCTAAATTCAATTTTGCAGATCTAAATTTTGTGGCAGATTTACCCCTCCCTGTACCAATACGAAAACACTTTTAAGCTGTCAGTTTGCTTATGTGGTTTTAGATGTGTTTATTTTATTTCGGTTGTGAAAATTAAGCTCAAAACACGAAGAAGATAATTTTTAATAGAAAAAGGAAGCTGTTTTAAATGAATCGGTGAATTCATGAAGCTAATATTACACTGCCAAAAGTGGGCAAAGGGATGTAAATTGATACGAAAAAAGATACATGTGAAATTACACAAATACATTGACAAAAAAAAGTCAATGTGAAATTGCATTCCATTGGCAACAAAAAAATTGATTTTTCGATTGAAATCTGAATTTACCAATGGAAAATCCCATTAATTACCATTATAACATATTTTTTTCTACCACCTTTCTACTACCTTTTTTTTTGGGCTGTCAATACTCAATTTGAGCATAATTTTGTTTATTCTTTCTTATAGCTTTCCTCAACTTGCTTTTGCTTCTCTTACCCGATAAACTCCTCAGGAAGCCTGTTTAGCTGCTTCCAAAGCCAGATCGACCGCAAATGATTTGGGAAACGTGCGTTCCCAAGCTGATCGAATATCTAACTGAAGACTGATATCATACAATACGAGCAAAAGTTTGCTATAGTTGACCTGTTTTTGAAGAATTATTGAAAAATGGCATACTTTTTTGTGAGCCCACGTCAAGAGCATGAAACTTGTTATTCAAAGCATTGAGTGAGAAGGGAATTTTCTTGTTTTAAATCATTGCGGATTTCGCAAGATTCTTTTCTAGGAGTCCATGAAGATGCTTTTGTAATGAACGTTGATCTTCGAATCGTTCAAGATGATTGTTTTACACTTTTCTTTGATTCTTAAACTGCGGGAGCAGAAGAGCTTTTTATTTGTAAAAAATTAATTTGTTTTTCATCCGAAAGACACTATTTTTTCCAATTCATATGAATCATTGTAGAAAAGGTGATGGGGAGAAATCAGCTAATTTGAGTACTTTTGACTTTGAGTTTCAAAGCTCAAAAATCAGTGCAATAACTTATAAAAATACTGGAAAGAGGTTTACTTTAATTTTTGGATATTTTTGGACCCATAAATGGAACTTTTAAGCAGGACAAACCCCCCCATCCGCACGGCGTGCATAGTTAAAGACTTGAAAGAGGGGCAAAATATCGATTTGCTTCAATGAAAACCGTACTCACCCTACCAAAACCTAACTGAAAACTTTTGGCGATATTTAGTACGAGTAGTTAACGAGCCTGGCTATCAGTTTAAGGCCAAAAAATCCCAAATTTCAGCCATGGAATTTGCACAGACAGAAATTTAGCTGGATTACATAGGGAAACTTTACGATGCCATGCTGGATCAAATTTATGAAACTTAAATGAACAAAAGTGACATAACCCACTACTAGAATTACCCAATAAACTACTTTTCCAAAAAAACTTGTTTAACTTCCTTTCATTAGCATTTATAACCAATTTCAATATGTGTGTCTATTCAGTTGACGCAAAAAAAACTGCATTTTTCGATGTGAAAAACTTTGCAAGAGAGCCGAAGAAAAAATAACTGTGCTTTTTGAATTTTTCTTTCTGATTTATGTTCCCAACATTATAAACAAAGAATAAGCATCATCAAATGAAACATTAATGCACCATGTTTGGAAAAAATGGACAAAGTTCCTTTGAAAATTTGTGTGTCTATTCAGTTGAAGCGGAGTGTAATAAGGGGGACAGAGGTTTGTATAGGAGGGAGAAACAGCATTTTGGTGTGAAAAAGGGGGACTGTCCCCCCTAAAAGAGGGCGTCTGGTAACACTAATTACATCGTCGGCGTTCAATGTAAACTCCCCAAGTCCATTTTCATTTTTTCTGAGACATCGGTACTTTTTATGAATTTTGTACTAACCAGAATTTGTAAATCTTTGAATTTGGGAATAATTTAATCTAGAAATAGACCAACATAAGATAAAGAGACCTTTTACAGAACTAAGGCCCATTTGCTGATAAGAAACTTAAATAATTTAAGTAGAACATAAGCGCTTATGTGACAGTTTACGCAGAGGAAAAAGTAGAACATAAGCTTTTAAGTAGAACATAAATGCTTAAGTATCGTATCAGCAAATGGGTCTAAAATGTTTATCTTTTAATAAATATATGGTATTCATGAAAGGTTTCTCGGTTTCGAAAGAAATGGACTTAGGGAGTTTTCATAGAAGGACGACGTATTTAATTTTCAATATTTTTTTCTGTAAAAGTGACCATTAACAAGATATCCATCGGATATAATTTTTGAGAGACTTTACAACTCACGAATGTTTTTAGACAACGTGTTTTCAACTGCCAATAGGGTCGATTTAAACTACTTTTCCCATCTGAATCTTGTCTAATAAGGTATATTAAATTCTTCATCTCCAACTGTAAACAGTTATTCAAATTTTGGTTCAGTGTAAGCAAATTAAATGACGTCAAATATTTCATTAAGGATATTATTGGAGCTTCTTTAATCTTTACGTTCTTTTTCTTTTTTTTTTGTTCTCAGTTCTCACTTTGAAAAGAGTTATTGTTATATTTCACCACTCTATTCAAAGTATGTACCTGTGTACATACATATGTATAAGCATAAGCTATTTAAAATTTTCTTTAAAATACTCTTGAGAGTGGATTCTGCTTTTGTGCTCAGTTCCCACTTGGAGCCCAGAACAGGCTGAGAGGTGAGGGGTTCATTCAGCAACTATATAAATCATTAATACTTAATGGATCCCACGGGAGTAATAAAAAATGACCGCACATAGAGTTCCTGGCGTCTCCTCTTCTTCCCCGCCAGCATAGTTATGGTAATGGTAATAAAAATAAAAGCTTATTTCCTTCTTTTCCGCGCATTCCAATCTTTTGACCACCTTCTTTTTTATACCGCCCTGCAAGCCATGCGCGAGTGGTATTTTTTCTGTTAGTTGTTGGGTTGATGTTTGAGGATCGGAAGGGTATTCTTTTTTTTAGGAAATTTATTACTTTAAAAGTATATGAAATACATTTTTCAACAGCAAAAAGTGAATGAGATTTAACTACGCCCAGAATGGAAGGTACTACGGGGAGCGGGGGAGTTAAGTTTTTCAGTGCAAAAACATAAATAAATTGCATTTACAGGGTGACATTGCATAAATCAAACTGAAGTCCTCGAAATTCATGCATCGGA
This sequence comes from Dasysyrphus tricinctus, assembly GCA_963921185.1. Classification (NCBI taxonomy): domain Eukaryota; kingdom Metazoa; phylum Arthropoda; class Insecta; order Diptera; family Syrphidae; genus Dasysyrphus; species Dasysyrphus tricinctus. The sequence continues at coordinate 300,733,695 of OY992530.1, forward strand.
GGAAAAACGAAAACAAAACTCAAATAACAACAGCAAAAAAGAAAGCAGGATTTTCGCATCGCATCGGTTTGAGTGGGTGACATGGAAGTGTGCGGTTGGACAAACTGACAACAGACAGACATGGATGGGAACGAATGTTTTATTTTAACAAAATGGAAATAATATATAGGAACGATACGATGGAAATGCCAGCGTTTTTGTGAAGGATTATATTTTTGTACTAGTGATGGTAGGGCAAGTGTATTGTCGACCTAAACGTATGTATAACAAGAGAAGTATCAGTAGCAGCAGCAGGAGAATCATTTTGGAAGCGCATCAACCAACATCACTGAAGTATATAAATTTATAAATACATGTAAACTTGCAGATTTTGTTTCACTTAGTGAATGTCCTTTCCATTTTAATGCAATTGAGTTTTTATTTTGCGTGAAGGTATTAAAATGAGAGTATTTATTTATTGCTCGGTTTCGTTATACCTATGCTTTAAAATGTTCACAATGGATCTTGTGATTTAAATACTTTCGACTAAAACTGTTCAAATATAAATAAAAATATAGATAAACTGCTTACTGTTTAGCAACCATAAAATCTGAAAATACCAGGATAGTTGAATCTTTATATTGCTTGTGTAAGTGAACGGAAAGGCAGGCTGTTAGGTGTCAATAATAGATGCTTAACTCTTACCATCATATTAGGGATGACTTTGAGCAAGACTCTAGAAAAAGGGTTCCGAAAGTACTGCTACAGGGGCATCAAATCTTATTCGGACTTCGTGCAGTGGCTTGTATGTGTGTTTAAAATTTTAAGATTTAATCCATAAGCCTCTAGTTTTAGTCTAAAGCGCTTAATATTACACCAAGGGGTCTTAACTCATTTGACAAGGGCAGCTAACGATTTTTAGAATTTTTTTTCTTCATTTAAAGCCGATTTAATATAGTTATTACATTTGTATAGCAACCATGCAATAGCTCTGAATTAAAATAAACATATGCACATGCATATAATACAGAAGCTATATGATCGAATTATGAATTAATTATGAATTCTTGTCTAGCCTCGTGATAGTTATAAGATAAATGAAAAATAAAAATGAATTTGAAGTAAATTCGATGTAGATAAATGTAATGGTGACTCGGGCGTATGCGTACTTTTTTCTTAATTTATAGAACTTAATTTTTTTCAATTCCATTTTTTGTTTTTATTTCTTATGCGATTTTGTCAAGTCTATAAATGAGTTGCCATCTAAAAAAATATTATTACTAAAATCGTGAAAAACACAGGATTTTCAAAAAACAAAAATAGGTTTTACTAAAATACTGATTTTTCTTTTTGGAGGTAGGTACAAACATATGTACATAAAACTAGTAAAAACATTTAAATCTAAAATAATTAACTTGACTTTAATTGTTATAAAATAAACATAATACCTTTAATCAGGTACCACAGATCTGTTTTCTAATATTCACTTTTTTCCATTTTAAGTATGTTTTCTATGAAATTGTCTGCCCTACCCAAGCGGGGGGAAATATAACCCCCTTTCCATTTAATTTTATTCTTGTCTAGTTTCAACCTATTTTCCCGGAATTTGTTGGCAAATTATATGCGTATCACCTAGTATGCAAAAAATAGGTATTCAAATATTATAGCATCTACATCGCCCATACAACTTGAACTATAGGATCAAAAGTGGCCCCTTCATAGCGAATTCTTTATTTGATTTTTCAGGGAAGATATATTTAATCATGAGGGCCATTTCAGACATTACACTGTAGCTGATTAGCTGACACCTGTTACCCGCTTTTTAAAAAATTAGTAAGGTATGTATGTATCGTTAAATTTGTTTAGTTGTGTGTTCGCCATCTTCTTGTGGTGTTTAAAATATCAACCGATCATCAATTTTTTGTTTAAAAAAATATATTCTTGGCCTTTTTCTTTGATTACCGTTATATACCCTCCTGAAATGTCGAATTTAAAAACATCACGTGTTTCATAATTCTTAAATAACATTTTCTTTTCTATGATATTTTTTAATATTTTAAGGACTTATCATATAAGCTTTGTCAGACAAATAGAAATAAAATGCACGACTGGGTCGCACGTACTTGCTCTTATGTTCAAGACACTGCGGGTTTAAGAAAATTGCATATAAAACATGGAAACTATGAGAGAAAAATGAAGAGAAGCATGAAATACGACATGGAAATTGGCTAAAACAACTCTTTTGACAGTTTGAGGTGGAAAAAAAGAATGTCATCTTAATTCTTGATTGAATATGATTTTATAGAAAAAAAAAATTTTAAATCGTTGGAGCGGTTTCTTAAAAAATTAATTTTTTATATATAAAATTCTTATAACATTTTTAAGAACAAATTTTGGTATGCAAATTAAAAGTATATATTTATGTGTATATAAAAACAAAATTTGAAAAAAAATTGTCAACCCGTTTTTGAGATATCGAATTTTCTAAAAAAAAAATTGAAACATTTTTTAAAAATCCAAAAACTTTTTTTTTGAAAATTTTGAAATGCAATATTATTCAATCTTATTTGATATTTGTATATAAAAAAAATTATTTTAATCCGCTTAGCCAAAAACGAGAAAATTCAAAATAAAAAAATACGTTCTATGACAGGTACTATTAATAATTGCTAAGTGTGAAATTTTATAATTTTTGGTAGTAGATCGTACTATTTTAAGTATATTAAAAAAGTTTAATCAAAATCGTATGAGTCGTTTTTAAGCAAAAAAATATTTTCCTTTGTGGTTTTTTAACTTTTGTATGGAAGGTACCGTTATTTTTTCATAAATGTACATTTTTTTCTAAAAATATTTTAGAGAATACTAAAAAACTCTTAAATATCGAGTTTCAAAAAAATCGATCATGTCGTTTTCGAAATATTTGATTTTCAAAAAAAAAAATTTGAAACATTTTTTAAAAATCCAAAAAATATTTTTTCAAAAATTTTGGTACGCAAAACTGTTTATATTTCTTGGAAGCTTCTGTATAAAAAAAATAATTGAAATCGGTCGTATCGTTTTGAAGAAAATCAAAAATTAAAAAAATGGTTCCTTGGGAGGTACCATTAATAACCATTTTTGAAAAATGGTTTTCCACTCAAAGGAAGCCTTTACTTAAATAAATTTACTGAATTTTTTTTAAGAAAAGTTGTCGAGCCGTTTTTGAGAAAAATACGGTTATGTAAATTTGGCAAAAAAAAACGTATGGCAGGTACCGTTATTTTTGGTTCTAAAAAAAAAATGAAAAAAACGTGTCGGCAGAATCACCAAAAACCACTATGTACCAAGTTTGAAGAAAATCGATCGAGCCGTTTAGGCTGTAGACGAACAGACAGACAGACAGACAGACAGACAGAATTTTGCCACCCACTTTTTTGGTGTTCTCTATCATCGTAATATCATATTTGATTGTTATCTCAAATTTTTTTTTTGCACGAATCCAAAACTTGCCTTATAGTACCTATAATCGCAAGTAAAAAGAATTGAACTTCAAAGCGTGGCGCCCTATGCCCTGGCTACTTTTCGCGAGGCAATACATGCGCAAATGGTTTTTATAGGCACTATCTACAAAAAACTTACACTTGTCATCTTATAGGTCGGCCTATTGTTCCAAATAGGTCAATTGGTGCCTTTATCCTCCTAGACTAAAGTGTCATCTTTTATTATAAGACTTACCTACTCAAATGGAAGTAAAGCTAGTAAAATTTGAAAAGCACACAAATCTAAGAAATTTATTTTAATTTTGGACTACATACTACCACCTGCAGCTACGCACAGCCTAACAAACGTACAAACGGTGCCTATGACTTTTTTTGGATTGTACACCTGCAAAGTGCAGCCTGAAGAATCCGCATTGTTTATATTTACTTAAATCTTCAAATTTCTTCTATATACGAAAACCAATATTTGTAACCACTTAAGGAATTTTAACTTCACTGACTGGAGGTACTTACATTTACCTACCTAAAACTTTTCATTGGACCATCCTTATGACTACCTATATAGCTAAATTTTCGGTTCATCTATGTACATTTTGTTTTTGAACTTTGACAACGATATTTTTTAATATCGATACTTTCACATACATATATCTGGGTTTTTGAATTCTTAACCGGAATCATGCATTGCAAATTTCCTGTTGGACAGTTTTCTACCTAATATTTTCGTTCTTTATTGCAATTTTACATAATGATTCCTTTATTTCGTTGTCAATAGAGAATGAAATTCCATTCATCTGGAATGAACACATAAACTTTCTTCTTTATAACTTTCTGTTTATAAAACTTTTAATATTTTTCGACTCTAATTGATATTCAAATATCAAAATATTGCATCATCAAAGTATTATATTACATACATACATACAGAAGCAAAAATTTAATAACATGACTGACTACGTTAGATATGCATGTACATATGTATATGAGCAATGTGCATACCTAATGCTGATGGATATACTTAAATTGAAAACACAAAACTTTATCCTCTCCTTATGACAATATCAAATCAATATACCTTTTTATGTGGAGAGGAGCAAAAACTGTGACTATCGAATGTATCAAAAAAATGTGGACTTATTCAGAAGGATGAATAAATTCAATTAAATCTTATACAGGAATCAATTTTCAGGAAATTCTCATTGATTTTTTGAGTTGGGTTAATTTGAAAAAGAAGCACTAATACTTTATTTGAACATGAAATTTCATGTTTAAATATGATAAGTTACTAAGTAGCATTTGGGTTAATTTAAAAATGGGACCACCACTAAAAATAAGTGCCCACAATATTACAGTAATTTTTGGAAGCTTCGGAGGTTTCAGAATCCTGAAATTCCCTGCTCATTTGTTGCTAACCTCACTCAATGTTACATTATTTATTATATGTATTTATTAATAGACTAGCTGAACCGCCCCGGCCCCGAGAAACTTAAACAAAACCAAATTATGCCAAATTAATTTGGCAATATGTATTTGTTTTTATAATTCAGCATTTTAAAGTAGTGTACGAAAGAAATTCCACCACCAGCCTATGATTAATAGTTAGAATCCTGTTCTCCACTTATAGCTCGATTCTTCCCCTTGTGAGGAATCACAAGTCGTAAGCTTTTGTGACTACTCCTAGTGAAGATTGTTGCGACTCGGTAACCCCTAATAGTCACAAGAAAACTCACAACGAAACTCATCACAGGATTTCTTGGTAGCTTCTTGACCGATGAGCGCACACATAAACAACTCTACAAGCAATCGCAACGAACTAAACCAACACACCCACAATATGTATTCAGTTTTTCTGTCTCATAAATACAAAGCAAGAGAGTATCACGCCATTGTCCTATTCTTTTGCTTAAGAAATGAAAGAATACATACATTTTGTTCTCTTTCGCACAAAGAACATAACGCCTCTTTAAAAAGAATATCATTCAATGATTTGTAGAAACTCAAGTAAATTGTGAGTTTTGAGTTGTGACCTGCTATGGAGGACAGGTTTTGTTGTTTTTATGACTCTCACAAAAGTTACAAAATCAGTTTCACCACTTCTTGTAACTTGTGAGGTATCAGTGATGATGGGGAGAATAGGGCTATTAGTTTATGAGCGGTAAAAAACATCACCGTTAAACACAAGAAATTCTAGGTGTATTTATTTGTTGACATTTTTTAAGCAAAAATATTCGAAAGTGCATTAAAACACAAAAAATTACGGTAAGTCAAGTCGTTTTTTGATTTAATTTTGTATCGCTACTCACTTATTTTAATTTTTCAACGCAACTACAATGCATTATTTAAAGTATAATATCTTTAACCCACTACCTCGACCCATTCGAACTTTATTGAAGGACAACTCATTAAACACAACAAAATTCTTAAATTAGAATTGGATACATTTTTTTTTGTTTTTACCCCATTTCACCCTTTTAACTGCTAAATATTGAAAACATCCAGCCAGTAGTCCTTTAAGACCATCTTATAGGTACATATTACTCTTCAAAAAGAAAAAACGAAATTAAAATTTGATTCAATATTTTACTAACCCCATTGCACCCTATCAATATCTAAATTTTGAAAAAATTGATCCCTTAAGCTGTCCTTCAAGAATGACCTTTCCAACTCAAAAGGTATTTGAATTCACATTGATATTTTTTTCTTTTCTACCCAAATTCACCCTATGTACATAATATGAAGCTAAATTTTGAAAAATTTATAGCAGTTAAGCCATCTCTTCTAAGAACCTACATCCTCTGTTTCCATCCTCTTAGTACAAAAAAGAAATTTCTAAAATCGTATCCTTTTTTATGTACTTCACCCTTTGTTTAAACATAGAGCTCTTAATGTTGAAAAATGTCCCGCTCTAGATACAACCTTTCAAACAAAAAAATGTTTGTTAAAATCAAAATAGCAGCGATTTCAAATTTTATACTCTAAATATAACTTTCCAAAAACAAAAAGTATTTTTAAAATCGGATACTGTATTTATATAAATTTTTAAAAAATATATAGACCTCAAGCATGTACTTGCAATAATAAATTTTCAAAAACAAAAAAAAAATTTATCTGATTTCCTTTTTGTTTTTATCCCATTTCACCCTAAGAATGCAGCTCACCCATCTTATAAATATTATGTACTTAACACCACAAAAATAAGTTTAAATTCGATACTTTTTTGTTTTCACCCCATTTCCCTCTATAGATAAGAAGCTTATGGCCAATTTCATAAACAAACACTAAAATTACTTTTATCTAAACTCCTTCTAAATTTTATCAGACATTTAAAATTTGTCAGTTTCACCAATACAGAAAAGGGATATTTTAGGGATATTTTAATTTTACTGAGTTTGCTCACATCCCTGAATTCAAAAAAAGAGGTTGTTTCCCTCGCACATGCAAGGTCTATGAGAAAAAGTGAAAAAGCATTATGGATGAGGGACATTTATTCTGACAGCAAAATATCAGCTGTTGTTGACTGGAATGGCTTAGCAAAAAGGACTTTTATAATTTTGACTGGAATGGCTTAGCAAAAAGGACTTTTATAATTTAATGAGGCAAAAACGAGCTTTTAGTTTACAAGGGCATTTAAAATCTTCTTAAATATAAAAGGATTTGGTTAAAACAAAAAACATAATTTTAAGGCTAAATGGCTTTTAAAATAATTAAAAGCCTTTCGTGAAATTGGCCATTAATCTCTTAACATATCTGTCCTTTAACTCAATCTCTTATTAAAAAAACATTTTTTTTGCCATTTTTGGAGTTATGTAACTATGCGAATTGATTTTTATTTTTTTTTTAACTGTACAGATTTCTGAAAGTACTAATCTTAATCTTCAAAATTCAGATTTAATAGTCTCAATATCTCTTTTTTTTTCCTTTTTGAGAAATCCTCAGTTGCATTTTTCAATATATTGTATGAGCAAGGAAAGCGACTTCACCAAGATTTAGAAGGAATAGAAAAAAGTTACAAAGGTTTTTGGGATGATAGTATGTTAGGTGACTATTGTTGGTCTCTTGTTCGTGAAATGGACCAACATTCAAAACGTTGCAATTTACAAAATTTGTTTCTTCGTCATTTCCAATTAATGCCCATGATTCAAGGTTGTATTTTCTTAGCTAAGTAAAACTTTTTTGGCGTAATTTACTCTCTTAAAGAATAATTTCACAAACAGCATTTACAAATATTGATTTGCGATAAATATTTAGTAATTAACATTGCACCTGATTTAGGTTTTTTTTGTAGCAATTTTCAACTACATGAGAATAGATGCAAATCACCAACAAATAATTTCTAAATCACGACTTTCTTGTCGCAATTTACTTCTCGAAGACATAAAGCACCATAACATTAATGTGGAGGGTTGCGAGTTCAAATCCAAGTGGAGTCAACGTAAAGTATTTATTTCAAAATATTCAATATTCAACCCTATTTTGCAGGTATGCGTATTGAATACCTGCAAAATAGGGTTAAGAAAGATTGATATTTCAAGTGGCAATATCAGGAAATAAAAGTGGTGATCACAAATCCTTTTGCAAATTTACAAATTGTGCAATTGAGGAATAATTGGATCAAATTGCGATTTGTTGTTCTCAATTTTTTTTTCTCTCGATAGAAGAATTGATACTTAAAGAGTGTTGATTAACTATTTTTGAGTATCAACACGGAAAGAATTCTTGGACCAGATCACGAAAAATGTGCCAAATTACGAAAAATGAATCCCGATTTATACCTTGGCTCGGGATTTCGAAATTTACGACTATTTGTTTGCAATTTGCAAAACTGAGCAAAGTGAAGATATTGATACTCAAAAATCATAAATCAACACTCTTAAGTATCAATTCTTCTATCGAGAGAAAACAAAAATTGCGAACAACAAATCGCAATTTGATCCAATTATTCCTCAATTGCACAATTTGTAAATTTGCAAAAGGATTTGAGCCGTTTATTTTGAAAGTGGACTAAGTCCATTTTCCAAAAAAATCGAGATAATTGATTGAGTCATCTAAAAACAACGTAATCTTTTATTTTAATAAGAAAAAACCACTTGTTTTTATTTGAAATCATTTAGATTTTGTGAGTCAAGAATTGTTCAGTTAAAAAAACGACAAAAAATTTATTTTGAAAATGGTTTAAGTCCCATTTTAAAATTTAAAAATTGATTAAATGTTAAAAAGCGAACAAGTTCAACCCATTTCTACAGTAAAATACAAAGATAAAATGGACTTACTAAATCAGGTATGTACCATAATCACTCTCTTAGCATTCTTATTCTATTCTGTTCTTCCGGGTTTTCATCCGTTTCTAATAAAAGTGTTGCTGGAATATTGCTAATGGTAGAAGTGTTTAGTTTAAGTAAGAATTCCAGACTAAAGTGAAGTTCACATAACATATACCTGTTTTTGATCAAAAATAAAAATTCGTACCATAAATTGGCCTTAACGCTTAATGTACCACGATCCATTATTTTTGAAACGTTAAGCGATAAAGAGCAAAATGTTCTGGGGTGGCATATGTTTGGCAACCCGCATGGAGTCAAATTTGGTTGAAAATGGGTTTTTGACAGCAGAACGATAGGTATGTTAGGGATATTTTGGAACCAAAACCAATTGTTGTACAATTTGCTCAAGGAATCACCAAAAATGTCATCTTCATGCACGATAACTCTCGTCCCCAAACTGCGAACAGAGCTTCGGGGTATCTAACCTGAACACCCTAGACTGGCCCAGCATGTTCTCCTGATCTAGGTTCTAATGAACATGTCTAGGATATGCTTTTGGTATTGGTATTCAATTGAAAAAGAAAAGTCCATGGAGTTTGAGGGAGCTGTAAGGTGCATTGCATGAAGCGTGGGGCCAAATAACCTAGGAAAACATCGAAAATGTTATTAGAAGTATACCAAAGAGACTTATTTTTGTCCTTAGAGCAAGGAGAGAGGGAAAACCAAGTACTAAACCATTCTCATTTCTACTGAGCTTTAAGGGAATACTTGAAATTTTTTAAATCCATTTTCTCAGCAACATACCCCTTTTCTAGACTTTTGTGTAAGCACAATAATTGTATCCATTTCAAACGATTCTTATAACTCATCAAGACATACATAAATCTTCATTAAAGAAATAAAGATAAAATGAAAATAAACCAACTTTTTAACTTTTTACCTGTGTTCCTCTAATTTTGTCCGCAGTGTATATATGTATATGTATTTTGTTTAATGTATACAATATCTACTTATTATATATAAAAACTTACTCTTTGGTTTTTTTATTTTTTTTTTTTCTATTTTTTTTTTTCAAACTTTATAGAGGACTTGATACAATTTTAATAAATCAAAAGACCATTTCATTTATTTTGAAAATGGTTTAAGTCCATTTATAACTGTAAAAAAATGGTTTTTGTTCAACAATATTTTTTTTTCTTATTGGGTAAGTAAATTAAATATTTTAGATGAAAAAAATTCTTCACTTTTATATTAGCTCTTTCCCATATTTTTGAATTAAGTCAAACGCAAACCTCTAAATATCTCGAATTTAAAATAAGTGGACTTAGACCACTTTCAAAATAACCGGCTCATTTGTGATCACCACTTTTATTTCGTGATATTGCCACTTAAAAGATCAATCTTGCTTAACCCTTCATTTTGCAGGTATACGTATTTAATTTATTTTATTTTGAAATAAATACTTAACGTTGACTCTACTTGGATTTGTACTCGCAACCCTTCAGTTGCGGAGCGGGCATGCAACCACAAAGCGAATTTGCATTACAGATCGTTGGTGTCACACATTAATGATTAGATACATGCCATGTTGTGTTGTTTTCTGTCTTCAAAAAGTAAATTGCGACAAGAAAGTTGTGTTGTGATTTAAGAATTTTTTTTTTTGGTGATTTGCACTATTCTCGTGGAGCTGAAAATTGCGATAGAAAAAAAGTAAATCAGTGATTGTGCAATGTAAATTACTAAATATTAATCACAAATCAATATTTTTAAATGATGATTGTGAAATTATTCTTTTAGAGAGTAAATTGCGCCAAAAAAGTTGTGTTTTGCTAAGAAAGGTACAAGCTTGAATCATGGCTTCATGACGAATAAAACATGATTCGTAAATTGCAACTGCAAATTTTTCAATTGTTGATTTTTTCAATTCTTTTCGTGAATATCTTCATTTTGCTCAGTTTGGCAAATTGCAAACAAATAGTCGTAAACTACGAGATCCCGAGCCAAGGTATAAATCGGGATTCATTTTCCGTAATTTGCAGCTCATTTTTCGTGATCTGATCCTAGAATTCTTTCCGTGTACACTTTGTTTTAATTTTTAAGAGTTATATCAAATTAAAAAAAAAAGCTATGGTCTAAAACGGGTGATTTTTAAATATATTTCCAAAAGTTGAGCTGATAGTAAAAAATGGATCTCAGATTTGAAATCTACACTAAAAACTCTCCTTGGAACATATTTTACCTGTTCCTGTCAAAAACGACGCAAGCCACAGAAAAAGCATTTTTAATATTAAATGTAGTCAGATGAGGACTAATAACTAATTTTAGTATCTCTCAAAAGTAAGGGAGTTATTGGAACGATTAAAGCTGAATTTTAAAGATTAAGATTAGTACTATCAGAAATATATACCTTTTCAAAAAAAAATCAATTCGCATAGTTACATAACATAGCCCCAAAAATGGTGAAGAAGGAATTTTTTTTGCACTTTCTAACGGTAAAATCCCGAAAACCAGAGCTCATAGCGAAAAACGGATAACGGATTTGTTCAGTTCAGCATACAAAATTACCCTTTGAACGACTCTTTCTTTCACGTGTCGAAAAATTAACTGATATTTGTAAGCCTGTGGAAGTATTGGAACTACTTTTCGTTTCAACTCCTTTTGGTAATTGCCAGTTGTACAAGTATTTAACTCACTGACTTTGGCGAATTAACTGAAGTTCAACGATGGTTCAGGCATTAAATTGGCTACTTTAACTATACTTGAACCTTGAACCATCGCTGAATCCCAGTAATTTCACCGAAATTAGCCAGTAAAAAATTTGAACCACGGATCAAAATTTAAACCACGTTTGTACAACAGGTCCTAATAGAATAAACGAGAAAAATTCAACTACATTGCTGTCCAATTTTCTTATTTCCCAAAGAGAACAAAATATTACTTTTCTTGTTATCCTTTTTGTATTTTCTTTTTTGTCACAATAGAAAAAGGATAAAAAGGTGAGGGTGCACACAGAAATTGAGCAATATTTTAAGCTAGACATACATTTCCATTATAAGGAGACTTAGCTTTCAATTTGGATTGCTGTATTTTTGTTGCCTAGAGTGAGACAGGAGGGCTGAGTTGGCCTTAACCCACAAAACTGTTTTTCTCAAAAAGAGAATCCTTTTTGTTCGTCTTAAGTAGGTGTTACAACACGTTTCCAAATGTACTCTTTAAACACATGATAAGAAAAAAAAGAATATGAACGAGGAGAATATGTTGGGAGTTGATAGTGTTGGTCGTCATGTGGTTATCTGATTTCTGTTGATACCCTGACTGGCCAAAAGGATAATGACAGGGATGTCGTTTTTTTGTTACATCGAGTTTTGTGAGTTTATTTCGAACTTTTACCTATACACCATCTTTCCATTGAAAATGAGTTGATGATGAAGTGAAAACTACCTGTGAACCTGTGACAGAGATGAAGATAGCGATGAACAAAATGAATGTATGATGGAGACGGGTTTTTTTTCTGACCCTATTATATATGGCTACACAAATGTGACAAGCTGTTGGCAAGTTGAACAAGTTGAGGACGATAGCATTGTGAACAAATTGATTTCAATTGATGTTTACGTTTATGTTGTTTATCTATGAAAGAGGACAAATTGAAGGAATGTTTTTTTTAGAGAATGGGTTTTCTTTAATAAAGTGGCATGTAATTTCAGCTAAACCCTTCCTTCAAAATAAAATTTCATTGAAAACTTTATTTCAGAAGTTTTTCCGGTTGGATGAAATAGATAAGACCCCTTAAATATTTTTTGTTCATATTATACCATCTTCATCAGCATTACCTTCATAAAATCTTTCACCTATTCGAATCGCAAGCCCATGCGATTTTGTTTGGTACCCAGAGTTTCCTTGCAAGATTAGCAAGGGTTTCCTCTGTTTTGTCAAGAGAGCTTTAGTCGAGATAGGTGAAATCTACGTTGAAATATATCATTCAAAAACCAAAATTCAGTCACTTTAACTAATTTCCTTGATATATGCATAACCCCACTTAAATTTATTTAGCATGTTATGCAAATCAACCTCTATAAGAGTTAAAACTTAAATACATTTTTTGACAAATCCACAACTGAGTTTCTGAAACACTTTGAACACAAGGGCGTACGCAAGAGGGAGTAGGTAAGGGTGCTTGATCCCCCTAATCAGAATATAATTCATACATTAGGCAAATTTTCTTCTTTTGAAAGCATTTTAAAGCAAGATTTCTGTATCAAAAGTATTTCTTGAATAAGTTAGGCCCCTCTCCCCCTAATTGAAATCCTGCGTTCGCCTTTGTTTTTATACATCATTTCAAACTCTACAATTTGATAGCCATTAATATTTTCATTAAAAAAAAAGCAACGCATCGCACGTTTTTTTGCAGCATAAATCCGTGCGAATGAGTTGTGGCGTATACCTTCTACATAAAACCATTCACACGACGCACGCTTGTACGTTTTCCGTTTGGATTATTTATACCGTGGTTTGGATTTATACTGCAAAAAAACAGGCGGTGCATTGCCGTGTGAACCAGACTTTCGATTTAATAAAAATTGGTTGTAATGAATGAATGAAAACACAATTAGGTATAGTGTGGTGTAAAAAAATATTTCGTACCCACATTCGTCGTAAGTTGATTTTTTATTTTTATCCAAAAATAAGTGCAGAAAAAAAAACAGTTTTATGATAACGATTATTTCCACAAAAACAATTTCAGTGACATTGTTTTGCAAGAAAATATTAATTTTTATTCTTTGATTTAGTTCACAGTTCGACAAAATCTTATCACCTCAAAAAATCTTTTTTGAGTTCAAAAATAAAGCGGGGAAATTAAGAATATCTTTGTTCGTTCGAAAGTTATTATTTTTGCAAACAAAAATGCGACCAATGTGCTCCGCTGCGGTCATCTCATAAGTCACGGACCTCGAAACAAAGCATCACACGGAGTCCCCGATTCCTTCTTCGTCTGTCAAATAAATTTTTCCCCTTAAGTGAAAATTGAAATAACCTTCTCCCTTGTTGTGCCACACACAACACAATGCATTATACAGATAGGTAGAGAGAGTGATACTGAGACTGTAAACAACAGCGGCAACGTGGTAACAATGGCGACTGTCCTTCATGTCTAATAACGTCGTCGTTGGTGTCATGAAAAACCACACTTCGTGCAGCAGGCCATTCTTCTTCATCGTCATAGACGACGTCGTTTCGTCCCTTTTGTATCTAGTGATGTGGAAGCCAGACTTTAGCAACTAGTGGTTGTGGTATTAGCGTCATCGGGCATTGAACAGATTCCCAATGATTTTGCTACATGCAACCCACACCGTCGCGTCGTCCTGCCTTGGAATCTATCGTCGATGCAAATTTATTCTAAAGCTTATCGCGGTATTGTTTTTCTTTTTTGATGCCGCTTTTATTATTGGACGAAAACAAAAAATAAAACAAAGGAAAATATTGCATAGCTTATAAAATGACGGTCCAGCAAGGATGCATTATAATAAGGTCTTCACGGGTTCATCACAGTGGGGACCAATAACATTATCATTGGAGTTTGGTATTAGTAAAAACTGATTTTAGGTGAATAGGTCCTTAACGTTAACTTTTACTGTACATAAGATACCTTTGTTAAAGCTTGTAGCTCACCTATAGTTTCGTAAAATTAAAATCCTATGACATAATGAGTCTTCGCCTTTGAAGCAGACCAAAGAGACAGAATAGGACTTTCCCCTAAGCAGTCCTAACCTAAGCTCTATTTAAAAAGTCTCAAAGTGAACACTTTCAGTGGCAGCCTCAAATGATCCCAAAAAATAATTAAAAACTTTAATAAAAAATATGCAAAAAAACGAAAATGAAAATATTTAACTTGCGTATATTTGTCCTTGTCTTAGCATTTAAAAAAAATAGTGGCATTATTTTTTTGAGTTGTACTTTTAGATGTTATAATTTTTTGAAATCCATTCGATTAAACTGAATAAACTGCCCCACTGTTGGGCGGGCTTAAATCTAATTTTCTGACATCTTTGGTCAGTGAATGTAAAAATGAACTTATTGTTAATGTTGACTTTTGTACTATGTCTTATGTGTTTGATGAATTCTTTGTTTATAATTTATTATTACGTGCATACTTTCTTTATAATTATCTGCTGCAAGCAATATTTCGTAGTTGATTTTTAATCCTTGAAGAGCTTATACATTTATTAGAAACTCTTAGACAAACAAAAAAGGCCAAGGGATCATCATTCTTTATTAAAAATCAAATCGACGGATTTAATGAACTTTTAAGATTTCTTCTCTTATTTTAGCATATAATGGTTATGAATGCATAAAGCTCTATCTATGCAAATAAGATTTAGATTCTTCATTCCTGGGAATTGTGAGTACTTACACATAAATGTTGTCATTTTCATTTCCAAAAACTCTTGTTGTTAAATTTGCATATGGAATTGAATTGAAATTGGTTGAGCCATAAATGAAAAAGTCAAAAGTGTGGTAGTGCCAAACTCACATAATTCAGTCACGTATTACTCGAAAGCTGATGCGGTGGTTTTACCCTAATTTTTCATATTTTTTTGTTGGATCATGACACTATCTCGAATGACCAAAATATCGAAATGAAAAAAAATCTTGAATTCAAAATTCTCGAACGAACAAAAATCGTAACCTGGGAAAAAATATCGAAATGAAATCTCTACCTGTTAGTGTGACAGTGGGACATTTTCGGGCAAATTCTGTTTAAAAAACGACAATATTAAAGTTCTGCTTAATAGAGGACACGAAAAGTGAGTTTAAAACAACACACTGCTAGTTAAAAAAATTCCGGAATAATTATCTGTAGGTATTCGGCATCTTGAATCCGAAAATGAAACCCTTTTTGAAAATTAAAAACAATATTCTTCTGTTTAAGTGGAGCGAATAATTTATGTTCAAATAAAGAAGTTTAAGTGAGCTCTACTTCATAAATTGCGTTTCGCCCAGGTACAACAGTTGGGCTCATCAGTTATTAATTTCTTCAAAATCAAAATTATAGAAAGCCTGAACACAAAAAAAAAATACAGATATGTTGGAAACGTGGTTCAGAGTTGGGGGTGAACTTGCACAAGCACCTTTACTTGATGCCGATCCTTTTTCAAACATCAGAAGTATTCTGCCATCATATGCGCGTCCAATCTAGCCATATAACTTTTCCTCCATAGTACGAGTTTCTTGTTAGGATACTTCCCACGCACACACAAGCGGGGAGGGATGGAAAGGTATACTATCGACTCTAACAGAAAAAAAAACCCAAGTTTTCGTCAAAAGTCTGTAGTAAAAACTAAAAATATTTGGAAGCCGGGAATTCCGAAGGGGGGGGGGGGGGGGGGGGGGTCACAAACGACAACAGCAGAATCTGCCTTATATACATACATGTGTCGCTTCTACCTTTAAGAAATTCTTCCATGGTATGTACAAACGCGGGTTTTAATTCGTAGTTCAACAATTTTTACTTTCTGATTTCGGCGGAATTACTAAGGTTTAACGAAATTTGTCCAGGTGCGAGTTTAAATATTGAAGTTTGTCGCTCAAGTTGCAACCAAGATCTTTCAGCCATGAAACCATAATATGCTCAAAGCTCGACGAAGTAAATGGTAGGTGGAAATTTTGTTATTACTGACATTAGTGATTTAGACCCATTTGCTGATACGAAACATAAGTATTTATATATGTTCTAAAAAATTGTTATACAAAATATGAAGAATGAATGAAAAACGTCTTTTTCAACTTAATTTAGTTTTTGAAAACTAAAAGATTTTTGAGAGCTTATTTTAGTAAAAGTTCCGATTAGGATCTGACACAACAAATATTGACGCGGGGTCATAAGTTAACGGGAAAACAATGTCCAACTGTCTTATAGACCATTATGGTTTGTGAATAATTTACTTAGGTAGGTGGGTCTGCTGAAATTGAAAGATGTAGGTTGACCTAGGTCCCTTTGCAGCTGTAGGCACGCTTGCAATCGCACAGGCATTAGCTCGACGGTGGGGTGGTATCTTGCTGCAGTTTAGCCTAAGCACACATGATTTCGTGCCTATGTTTTTTATTAAAATAATTATCCAAAAACGGATTAATTGGTAGAAGAGAGAAAACGAAGAGATAAAAGAAAAAGGTATAGTTGTAGGAGAAAGAAGAATAAATGAGCCACAGTAGACTTGTTTCAGATTTTGTGACCATCTCCTTCCATTTAGACCGTGAGATAGTCCCTTTAGTATGATCCCTTCAACATATGACCAAATCATCTCTAAATAGCTTAGATAAATTATTCCAGGAAGTAAATCATTATGGAGTCCTATGCTTCAGATTTATTTCGTTTTATTTGAAGGGAAATTCATTCTTGTGATGATTCATCTTATATGTTTGTATAAACCAAATTGTGAAAATAAACCTAACTAGCCGAATGCATGAGAAAATAAATAATTCAAATAGATACAATAGATATTATGTTTTAAATAACTTTAGATAGCATTAAAAATTTAGGTAAGTTTAAGTAATTTAGTTTAGTTTAATAAGATTTCGAATTTGAATAGGTGTTAATAAAAATTGCAAAAAAAAACATTATTGCCAAAGAAATTCAAACAATTATATAGAGCATAATGTTATATTGAATAATTTTGAATGAACAACAACTTGTGTGTGTTACCACCAAATATATAGGCTGGAGTTAAAGCTATTTTACGAGAGCCACCTCGATCATCATCAGATTCCTTTAGTGGTGCTTAGTCTGGTTATGCTCGTATTAATTGAAAAACTCTTTGCCGTCATCTGGGAGCGAACCATGAGCCTTGCAATTCAGAGGCCGATGCACTTTTTTTTTTTTTTTTATTTTTTTTTAAATTCATTTTTATTTTTCATTCATCTTAAAACTATCTTAAAGCTAGACAAAAATTCATAAAAACTAGCCTACTTATCAATATCTTACAACTAACTTACTGGCCCCATTCGGGCGCTCTAAGTTAAACTAATAACTTAATGCTAATGCCTTTCGGCCTACGAACTATCTTAAAACTAGAATTCATATCGGTTTTATTTTTCACCGAGAAGAATTTTAAAAAACTCGGTATCTATGTCTTTATTTTTGTGTTTTATATAAAACTTACAAACTAAATAAAGCTAAATTACAACTAATTAAAACTAATTAAAACTAATTAAAACTACTATAAAACTACTTAAAGCTACTTACAAACTACTTACAAACTAGAACAGCCACAGCAAGCATTTTCAGGTTTTTGTAATTTTTTTGTGTTTTTATTGGTTTTATATTTTTTTTTTGTGTTTTTATTGGTTTTATATTTTTTTTTTTTTTTTTTTTTTTTTTTTTTTTTTTTGGTGCCACCCTGACTGTCCCTACTTAAAACTAACTACCTACACCTATGTAAGTCGGCCATGGCATAGAAAAATGCAGTCAACTTTTAAATATCCGAAGAATCTTCTTGTTCAGGTTTCAACCACCAGAACTGGTTCTCCTGCTTTACCCTGTCTTTTCGGTCCCGGTCGGACACAGTCCTACTGAACCGAAGGTGCTCCGCTCCGTGTTGTGCGAGGACGTCTCGACTGTAAAGGAGCCGCCGATCCACAGTTCTACGGCCGACGTGGTAGATTAGCGGAACCGCCGCTCTATCCTGGATCAGCCCTCGACTGTCTAAATAGAGGAATGCATCGGGCGGAATAAAGCCGCTTAGACGCACACTCTCGTAATAGTCGTTTTTAGGGTAATAAGCCCCAAAAATTAAGCTGTTGGTCGAAGACATTGCTCTTGCAATGTGACCTCGAATAAGCTTCAGCAAGAAATTATCTATCCTGTTTATGTTGGCGCCGTTGTATAGAACCAGGTTAGAATAATAATGTTTGTACTCCGACTCTGGTGTTCTGTGTAATCCAAGGCAGCGTCTAAGACACTGCCTCTCAAACACCCGAATCTTTTCCATTTGAGATGGGGCAACGTTGAACCAAACCGGGCACCCATAGGCAATCATCGGCCGTATGAGGGCCATGTAGCAAATCACCTTCACCCTGCTGTCAAGCCGGCTGCTATAAAACAACCGTTTTGTCAGGGCAAAAGCTCCCCTAGCCCTGGACAGAGCAGCATTTATATGTCTGTCGAAATACAAATACTGATCCATCCAGATGCCAAGGTACTTTACTACACTTTTACTCGCCAGTGGCTGTCCATTTGGCCCTACGATCACCAGCTTACGCCAGTTCTTTCTCGTATCCCTTGTGGCTCCATGCAACCTTTGTATATAAAAACCATAGTACTATCATGGGCAATTTTTTTTAGGAGGACGCACAGCCGTCGAAGGCGCCACATTCAACCGCAAATGTGTTGTCATGTTGTTGTGTAGACATTAAAAGAAGGGAAATGTCAAGAATCGAAGACAAGTAGTAAGAGCAAGGGGATTGTATTATTTCCATTCTGGTAAGAAATAAAGGGAGTAAGTGAGATAAGGAAATCAGCTGTCAAAAAGTAGAAAAATGTGAAGAAAATGACAAAATGTTTCTCGTCTCCTCTTTGAATTCTACTATTTGGTGTTTTGTATAGGAAATATATTTTGTATGCAGCCAGAGGAAGCAAGGAAAAATAGAACAAGAGGGTAAAAGAGATACCTGAGTGAGCTTAGTGTTCCTTAAACATCGATAGTCGGCACTTGCGATAGTTCACGATTATTCTTAAAAAACACCCGATAGTATCGATAGTCTATCGATAGTTTTCATATAAAAATAAAAACAACATTTGTTCGACAATTTTTATGTCTGTTCGTGTACTTCCCAAAACTCCGAACTTAATTTTTCTTATATGAGCTTTGACAGAACTTTGGGCTTAATTCGTGGAAATTCGTAATTTTGGAAGGTACGCGAAAAGACATTTTATTAGAAAAATCTATGACTAGACAATGCTTACTAGGAGACAGAAATATTTACAAAAAATTAATTTTTCTCAAAGATAGCATAGTTTTGCTTTAGAAAAAACAGTTCGCTTAATCCTCTTCGCAGTTAAGACAAGGGCATTATCAATTACCACCTAGTACGAAACTTGTTATTTGGGGGTTCCCCAAACTTATTCCCTTATTTCATAGACAGTACATTCAGTGTTCACCGTTTTTCATTAAGCCTAAGCGAATGGAAATGTTAAGTAATAAATGAAGGGGGAAATTAAGAACTTTTATTACATTTGTTCAGTTTAAATTTCTGAGGGCTCAGAGAATTTCCCCAGTTTTGCTATTAAATACTTGGTAAACAAAAATTGGATTCGTCTGCTCATGTGAGCGTTCTGATATAAACTAAGCAATTATGACACATGCGATAGTTATAAAAACCATCGATGTTTTCGATAGTCATTTACTATCGATAACTATCGATAGACTATCGATGTTTAAGGAACACTAAGTGAGCTGCTTGCGTCGTCGCCTCTTCGGTGTCGTAGGTCATAGCAACGAGGATAAAAACTTTTGTATACAGATTTTGTTATAGAATAGACTGGAGACGATGCGAAAAGAAGCATACATACATAATGTAGGTATGAATGTAGTTATATTTTCTCATATTATTTAGGGTGGGTTTTGTTGTTGTGATTTGAGTAGCAATTTTCGACGATAGGTAGGTATGTATATATCTTTTGGTAGGTATTTAAATTGAAATTTTCTCATATTATGATTTCGATGTCTATTTTTGCGAGGGTGGTTAGGTCGTAGGTATATCTTATGGTATTATTAATAAATTTTTGTTATTAATTATTTTGAGGATAGGTAGTTTGGTAGGTTATTTAAATTAAATTTTCTTTTGCAAAATTCGGTTTTGGTGATCTTAAATCTTTTGGTAGTAGGTACCTACCTAAGGTATTTTTGAAGATTTTAATGCAAAATTCGGGGGTGGGTTTTCGTATAGGTACACAAATAGGAAGATACATATGTATGTATTTCTTTTCCTTGGTTGGTACCTAGGTAGGTACCTATTTAAATTAAAGTTTTGATTTGAAAAATTCTAAGTGCGTATTTCTTTGAGTACCCATTTGACCTATATTTTAATTTAAATAATTTATTTTAGTTAGAAAAGTAAAGAAAGAATTTAGTGAAATCTTTGTAATTTTTCAGTGTCTGTAAGTGGGAATCCCTATGCTTTTAGATGTGTATACATAAATGTATACATACCTACATAATAAACTTTTTATCTAAATAACTTTACAGATTTATTTTGAATAAGTTGGTAGGTAGGTAGCGAGAGTGACCTAGTTACTCAAAATAAATTTGTAAAAATATGTAGTAAAATGTAGCTCAATCATAAGCAGGTATGTACCTATGTAAGTGGATGCATGCAGCTACATACATACATACATAGGTAGGTAGCACAGCAATAATTTTGGAAATGATTGCTGCACTTCTTGGACAAACATTATTTTAGAGAAGGGCTCATTTCACCGTGTTTATGTGGAGGGAACATTTTGTAAAACATTGGAAAAAAATTGAAAGGTAGGTAGGTAGGTACCTACCTATAGATAGGTACTAATAGAGGGTGATTATTTGGTATCGAAAAAAATTTCTTTTTAATAAAAAAGAAATTTCTACTTACTATTGGAAGTGATTGGTGCGATTTGTCGAATCGAAAATTTTGACATATTTTTACGTTTCGAGCTCCTTCAAATCAGAATCAATAATTTTTAGAAAGATGTATATGTTTATACATATAGGTACCTATCGATTTCGGATAGATAAGAATTTCAAAAAAATTGAACTAGTAACTTTTTTAATATATGTATGTAAGTATCCAATTAAAAAAAAAAAACTTGTTAAATTTCATTACTCTTAAATAGGTAGGTTTATCTCGAGAACAAAAATGATGCTATCGACTTCGGGCTAATTTTATTTAGCGCATATTGGCGTATTTTAGAATTTGTATAAATATAAAAACATCAACTTGCTGCTTTTTATACCTAGGTACCTATACAGGGTGTCCCGTAATGAGTGGATAATACTGTAACTGGTGATAGCAGGCCTTATGACTGCTCAGAAAAAAAAATATAAAAAAAATATTTTTCTTGTGGTCTCCATGGTATAATTTATTTTCGAAATATGTTAAAAAGTTCAGGGTCTCCTAAAATACCTAATTACAACGGCCACCCATAAAGGATTCTTATTATTATTGTATTTTTATAATATTCTTTAATAACCGTTCTAAGTGATGGGTAGTAAATTTTAACACCAGCTGATGCATTTTTTGTGTTATAATTTTTTTAAATTATTTTTTTTATTCAAAAATAATTCAATATTTTTTTCACCAAAGTTTGAAAAATAATAAAAGGAAAAAAATGTATGAGAACATAAGTGGAAAATTTGATAAAAATTGGCCTGTTTAATGTACTTTTCAAAATGGTATAACACATGTTTGTGTCTACAACCATAACCAATAAAATTGGCATTTAATCTACTAAAGTAGTTTTTTAACATTTTATCAGATGAAATTAAGTTACAAAGTTAAGTAAACACTACGACGACGAATGAATAACTAAATTGTTTTTTTAATTTTTATTGCATTTAAAAATAACCGTTCTTAAAAAAAGGCAGTAACATTTAACAATTATTGTTGCTGGATTTATTTTTATAAATTCACTAGCTTAAATAGCTAAATTCACTAGCTTAAATAATAGTATGCACTTTCAAAAAGGTTTTGACTTAGGTATGGGAAATGCGATAAATAAAAACAACAGTGTTAAAAGTTATGATTTATTTGTATTTTTAAATAAATTTATATCAAGTATTCAAACTGTCCCCCATTCACTGTGATACAGGCTCTGCATCTTCTAATGAAGGACCTCTCAATAAAACGAGCTTACTGGCGCTCATTTATTTTCATTACAGCGTTTTGGAAAAATGTACTTTTTACTTCATTTTAATTCAACAAAGTATCTAACTAATGCAAAACTGTGAAAAAAATCCCCTGGAATTACGGTTTTCTTATCATTTTGATGACGACTACGCATTGCTTAGGAACAACTGTTCCTTTACCTGGTTTGTAAGACTTGAAGTTTTGGTGAGGAAAAACGGTTCGATGAATCAATTTGAAATTTACAAGAATATTGATTAATTAAAAGTCTATAAATTTGCATACCAACGCAAGCCATGCAATCAATATTTGCAAAGAAAAAAAAAGATTTACGAAAAGACCACAAAACGTCGGTTTTTAGTACTAACGGTGAACGGTAAAAAAAATAATTTCTACAAAATCTTAAAAAAATCTTGTAAAACGCTTCCTCAAATTTCCAAAACTGTCTTTGAATTTTTTATAACATCATTATTTGCTGAGATATTGGTAATCAAGGCTAAAAGTATCTTTGTTCATTCACAGTCAGATAAACCATCTCAAAAAAAATCGTACGACAACAGCAAAAAAACTGAATTGAAGCTGAATAAGCAAGGTATCTGATCATGACATTTAATTGACTAAAAAAAATTATCCATAGAAATGAGGACCTTCAAGAAAAATAAAAAAAAATGTTGTTGTTGTCTCGTCTCATTTTTTGACATTACGCAATAACGGTACTTCAAAAAATCAAATTTTACACATTAAATGTGAATCTATATAATCTATCTCCGGTATGAATTTGAGATTTTTAAAAGCAACCGTTAAAAAGATAAAAAATAATAACTGAAAAATCGATCAACAAAAATTATATAAAATACCTATGTACCTATATAAAATAGAAAAAAAAATACTAGGTATCAAAATTTCCTGAAACAAAAACAATTTGTTATTTATTATCTTTCTTATACTATACAATTTAGTACAGCCTTAACCCTGATGTGTAGCATTTGTGAACCATCTATTTTTGAACTTTGAACAATCATTAGGTAATATCTCACTTTGTAGATTTTTTGAAATTTCAAAATAAATGTACAAAATTGTTATATTAAACTTAACCATCGATAAACAAAAAAAATATTACTCTGGCACATCTCATTTGTGTTTTTTTTTTGTTCGTCCATTTCACATAAAAACCATATTTTAAATTCCTTACAGCTCGAATTTAAAAAAAAAAACCCGTCATATTGCACCTCTACATTATTTTCTTATCATAAACATTTTTCAAAAAATTTCCAACGCTTAGATTTAGTTTTAGAAGCACAATGCACTGCTGAGTGCTGACTGCACTAGCTCTTGCATTTTATAATTATAGCAATATGTATAGTTAAAACTTATATTGTTCATTTTAGAAGCACCAACCAAAAATTCAACCGTACCCTCCCTATCCGCCTGCAATCATCTTCTATACATATTTGTTCATTCCAAAATGAATTGTAACACCACCAAAAATTCGATCTTACCCCCCATATACGCCAGCGTTCATCTCAAATACACATTTGTTCACTTTATTCATTTTAGTAACACCATTATTTACTCAAAACGACCCTATAAACATTTTCAATGTTAAAAACACCTACATTTGTACAAACTAACCCACATATGTATATGAGAATATAGAACCTACCCTTCCTCTTCCACCGCAAAACCCAAAAATCCAACACACTTTCCTATGTTTACGAACCCCTTCCTCATGCAACAGAAAAAAATCCTACAAGCCAAAGAGAATATCCAAAATTGTTTTCTTTTGTGTCTCTTGGCTTTATCTTCATATTAAAAAAATGTAAACAAAACCAATAACAACCCAAAGCAAAATTGAATATTTTCTTCATTGTGTTCTTTATCAAGTCCTTCATTATATCAATATAATCATAATCTGACGTTTCTGATTCTCAGCCATTCGCTGTAGTCTCCAAAAATGCTCGCAACGAATTCGTTCTCTCCACAACGGGTTCCGCGTATTTTGCATAGATGTCGCCCCCTTCGTAGGCGACGATAATAGTACTATGGTTTTTATATACAAAGATGCAACGGAGTCCTAAACAAGATAGTTTCTGATTTCTGGAAGTTGATTTTCAACTTCCAGTCATCGCAATATCGCTGAATCTTCTCGAAGTCACGCTGCAAAAGAATTCTGATGACCTCGACTTTTGGAGCTGTTCTGTACGCAATTAGATCGTCGGCATACGCAATTGCCTGAGTTAGACTACTTATCAGATCGCTGGTGTAAATGCTGAATAGAATCGGCGAGTTGACCGCTCCCTGCTGAAGACCATTTTTAATATTAAAGGTTGTGGCAGAAGTCACATTGCCACTCTTGACAACAAACTTTCTACCATTGAGCATATCATAAAGCATATATAATAGTGGTTTACTAATGCCAAGTCTGGTCAGCTTTAGATAAAGACCCTCTAGCCATACGGTGTCGAAGGCCTTCTCCAAATCAACCAGACAGGGCACCCGTACACTGCTTTTTAGATTTGTTCCATTGGACATCAGAAACGAGTTTAGACGCGGCATGAATGGTGTCATGTCCCGCCTTAAAGCCGAACTGATTATCCGGTATGATATTATTGTCCTCTGCCCACTTAGACAGAGCTCTATTGATAACTTTTTTCGAATACCTTGCTGATACTCGGAAGAAGACTTATCGACCGGAGATTCGCCGGATTGGAGTTGTCCTTTCCCTTTTTCGGGAGAGGATGCACCACAGCTGTCTTCCACCGCACTGGATAATATGCATTATTCAGAGCGTTGTTAAACAGTGTGGTATAAATGTCTACTGCTTCTTGCGGTAAATGTCGAAGTACAACGTTGGATATGCCATCGACTCCTGCTGACTTCTTCTTCTTTAATGAATCGAAGATGAGCTGAAGCTCCACCTTCGTAATTAACAGGGAACTGGGCCCATTTCGCTCGGCGATTATGGCGTTTGCCAAATGATCTTCATTGAACCCGGTGAAACCGAGGTTCTCTGATCGCCATTGCGTTATGTCATTCCGAAGGTAGAAGTGGTGGAGCAAGGCTCTGTTTTCCAGGTCATGGTTCGGGCGAATGCATGCATTCACCTTGTACACTTGCTGGAAAGCAGCCCCCACAGCCTCCACTTTCTCCTGCGGATCTTCGACAATAAAGAGGTCATCGTCCAAGACGGCGTCCTCTGGATCAATTCCTGCTGTCAGAAGTACGTCTCTGTTATCTGTTGTTCTCTGGAGCTTAAGACACGGAAGGTCGTTCTGATCATTCCTTCTAAAATCTTGTTAATTTGGGGAAACATACTCGGGTCGCTAGAATTAACAGCCCGAATTTTGTTATCCCAATACAAATTAATCGACAACCGATAATTTTCCTTAATAAGCTGGTTGATGTTCTTGATCGAAGACTTCAGTGTCCTAATCTCCAGATCGTGTGGGTCAGTAAACCGTCGGTACAAGCGTTTGAGTCTTGTCAGCAGTCCACTTTTTTGTCTGTGTAATGCGTCAATGGTCGCATTCCGGTACATGTCGGTTGCGTCCCGTTGTTTGTACTTTGGTATCGTTCTGTCCATTGTTCGTTTGATTGTCTCGTCCATTTGTTCAAGATATTGGTCTATTTCGTTATTTGTCAAATTCCTGTCATTTGGTGGGGATATATTATTCGAACTGATTTCGCTCGATAAGGCGTTGGTAAAGCGTGGCCAGCGCACCTTACTGTAATTGTAAGTATGCACAGGCACATACTCATCCAACTCCACGAGCTCGTTCGGAAGCTGTATTACGGCGGCGAGTCCGCAGTGGTCACTGTCGTACTCGATCGTTCGTAAACAGTTTCTTGGTCTTTGACCCACGGTGTCAGTAATTGTCAGTCTTGCGTCTTTTAGCAATAGATCCAGATAGGCACCGCTTCTTGGAAACGATGGCCGATCCGTAGCCAGCAGGTCGACACCATATTCAGTGTTATATCGACTCATCCAATTAAAACGATGAATACCTCTTGGATTCTGTATTTGATTTCCCCAATCTAGGTGTTTGGCATTCAAATCACCGGCCATGAGAAAGTAATTTTCTTCCAAGCTCAAGCGTAGACATTCGAAAAGTTTTTCAAGCTCTGTCATAAAATCAGTTGGCTGAGGTGATTCCGGTGCATAAGCCGCGATCACATACATTCGCTTCCCCTGTTGGAGAGGAATGCACACGATGCACGCCTCTAACAGCCGAAATCTGCGCAGATCACTATTATATATAACTTTATGATTAATGCCTTTTCGTATGAAGATTGCGACGCCCCCCCCTTGAGTGGAGTTGGGTCGATCTCTTCTAACGATATTGTAATTGTTGTTAGTCAACTTATGTTTCTGGTTCAGCTTAGTTTCGCTGGCCATAAACACATCTGGACTCTGGTCTTTCAACAATTGGAAAAGATTAGCTCTACGTTCGGTCCTAATCAGTGAATTTACATTCACAGCAAGGATCCTAAGAGGCCTCTCCGACAGCGCGCCTTTAACCTCTAATTTGCGTTAAGCTAGGCAAAACAGAGTAGATATAGTCTACCCTATTTGCCTGCTCCCTGATCTCTTTCTGAAGTCCTGTCAACTGGCCTTGAATTGCCAGCAACATGCTTCTTATTTCGGCCTGAGCGTCCGGAGCCCTAGGCACGAGGGCCGGTTGGGCTGCCTTAGCTGCAGGCTGTACCGTTTTTCCCCTTCCTGCCGCCATTTGGGCGTAAGAAATTTGGGGATTGACGGGCGTTGTTGTGGGAGCACGCGTTGGGGGGCGTTTCTCAACTACTGTCTGCCTAGCCGCTTTATTAATACGTATTTGCTGAAAAGCTGAGCAACCCCGATAATTAGCAGGGTGCCCCTCCTTTCCGCAAAGTGCACATTTAAGCCGGGTCATGTCTTCGACCCGTTCCTCTCCGAGCTTGCACTCTCCCTTAATGTGGTTCTCACCACACTTCCCGCAGCGTGACTGCATTTCGCAGTTTGCTGCAGCGTGGCCGAACCTTTGGCAGCGCATGCATTGAAGCATGTCGCCGCGTCTCTTTAGTTTATCCCAAGTTACAACCTGGTAGTTGAGGACGGAGATACTCCTCAAACTATCCAGTTTGCTGCTGGGCGAAAGCTGAACCAGGAAGAACGGCAGAGACCGCTTCTCCCGTCTGGCTCTGACTGTGGTAAACGGCTTGACCCCGATAAACTCGAGATCGCCGCTCGCTTTTTCACGGAGCTCCTTATAGAGCACCTCTGGTTCCGTGCAGGAATCTATGCCCTTCAAGAGGACCGTTTGACATTTATCCACTTTGGGGGTAAAACTGAAGAACTCAGTTGTGGATTGTTTTAATAAGTTTTTAATAATTTTATGATCTGCCACTGTGCACTGTGGTCTCCTGCAATTCCATCTTATAGGTGTTGATGGGCGGCACCTTTTCTTTCTTGCTTTGGGGCGGCTGTGACTGCTGCTGGTGAACTTCCTGCTGCTCACTGCTCCGCTCCTGTTGTTTTTGCTGCTGCTGCTGCTGCTGTTGTATCTGCTGCTGTTGTTTCTGCTGCTGTTGTTTTTGTTGCCTCTGCTCCTTGGGCCTGGGCTGCTGCTGTGGCTGCTGTATTGGCAGCTTTGTTTTTGGCTGCTGCTGTAGTTGCTGCTGCACTCCTTCTGGCAGCTGTGGTTGCAGTGGGTGCTGTTGCGCTTCCTTGTTTGGCGCCTGTGGTGCCTTTTTTTGCTCCCGCTCCAGCCTTTCTTTTTCCCGGCGAGCTTCTTGCTTGTTCTTTAGAGCTAGCACCAGTGTCGCAAGTTGGGCATTGAGGCGCACCATCTCTCCTTCGATGGCTCCAATTTGCTGGCTGATTCGCTGCTCTTCATTTTCATTTTCCTTTTCAGGGCTGACGTGTATAGCATTTTGCGCCTCATCTTCTTCGTCTGAGGACGCCTCTGGAGTTGTGATATCGATGAAGGTGTTGCTATCACCCGTAGTGTATAGCCCCTCTCCCCCTTCGGACATGTACTCAATTTGCTCCTCGTCGGAGGGCGAAGTATTAAGCTGTCGCTGTATATTTATTGCTGCTGATGCTTTTGCTGGCCGCGACGCCCCTCTCCCCCCAGCTGGCAGCTCTGCTGGAGTGGTAGTAGAGCGCCGCTTTACCAAGTTCGGCGCGCATCGTATCTTCTTCCTCCTCTTGTTTTTTGTATCGGCTGTTGGTGCCGTTGCTGAACTTGCCGTTGTTGGTACGGCACTAGACGACGGTATGGCTGGTGGTGCCATCGCTTTCGTTGTTGTTGCTGGTGCTACTGCACTAGCTGTTGCTACGGCTGGTGGTGCCATAGCTTGCTTCATTGTTGTTGTTGCTGCTGGAACACCTTTGGATGTCCCCGCCGTTTTGTATGTTTCTTTATGCCGCTTATCTCTCGCGATGATATTTTCTACCTCGCGATTATGAAAAAAAGCGGCTAAAATTTTTTTCCCCGACTGGGGCTCGAACCCACTATCTTCGGTTTCACGGTCCGCCACCTTTTTTTTTTTTTTTTTTTTTTTTTTTAAATTCATTTTTATTTTTCATTCATCTTAAAACTATCTTAAAGCTAGACAAAAATTCATAAAAACTAGCCTACTTATCAATATCTTACAACTAACTTACTGGCCCCATTCGGGCGCTCTAAGTTAAACTAATAACTTAATGCTAATGCCTTTCGGCCTACGAACTATCTTAAAACTAGAATTCATATCGGTTTTATTTTTCACCGAGAAGAATTTTAAAAAACTCGGTATCTATGTCTTTATTTTTGTGTTTTATATAAAACTTACAAACTAAATAAAGCTAAATTACAACTAATTAAAACTAATTAAAACTAATTAAAACTAATTAAAACTACTATAAAACTACTTAAAGCTACTTACAAACTACTTACAAACTAGAACAGCCACAGCAAGCATTTTCAGGTTTTTGTAATTTTTTTGTGTTTTTATTGGTTTTATATTTTTTTTTTGTGTTTTTATTCCGCCACCTCTTCCTCTACGCTATCGACGCTATTGAAAATAGCTTGCTTGTAGCTTAACTTTTACTAGTCACTCCGATTTAATTACTTTAAATAAACTGGGAAGCCGAAAACGTGTTAACACCTCCACAGTACGAGATCGACATGTTCTGCTCAATCCCAATGCAGGTTTCGTTGTTTATCAATTGCAACAGGGAAGCATTTTTATTAACACACAAGCTTGCTATTTTCAGTCAGTTTCTTTCTTTTTTCCCCATGCACCGATTCGTATGCCAACAATTCGTTGGTCATACAAGGGGGGATGAGTTGAAAGAGTTGACACTGGTCAAGAATTAATTTACAATTTAAGTTGGGTTTGTGTGTAAATGGAAATCCACACAAGTGCAGTGCATGCTGCGCATTATACATACATTTTTTTTGAATAATTTTGAATGAACAACAACAACAACTAATAGCTATAACTCCAGCCTATATACTTGATGGTAACACACACAAGTTGTTGTTGTTCATTCAAAATTATTCAATATATATATTTTTTTAGTACCTATTTAACTTTTTTTTTTTTACGTTTTAGGTTTATAAAGTTTTGTCACAATCTGGGTTTTGTTATGTTTTGTACGGGGTTGCAGAGTTGCAAAGTTTTTGTATTTGTAAGCAATCATCCAACACGCTGATGAAGAGTTTGGAGTTGATGTAGCACACGATTTTCTTTGTCTATTTTGGTCTGTCGAGGTTTTATTTTTATGATATGATCTTCGAGATGTTACCAAGGGAATTTATAACCCCAAATTTGCGGACGCACCGTCTTGGCTATTATAAGCTGAGCCAAATTTGACCAGTTACGTCCGCAGTTATCTGTTCCAAATGTGTAGTGATTTGTATTATCTATATATACATATATATATATGTATATATATTTATTTAACGATTAGAACTCTCAAATAAATTTTATTCTTACCGAGAACCTGGGAATCGAACTATCTTTTCCCTGTTTAAGAAGTATTTAGCGGGACTATTTCTCCTCTTGAAAGTTGAGATCAGAAAGACACATTTAAGAAGTGAAATTTCAAAGGCAGGCTATTTCCGCAAAAAAAAAAACATATTGATTAAAGTGCAGTGGGCTTTCGATACTCGATCTCCTTTTACACGGAATTCGAAAATTAAACCTGATGTCTGCTTGCACTATGCGTTTTATGTTTCGGTGAGATTAGGATTAGTTTTTATGATAAAATTGTAGTTCAAGGTGTACCCTACAGGTTGTAAGACCAAACAGTATTTTTTGACATGTGGACTATGACCCTGTCTTAAAATGTAGGTATATGTTCTATAAATATTTTGAACTTTCCTTAGACAATGTATACCGCAAGTTCTATTCGTATAAAAATTTTGATCCATATTAGTTCAGCCACAAATTGGCAAAAAAACTGTTCTATCGATGGAATGGTTATTAGAAAAAATGGTTTGGTTAAAATGTTACGAAAATCATTGCAGCCGTTTTGGGACATCAAGATATAAGAAAAAATAAGCGCGGCAGTGGGTGGATTTAACTTAAGCTACTTCG
This sequence comes from Dasysyrphus tricinctus, assembly GCA_963921185.1. Lineage (NCBI taxonomy): Eukaryota > Metazoa > Arthropoda > Insecta > Diptera > Syrphidae > Dasysyrphus > Dasysyrphus tricinctus. The sequence goes on from OY992530.1 coordinate 300,764,854, forward strand.
CTCAGCTAAAAAGGACAAAGTCTGAAAATTGTATCCAAATCCTTTGTTCCCAAAAAATTAATAATGAGAAGAATGGGCGTGCCATTGGGCGGTTTTTACTTAAACTATTGATGTGTAATTTCTAAACCTTCTTTTTCTAACAAAAAAAAACTATGAAAATTTCATCCAAACCATTCGAGCCGATTAATGAATAATGATTAATGTAATGACTGAAACTTATTTCTTAAAATCCACTTTTTCTGCCGATACCAAACGATACTGCCAAGAATATCGGTACATTTCATTTCAAAAAGTACGGTATCGCTTCTGATGCCTTGGAGCTGGATCGTCTCGATACTTTTCTGGCTTCATGGCCAGCCCGAATGACAATGGTGTCAAAACTATGTAAAAACAAACTTAATTTTTGGTTGTGATCTTATTTTGGTATACACTATTATTTGTCAACTCTTTAAGATACACATCACTTGTGTGTTGATGCTTTTAGAACAATTAGACCGATTTAATCTTTCCACAGTAATCTTTACTGTACCTCTTATAGAGGTATAATAACATACATATATCGTAATGTTAACTTTTCCCTTTCTATTTTTATATTTATGTTAAATTAATTTCAGTAGTCGTAATAATAATTATAAAGGTTTATTTTGGAAAACTGCTGGTTTGGAATTACCCATTTATAGAACTTTGATTGAAGACCCCGTCTTCCTCATCTGTTATTCTATATCTACCTTCGCCATCTTTATTCCATTTTAGTTTCCATCAGTTGATTAGTTCACAAGACCATCCCAATTTATTGATCATAACATAATTGTTACAGTTTATACTTCCAAATCCAAATACCTACCCGTCTTCTAGCAAATGAGATTTATAGGTCAATTTTGTCTTCCCTATTGACATTTCATCCATCAAAGTTTCATGAAACATGACTTTGCGGATATTGGGTAGTTGTTGTTGTTGGAGGTTGATGATGGTGACAACTACGTTTCAACTTTTATGTTGTCATCAATTTGCTTTGTGCGTTCTGTCCTCCCTTCTGTTTCTGTACAACATTCCCTTTGTCTATACACTTTCTCTTAACAATCTTTTAGCTTTTGTAACTCTTATATACAATCCCAACTTTATATTTTATCTCATAAAAGTGAAAACTTTTTCAATCAATTTCCACTCCAAGGGATCTGATGACACATCTTATATAGTTCCTATTAACCAAAAAAAAATATAACCTCCAAGGCACATACACACACACAAAACCACCACCACCAAATAAGACGCACAACACTTGAAAAACTCCCTTCAATCTTCCGTCTAATAAATAAAAACTCAAATTCTCACCATTTTTGCAATGACATTTCTGACTTTAGAAAGAAGATACGAAAGACAAAAAAAAAACCAAAACAAAATCCAAAAATAAAAATAAATAAATATTAAAACTCAGACAATTGGCGCGGCCAAAAGAAAATATATAGCAAATTATCGATATTGTTATTGGAATTTATTTTTGTTATCCTTGTGACAATGGGTTCTCCCCTGCTCCTGCTGTGACTTTCTTTTAGGAAATAACACAAACTTTGTCCATTGAGACCGTCAAAAATAACAATAACTCCTCCACCAGAACAATAGAATAGGTCAACAAAAATTAAACCTTATTCCCCCCACTACATAACTTTTCTACTCCACAATTCTTCCTTACACTACCAGTCTATTGATTTGAATTCTACAGAAAGAAAATCTGTTCACAGATGTGTAAAAATTAGCAAAGCTCAGCACTCAGTTATTCCAATAACAAGAATTACCTGGAAACTAATCTTATTTCCTCGGTTTTTATTTGCTGAAACTGATTGTTTTCCTACGCATTAGCATCCTTCGTGGAAAAGTACAAATAATTATTAATAATCTAGTGAGAGAAATAGAGAAAAGATTTTATACAGTGCTGTGCAAATAAGATGTTAAAACCTTTTCATGCCAAAAAAAACAGTAATAATTCTTTAACTACCTTTGTAAAGTAGTCCACAGTAGGCGACTAAACATGCTTTAGTGAGAAAATGCACTTTTCATTTTGCATTTTTGTCTTTTTGAAATTTAGACAAATGGTGTAATGAAAGCTTAGACTGTCCTCTTAAGTCTAAACGATACGCCGCGCCGGTGTTTTGTTGGTTGTTGCCACGAGTCCGACCACTAATATAATAAAAGCAAGACTGTATCGCTCGTATTAGCTCTTATGTTCAAGACGCTGCGGAACTTAAAATTTTTTGAAAACATGCAAGTTATTTCTGAAAAAAAAAGAGAAGAAAACATGAAAGTCGTACTTTTCATTGTAAAAATTACTCTTAAAATAGTTTAGAACTCAAAAATAAGAATGTCATTTCATTTCTTGAGAAAATATGAATCTATAAAAAAAAGTTAGAGCGGTTTTCTTAAATTATTTTTTTAAAACACTTTGACTGCCATGTCGTAAGTTTTCTTGTGCGACAGCTCATAGTTCCCCAGAAGCCACGTCGCACATTTTCGTGCGACAACTATTTGTTTAGCTCAAGCCATGTCGTACGTTTTCGTGCGACGCGACGGGGTATGGGATTTTATATGGGTTTCGTATTGTGTGGCCTCTGCTGAACATTTTGGTCTAACCGTAGGGTAACTTTTGAGGTAAATAAAGAGAGATAGATTCTTGTTTGTTTTTTTTTTGTTGTTCCACAGCATTTTGGGTTCATTTTTATAACTTTTTATTCAAATTATGTTTGAAAAAGAACATACAAATATTATTTCATATAATATTGTGTCAGTTCATAGCTCGAATAAAAATAATTATGACATACTGAGTGCGACCCTCTCATTTCAATAAAGTACTGAGTTCTTCGCTAGGCCAACTCCTTGAACTGCTGTCGAACTTTTGCCAGAGTAAATTGTTGTTGGCCACGTAAAAGTATTTGGATAATTATTCTTAGCCAAAAAATGTAAACGGAAAAGTCCATTTTCTAAGCACAGTTACCTTGGAAAGCTCGTCCAATCAGTGGTCTTGTAAACGTTTGCACTAAAGCTATCGGTTTATTTCCTATTTTTCAAAAGCCGCGATAAGACAAGTAATCTTACGGTCGCAGTCGCCACTCGAACTATCTGTGTTCCTAAAACTTAACTAAAATGTATTCAATTCAACGATTCAACGAGCTGCGGCCTATTTCTCATTATCATACATCACATAGATTGAATGATTTTGCCAGCTTTGCTGAATGATTTGATGATGGTGTGTATGATGTATGATTATGACGATGTTGTATGAAATGTATGTAATGTATGATCTGAGAAATAGGGCCCTGATGTGGGGAAGTTGTCGATAATGCAAAGGTACCTACTAGGTGTGGCTTATTATAGAAGGACTTCCAATTGAAATTACATAATTCTTAAGCTCAACGCATCTTTATGTCAGTCTTTTAACGTTAACTCCCACATAAATTCTTCAAACTAACAAAACATATCTTCAAATTCCCTAACGCGAAGAACGTGTTTCGATTAAAATCCTGTCACTTGGTGTGTATTGAAGTTTTGCTTTAGGAGAATCTCTTTCATGTGAACCCATGAATGAAACTGCGAATACATTATTGACAAAGTAACTTGATTAATTTGTTCTGTTCCCTTGCAAAAAACATTAACAAACAAAAAAAACATCTATTAATATCTTGGTAGAAAAATGTCCTCTTTGAAAAGATAAAATACATTTTTGCTGTTTAAATCCTTTCCAAAAGATTTTAATTGAATTTTCCGTTGTTTAGAAAAGACGACACCATTAATGCAAAAAGGGGTTTGTTTCACTCTCTAAAAAAATATTCAAATCAAAAACAACCATCTACAGACATGACGAAGACGTCTTCGACGCAATGGCAACGACGAAGTTGATTCAGGACTTTCAAGGTATCGTAAAGTAATCACCTGCCATTGAAGAGACTTTCAGCTTTTTACTCACCGAACATTGCAAAATGGAGTTGTGATAAATTGGGTAAATTAAAGGATAATAGGATTAAAATCAACGTGCTGACAAAATGTTCCCAGTAAATTGCTGTGAAAGATTTCCTGAAATTGAAAAAAAGCGAACAAATGTGTATTGTCAAAATTGGCTACAAAATAACTACACACAAACCATTTCCTTTATTCAAAAAAATAATAATAACAGCACGCCCCAGGAACTAAATAAATAAATACCAAAAAGCTTAAGGGGCATCTTTAACAGAGTGTATATCTAAATATTATCGGATTATATACATCCTGTGGCTTTTATACCTTTATACCTCCGATCGCCGCCGCCGTTACTATGAAAAATGTTTGGTAAGGCTTGTAAGCGAAAAATTAAAAAAAAAACAGCACTAAAGGAGATAAAATTAAACAAAAAATCAACTATAAAAGGATATGAAATTCTAGTCCTGTGCAACTCACCTTGCAGCGGTTATATTGTAAAATAGTTTTACTCTTTCTTTATGCGCAGAGAATGGTATGGTGTTTATCAGGGTTACCACTATGGAAATTTTCAATATGTACAATTTTATTTACTCTTAAAAAAAATTTGCTTTTGATACAAAGTGTGGAGGTTTTTACTAATCCTTTATAGAATGTCGCTTAGGGACAAATCCTTAATGGTTTCAACATGCTATCCGACACTTGGTTCCAAAACAGAATAACACATAACAAATACTTGAATCTATAGAAAAATACTTAACATAGCGAAAGCACTCATGATTACAACCCTTACAAAATGAAATTTAAATTATTTTTTTCGAGGTGGTTACTTAGTTTTATAAATTTATCAGTGTTCCAGGAGCTAGCTCTGGACCTTTTTCACCTCATATGAAGGAAATTTTATAAAAAAAATCCCATCTAATTGGTCAGTAATTGGTCAGAAAAAGGCAACTGGTCCCAGAAATTGGTCAGCCCTAGATAACTTTTAATCAAGGCTTAAACTTTCTCAAGGTCGCTCAAGGTCACGCGCGATTTTTGGCACCTCATTTAAGGGAAATTTGCCAAAATTTTATACATTCGAAATATTTCTAGATCGTGATAAAAGATCAACTATTTTCAGTAATTGGTCAGCCAGACTTTTTTCTATGAATTTTTGAAGTTCGTTTCAAGGTCATAAAAAAACTTTTGGCACCTCATCTGGGTCATTAAAAAAAAAAAGTATGCAAGTATAAAAGTATTACAAGTAGGTTGTAAAAGGTCAGCTATTTTTAGTAATCGGTCCGCCATAGATTTTTTTTTATGAATATTTAATGACTTTCAAAAAAAAATTCAAGGTCAAAACGATTTTTGGCACCTCATTTTAGGGAAATTCGCCAAAAAAGTGTACCATCTGAAAGATCTCTAGATCTTAATAAAAGGTCAGCTTTTATCAGTAATTGGTCAGGTATAGATTTTTTTTTAATGGATTTTTAAAAATTTCAAGGTCATAACGATTTTTGGCACCTCATTTATGGGAAATTTGCAAAAATTTAATACCATCAGAAAGGTCCTGAGAACTATATAAAAGGTCAGCTAGTTTTAGTAATTGGTCAGTTATAGATACTTTTATACGATTTTTTAAAGTATTTGTTTTTCAAGGTCACGTACTGTTCATGACCTAGAAAAAAAGCTTAGAAAAAATAGTATAAAAGAATCTATAACTGACCAATTGCTGGAAATAGCTGACCTTTTACAACCGTGAAGAGGTCTTTCAAATTGCATACTTTTTTTTTAAATGACCCAAATGAGGTGCCAAAAGTTTCAAAAATTCGTAGAAAAAAATCTATGGCTGACCAATTACTGAAAATAGTTGACCTTTTATCACGATCTAGAAATCTTTCGGATGGTATAAAAATTATGGCGAATTTCCCTTAAATGAGGTGCCAAAAATCGCGTGTGACCTTGAGCGACCTTGAGAAAGTTAAAGCCTTGATTAAAAGTTATTTCTGGGACTAGTGAACCTTTTCTGACCAATTAGATGGAATTTTTTTTTATCAAATTTCCCTCAAATGAGGTGCTAAAAGTCCAGAGCCGTGTTCCATGTACTGTGAATGTGCGTAGATATGATATTTGATTCTCTGAATTATTCCTGAGGTTTGTGCGTTTAGGAGGTGGACTAGAGTTTTTAGCAATTTTGGAACTATCACGACTCCTTTTATGGCTTTATTCTCAACCAATACGAATTCAGTTGGAGCAGCAGAGCTAGATTGAGCAAGGAAGTCTTCACTATTTTGTGAAATCAAAATAGATTCCGGTACTAAATCTTCAGTTGAAATCAAAATAGATTCCTGTACTAAATCTTCAGTTGAGGTGGCGATATCGACTAAATTGCTTTTAAAAGAGATAGAATTCATTTTAGATACTGCAGTATTAAAATTAACTAGTAATTCTTCAAAACCTTTTGAAATTTTATTTATATCTGTTTTAAAAGAGGACATTTTAAAAGAGAGTTGAGACAAAGAAAAGTTACGGCAATCGGTGCAATACCAGTAAGCAAACTTTGAATGAGTTATCTTTTCAATAAATGCATTTGTAGAGCCAATACATTTATCATGGTAAAGATAACCACAAGGTCCAAAACAAGCAAAAAGTAGGGAGGGGTTAGAGCTTTCGGAGCAATTTTTTGCAGAGCAAGCCTTTTTCCAAGAAGAGTTTAAAAAACAATTAAAATAAGAAAAAATTATGTATTATACAAACGTATAAAAAAAAACTAAATTATTAAGCAAAAAATATTTTATTATTAAATAAGTTTGAAAGAAAAGAAGAAAAAAAAAGTAAATTGTATTAAAATAAAAAAAAGAAAAAAAAAAAGTTGGAATCAAAGTTCTGGATTTGAACCCACGCAACGAAAATTTGAAATCCTATCACCTATAACCCAGGCTACTTAACTTAAAAATAATTGCACAGCAATTGCATATGAAAAAATAGAATGGATTTTAATAGGTGAAATAGGAATGAATATTAAAACTTTAAACGAAAGAGATACAACTAAATACCTATACTAGAAGAAAAGAGGGGAAGTGTAAGATAGAATACGAAGTAAATAAAAGACTAACTTACACAAAAATGCAAACACAAAAATCAACTAAGGAAATTGAGACTATACAAACATACCTACATACAGATTAAAAAGAGTAAACAATATCACTCAAAGTTTAATTTAAAAAAAAAAACAAAGAGGCCTTACCAAACAATTTAATTTAATTAAATTAATAATAATAACACTTGCTAAGCACAATATTATTTAAAAGAAACAAAGTTAACCACTAAGGAAATTATGTTTTACAGGATTTAGTATTTTAAATTTATTAAATCACAACAAATAAACAAAAATAGGCACAAGCGGTATACAACACAAGAAACACAATCAGAACCAGTGCTGTCACTGTCACATTTGAGAAGCGTTCATATTTCTATTAACACCTTAGCAGTATTCCCGGATTAACAAGGGATTTTATGCGTTTCCGTTGCCAATTTTTCATTATCACTTACATTTTCCACTTCTTACATTTTGTGACAGACTAAGGGTAGGTTGACATAACTTATTTTGGAAAACCAAAATTCGTTTTACCCAGCGGAGAGTACGGCATGCTGGCAGTATAGCTCGGCTATAACTCGGTCGATGGGGGGGGTTTTTCCGCTGTCCTTTGTCCACAAAAAAATATTATCATGCCGTGGAAGGAACTGAGGATGAATGAGGAATAGGGAAAATTTATATCCTAATATAGGATGTTGAATTCACAAAAAAAAATATCGGCGGTTGTTATTGCCGAAAGCGTACCTAGTAAGGGAAATATGCAAAAAAGGTTGCATGTCTAAAGGAAGAGGAATCGGGAAGACGAAACACGAAATACAAAAATGGGTCGGTGTTGTTGACCCTGGCTGTACCCACCCAACCACTGACGAATATGTCAGGGCTCCATGGCCGTCAATGGCCTTTAATTTTGTTGACGGCCCCTAAATAGAATTAAGAAAACGTCATCCTCCTACCTTCGTCTACTTTTACCAAATGTCATCACCATATGAAGTAAATAATTTAACGCTTCATAATGAAAACAAAATGAATCATATTCACCGATGTGTCTCTGTACATATCAATAAATGGAATTCTTATTCCAGTAAAGAAATCGTATTATCTTTTCTCTATATCCATCTATTGGCTGAAATTACTAGTATGGATTCGCAAACATAATCCAATACCGTAGGCAGAAATTCAAAAATCCAACTAAAGAAAAAGTTGCTCAGTTCTTCAGAATTAATTAAGACCAACATATTTATTTAAAGAAAAAGAATAAAGAATCGCTTAAAACTATCAATATAAATCTTGGAAGAGAAAGTAGCTATGTATATGTTCTTGGATTATAATGTAGGATTTCAATTTCCCAAAAAAAAACATTTTTCTAAAACTGAATTATAAAAGCATACTTCTTTTTACAAAAATTTATCTCTGAGTTCTAAGATCGACAAAAAGATCAAAAGAAGGAACAACCGACAAATTAATATAAGTGACGATTGAGTTTCAGATTGATACTGGCGGAGTAGCAATCATCTTCGGTTCGATAGTTCGATTAAGTATCTTAATCTAAAATTTAAAAGGAAAAGAAACTGTGTCAAGTTCACGAAACGCTCTAATATCGTATTTTATATATATTTTACGAAGCTAAAATCTATAGGCTTACGATATCCTCTGTATCGATTATCAAATGATTTTTTCTTAATATAATTTCTTTCTCAAATATTAAGGTTTAGGATCATTACCTTATTTCAATATGTCAAATTTAGTGTTTGTAATAAAAGTCATTTAAAAAAAAGTTTACTTAGTGACTTAAAAATATTTTTTTGTTTTCTACTCAAGCCAAAGAAAATCAATGAATATAGATTTAAGTAAAATGTACTCACGGTTTAATTTTTAAATTAACCTTTTTTCTTGCTGGATTGGACTGATGTTCGTGCACGAAAATCCTCCGGATCTGCTGCGTAGGTATTTTCTTTAAATTCTGAAACTTATTTTTTTGATTTTCAGCGGCTCGTAGAGTTTAAATTAGTTAGCAAAATTAAATGATCCACTTAGGGAATTACACTTTAGGTATTTTAAATAAGATTATTATTCTTTTTTTCTACTTTATGAAAATTTACTTAAATACTACTTAGCCTAACGCGAGCGTTTCGGTTACAAAAGTTCATTATACTTAAATCGAAAAAGCAAAATCGAATTCTCAAATTCGCGTAGTAAAAATTAAAAAAAAAAAAGAAAAGTTGGACAAAAAGAAGAAGAACCGGAACAGGAATCTGATGAGCGAGGCGGCTTCCGGACGACGAACAGGAACATACAACGTGGGATATATTAGACGGTTTCTGAATCCACGAAATCAAGAATCCCGAATGATATATGAATCGAAATTTTATTTTTTTTTCAAGGCAACAAAGGGCGACACTCAAGAACGTAGGTATATATGAACACGGACTGCTTCTGGGATCGGTTACGTGATCCCACACCTGTAGCAACTACGGCAACCGAACACAAAGAAGGTGCGCGTACTTGGCGTTAATTTGAAAACCAACTATGTTTTTTTTTTGCGATTTGGTGCGAGTACAACAGGCGAACAATTAATTTTCTAAATTTTGATGCCGCCACAGATGGATACGTTGACTTTCTGGTGGTTTACAGGTGGTTAACTGGTGAGAAGCGTGCAGTCTGATGGGTGGTCGTGGTATCTAGAATTATTCCCACGTCACCAAAGGAATTTTAAAAATAATTCACTGCTCTTTGATGTCCTAAATGTGGTTCTAATAAAGCCAATTTCCAAGACCAAGACTTTTCGGTGCTCCTATGGGCAATCGCACCATGCGGTGACGTAAAATGCACGTCCAAGCACTTCTAGTAGGAGCAACCAGACTTTTTGTTTTAACAAAAAAAATCTGTAGAAACAGAAAAATGAAATAAACCAAAACGATGGTTTCAATTATTATAGCTTGAGGAGCAAAAATTTATAGGAATTAACCTACCTTTTGTAGCAGAATCACTGACGCTTTAAAAAAAAAAATCCGCTTGCATCTGCTGGCAGCAAATGGTTTTTAATTTATATTTTTATCTCCTCTTTAGACTTTTGACTGAAGAATGTATTTGAACACTTGTTTTTGTAATTTTAGGTTGGATTTCGCATTTTATTATAAAATAACTTACCCGTTCTAAATAATTCTTTTTTTTTCTTTGAGAGTCGAGAAGAGTTTTTATGAGGCGACTACCGCCAAAAGATGCCAGACAAGAAATGAACGAACGAAATGGACGAGGAAAGAGACAACATGTCGTGAAACAGCACTTCCTCTTTTCGTCGAGTTCGAATTCAGAATTCGAATATTAAAAGTAGAGTGCGTTCAGTGAATACTACAATAAAATTTAATCCGAGGGCACAAGCAGCGCAACTAATCGCGGCGTATAATTATTTGTCATAGGGCGATCCGCTACAAAATCGTGAATTGAGGCAATACCTGTATTGTCACAAGACATGAAAAACGGTTCGCTCATTGAAATTTAACATCTATAGCTAAATTCGGATGTGATCTGTAAATGGGTTGTAATAATAGTTTTCGACCCACGACCTGAGATACATTTCAAAATAAAATCACCCATTAAATTCTACAACCTTTTTTTCACCACTGATCGCTTTCAATCATCAGTGTGTAGTCAACCTCAACAATATACCTCTATTACTTTTTCGAGTTCTCAATATGTCACTACCTTACCGACCTTGCAATCTGTCAAAACAGAAAAATAAAAAAAACTTTGTTTACAAATTTGAATTCGTAAAGCTAAGCAGGCCGGGTAAATTGTATTTCGCTATTTAATTAAATTTTCAACCAAATCTCGACAAATTTAAAACCGAATTATTTCCACCGTGTATCTAAAATAAAAATCGGGAAAATAGAAAGTGTTCGCGCAGCTCTCATCGATATCCATTGTTGCAATAATTGCATGACTGGAGTTTGCACTGAGGAAACCATTAATTTGGATCACCGACAAAAACAACTATCGAGAAAGCACTCCCATCTACGGGTTCAAGATTCCAAGATCTTTGGCTGCATCAAAGGAGTAGGACGAGCAACTTAAACGAACTTCTGCCACAAGAAGTTCAGGCCATCTTTACTCAATCGTTTGGTCCGCTGACCAACAAAAACTTGAACGAGAGACTCTGCAAAGAAATATTTTTCTGGCAAAAATAGTGCGGAAGTGAGTTCAGGATTCGAAGATTGTTAAAATCCCTAAAATCCGTACTGGCAAAAGCATTTCTCCGGTTCCTTTTACATGCAATCACGTAAGCTTAAGTTCTCAAAACAAAGTACCTACAAAGCTCACTCACTTCAAATTTTTGTTTGTTTTTTTTTTTTCTTATAGATTTCCATTAGAATAGTTTTGGCTGCTCCTAAGTTGAATGAGAAGAAAAGCTGATAGCATGCTGTGCATTTCCCGCGATGCAAATCTAGTTCAACTGGGACATTTCTTTCTGGGGATGTTTTCAAAGTTCGCAAAGAACTTGATACGCATGATATTGGGAGAGCCACTAAATCGGAATAGCTGTCGGATTCTGTTTGGCTTGATGATGATGGTGGCAAGATTCAAGCCGGACTTGATTTCGGATGGAGGAAAACAGCCGGATATGTATCTATCCTCACCAGATCGCAGTCAACTCGGTATTTCATATGCCTTTTTTTTTTGATTTCGTAGCTATCTATTTTGGATGGCAACTCAACTGCATCTAGGGGTTCATACGGAAATTCATCCGTGTTTTAGTTATTTCTATAAAAAGTCAGCTTTTAGGTAATCAAAAAAAATCTTTCTCGCTTTAATGATTATAGAACAGACATCGATTAGACATCGACTTTTAGTTTAGTTGCCATCCATAAAGCTCGCTTAAGATTTTCTAAAAACTTTATGTATTTGCTTCAGATAAGATATAATTATATTAAGATGGTTTTTAAATAAAAAAAAATCTTTTAAACAAGATTTTTGGTGGTACGTTTATCTACACACAATGGGGTTTATCTGTTTACTATTTGGGTTTTATTAAGTCCTTATATGAGAAATCACAGGTTTCGTCAGGTGGGTGTTAGGGTTTTTTTGGTTCTTTTCATTGTCTGATAACTGAAAAATCAAGGCAGACGCAGAGTTTCAGTTTCAGTTTTTTCAATCTGAGGTTTCGAATAGGGTAGGTAACAGAAACACTGTTATTTTAGTGACGTTACAAAATTAACTTTGTTAATAGTTTGTTTTTCTCACGTTAATGAGGTTACTCCATATATGGATATATGTATGTATATACTATGGATTTTGTGTTTTGTGTGGGATGCAGTTAAGTGATATGTTTCGGGGTTTTAGATTCATCGACGCAGGTCCTTGGCATGGTAGATGCCTATTCTCTTCCCTTGCATATTCTCTATTTCGTATAGGTTGTTGTTTCGGCTAACCACTCGACATTTAACGAACTTTTGGGACAATTTGGCATTGAAATTTTTCGCTGCGTTGCTCAAAACGAAGTTCCTCCGAAAAATTTCATCTCCTGGGTGAAATATTCGTACCGCTGCTCTGGCGTTGTATGATTTTTCGTTTCTTTTATAGGCTTCTTTTAATTTTTCTTTTATTTTCCCTCGCACTAGTTGTAAAGTGTTTGAAAGGGGTAACACTTCAATCTCTCCATCATTCAAGGATTTCAGCTGCTTGAGAATTTGATAAGCCCCTGCATGAATGATCATGTGGTGCCCAAAGAGAGCAAAGAATGGGGACATGCCAGTCGACTGATGTACTGAAGTACACAATGCTTGTTGAATTTGTGGCAAGTGGAGGTCCCAATCCTTTTGGTCTTCTTTGAGATAAGTCCGTATGGCTGATAATATGGAACGGTTTACTCTCTCCGAGGCGTTTGCCTGAGGAGAATAAAGGGCGTTTCTAATATGTTTAGTTCCATATTTGGTAAGGAAGTTTTTGAATTCTTGCGAAACGAATTGCTTACCGTTGTCGCTGTGCACAAATTCCGGCACTCCGAATTTTAGAAAAACTTCTTTTTCGAGGAAGTCAATAACGACTTTTGATGTAGCTTTATGCATGGGTTTCAAGAAAACGAATTTCGACATGTGATCTAAAGCTATAAAGAGAAACAAATTTCCCTTTTTGCTTCGCGCATAGGGACCCATAAAGTCTATGTAGATTTTTTGGAATGGAAGATCAATGTTTTGCTGAAAACCCATTGGAGGTCTCATTATAAAGTTCGGGGATTTGTTTTCTTTACATTTGGTGCATTGGCTCACAAAATCACGTACTTGCTGTGCCATTTTAGGCCAAAAATAAGTTTCTTTTATACGTTCAAGGGTTTTTTGAATTCCACCATGAGCACAACTAGGGGGTTCATGGTTTTGAACAATGATTTGATTTGTTAGACCAGCTGGTAGCCAAAGCTTCCAACAGCTATCGGCTGTTTTTTTATAAATAATACCATTTTGAATCTTAACATCAGGAAGGTTATTAAGGTTTTTGGAGATGGTTTCGATAAGGTCAAGATATTCGGTCGACTTAAATTCAGGGGAATCAGTTATGGGCGACAGTGTTAGCTGATCCATATGTGCTCTGGATAACGCATCCGGCACTAAATTCTGTGATCCTTTGACATGCTTTATATGGAAAGAGTACGCTTGTAGTTTCAGCGACCAACGAGCTACGCGGCCACTGAGATCAGTTAAGTTCATCAGCCATTTGAGGCTGGCGTGGTCGGTAATTACCGTAAAGGTACTACCTTCCACATAGGGTCTAAATTTATGAATTGCTCGAAGGGCAGCGAGGCATTCTTGTTCTCCAACGCTGTATTTTTGTTGGCAGGCGTTCAATTTTTCAGAAAAATAGGCGATCGGTTTTTCATTTTGGTCGTCGTCATGCTGAAACAAAACAGCACCAATACCTTTTGACGAGGCGTCGCACTGGATCGTGAAGGGTTTTGAAAAGTCAGGTGTATTTAAAAGTGGAGCAGATGTTAAGGCTTCTTTTAAGGCCTCAAAAGATTCTTTCGCTTCTAGAGAAATCGGGAATTTACATCCCTTTTTAAGGCAATCAGATAAGGGTGCCGCTAGAGCTGAAAAGTTCCGGATGAAGCGACGATACCACCCGCAGACACCGAGAAATCTCCTCACCTGTTTCTGGGTCGTTGGTAACGGGAACTCTTTAATAGCTGATACCTTATCGGGATCAGCTTTTACATGACCTTGCCCTATGATATAGCCAAGGTATCTTAATTCTTTAAAACAAAAGAAGGACTTTTCCACATTGATGGTCAAGTTGGCTGATTTCAAGTGTTCCGCCACCAACGACAGAATTTTCAGGTGGGAATCGAAATCAGGGGAGATAATCAGAAGATCGTCAAGATAGACAAACACGAATTCCCTAAGCGCCGAAGGGATCACTTTATCCATTAACCGACACAACCTTTGGGGTGCATTACACAACCCAAATGGCATGACGGTGAATTGATGCAATGGTCGACCTGGCACAGTGAATGCGGTTTTTTCTCTTGACTTCTCCTCCAGAGGGATCTGCCAGAACGCATCTTTGAGATCCACACTACTCATATAATGTGTATCTCCAAGTTGGCTGAGCAGACTCTCCAGAAGAGGTTGCGGGTACGCATCTCCCTTTGTAAGAGAGTTCACCATGCGATAGTCCAAGCATACTCGATCCTTACCAGGTTTTCTGATAAGAACTATGGGTGAACTCCAAGCACTGTGACTCTCTTCAATTACTCCCAAAGAAAGCATGCGATCCAGCTCCCTATTGATTATCTCTAGATTCACCGGTGACATAGGGTAATGTCGTTGCTTCACCGGTTTAGCGTCTCCTGTATCGATCACATGCTCTTCAAGGGAGGTTTTACCCAACCCAAGCTTTGCAAATGAAGGAAATAGGGAGATCACTGACTCTAGTTTGTTTTGTTGCTCAGAAGTGAGCTCATGCATAGGTGGTTTAGGTTTACTTAACTTCTCCTCAACAGAATCTTTGCTGCCAGGAGGACAGAATAATTCACTTATAAAGGCTGAAACACCCTGAAGCTCGGAGGGTTTTTGGTCGATTTTTCCAGAATCACATTTTTCATGGTCGGCTGAAAAACCGAAAACTTCGCTAATGATGTGGGGAGCAATTTGAAATTTGGACCAAAAGTCCACTCCAAGATAGAGGGGTTGAAATAACTCGGGGACTAAATAAAGATCAAGCTGTTTTATCACATTGTCATATTCTATCGGTACGGAGACGCGTCCAACAATTCTCTGACCTTTGCCATCGGCGGTTTTTACTTCTGATTTTAAGGTTGTAATAGGAATGTTAAGAGATTTGACGAACTCCATACAACCATTACCTAGACAGGATATTGAGGCTCCACTGTCTAGTAAACCAGCCATTCCTCGACCTTTAATTGAGATTTTGGCATATGGTCTGATGTCGTGAGGAGTTCCTCCGAGAGTAGTTTCTTCTACAAAGGTTCGGAAAGCGGATCTTTTCGCACTTCTTTTTCTAGTTTTTAACAATTTGGATGGAATGTCAGGATGGGATACTTCTTCGAGTTTAAAGATACGGTTTCTAATCTTTTCGTAGTTCATAAGTCTTTCTTCGAATGACTTTTTATATAAAGGAATGAAATTTTTGTCCGGTTTAATTTTAAAGAGCGGTGGAGTGTCTTCTGTGACATCCTTGGGCTCACGAATTATTACTGTTTTGGGTTTTAATGGTGAATAGTTTTTATCTAACATAACTGAAGAATCAGTATCGAAAGACTTAGCTAGTTTAAGGCCGTTTTCAAATTCGGTATCAATCTCTGTAGACTTTGAGACTGAGGGGGTATCTCGACAAGTATCTAAAGAAGAGGAGGTATTTGTCGAGGCATCTTTTTTGTTTAAACTGGGTTTGTTTGGGTCGAACGTGACTCCCCAGGCGGCATCACGCTCGTTTTGAAGTTTCCCTTTGTAGCATTACAGTTCGGACAATCACGAACTGTGTAATTTTCTGAACCGCAACGGTAGCAGTAGATGAGCTTACTCATCTTCGAAGGGCAATTGGTCGAGAGATGACCTATTTCCTTGCAGATATAGCACTTCATATTGCTTAATGGGTTTTTGTCTTGGTTGGTTGGACGATTGTAAGAAAAGGCATCGATGTTTTCAACATCCGGTTCGAAAAAAGTTTCGTCGGTTAAAGTTCCACCGGGCCAATGTACTTCATGTACATTTCTTACATAGTTTGCACGATTTTGTGAGGCATATCGGGCTTGTAGCATTTTCTCTGTTCGTCGGCATTCGTCTCTAAAACGTTCTAAGGAGTATATACTCATCGGATAAACGAAAGCCATAAGACGAGCGTTAATATTGTTCCGTAAAATAGGAACAAGGTCCGCGTCTTTCATTGGATCGCGTAATTGCCTTTTAAGATTGATTATAGCCGTAAAGAATTCATCAAAAGATTCTTGTGGCGATTGTTTACGATCCATGATCGCTTTCAAAATTTCAAGATCGCTTTCGTATCTCTGAAATTGTTTTAGCAAAGCATTTTTAAGAGTCAGCCAATCGACTCGGCGGTGCTCACGTAAGTATTCAAAATACCAGTCGGAAGCCGTACCAACTAAAAGATGGTGAAAATTACGAAGCACTTCTTCCCAAGGGCAACGGTATTTTTCTTGTAATATTTCAACTCGAGAAACGAACTCTCGTATGGGCATACCTTTAGTCGTATCATCAAAACGAACACTCCACAACGTCTCAAAGCGACGTGAATATGGTCTATCATAGGGAAATCCGAGATCTTGTCGACGATCAGTTGGATGATATCTCATGTCATATCCGTAGTTACCGTAATCCATGGGATCACGAATGAAAGGAGGAAAATCTCGCTGTTGGTCAGATCTATTTGGGTCAGATCGATTATAAATCGGTTGAGAGCGGTATATATGACTTGGATTTGTTTCAGCGAAATGGACTCGAGGGTCGTCACGAAGATACGGATCATCTCTATCGAACTCAAGTGGGTTGCGATTGCGATAATTAGGAAGAGGAGGAAAATCTTGATAGTTTTTATTACTTGGTCTATTATAATCGTTTGTAAGTTCACGAAAGCGTGAGCTTGTAGATAGATTGCCAGAGCATGCCGACAAATTAGCATTAGGTGCTGGTCGGTTTGCTTGTGAAGATAATGGTTCCTTTGCGACTCCGATGATGGGGTCAATTGGAGGTAACAAATTTTTCATGGTTTGCTCGACGTTCTGTTTAATAAGTACAGGTAAATCTTTGAAAAGAGACATTTGGATGGTTTTCAAGCTCGAATCTACCACACTCTTTATGTGGTTGTGGAGACGACTTGAAGGGGCATATAGAGTTTGAGATTGTGAACTCACTATTTGTTCATTTAAGCGTTGGTTAATGTATCCAATGTTATTTAAATTAATTTCTGGTGCACGGTTATTTACATCGTCGTTATCTGTAAATGATGTTCCAACAGGATCGTGATTTTCAAGTACCATCTGATGGGGATTTGGTTGAATATCTAGGATGTTTCCGTTCGGGGCATTTGAATTTACTGTGAAGGGTGACATACGAGGACTAGATAAAGTAGAGGTTGTTGTAGTGACTGTGGCAACGGTTTGGGGGATTGTAGTGACTGTGTAGTGTAATCCGTTTGGTGCAATAGGAGAAGTTACCAAATTCGGTGCGATGTGTTGATTTCGGATGTGGTAAATGCTACCATCGTGGATTAAGTCGAAATTGGGTGAGTGAAGGACGTTCCCTCCTAATTGATTAGCATTTTGAAGAGGTGAATGGCTAACGGGATGAGAACTCGCCTGGCTTACCATATGAGGAGGTGAATGCCTGATAGGGATGGAACCTACTTTAGACATAGATAAGGACAGGTTTTCACACGGTCCGTCTTTACGCGTTTTCATTGTATTTCTGTTAGCATCGAAGGCTGAATGCCTACTAGTTTTTGGAAAAGCTCCAGTATTGGATTTCTTATTAGTACTCATGATATATTTTTGTGCTTTTTTACTTTGTATGAAAGGATTTTGGAAAAATACCAAAAAAAGAATTAGGTGTGTAAATAAAAAAAAGAACTTTTATCGGATATGGTTTGTAAAGTTTGTTTTCATTCATATAATATATGGTGATTTCGATAAGGTAAAGTAAAGTGATATAAGGATGACGTTGAAGGTAACAATTAAGGAGAACATTTTTGAAGACAAACAACTAGGTAGCTTTTAGTATAAACGAAATTATTTCTGCCAAAAGATTTAACGACTGTCTATTAATCTGTAACCTCTAGTGCAACAGCTTCAATACCCTACAGTAGAACGGACTCCTAGAGGATTACATCAGATTATTGGTACTGTTAAATTTAGCAAAAACAAATTTCGATTGGTAAACTTTTTTTTTTGTAAATTCTATTATGTAGCTTTGCAAACGACTGCGAGTCCGTTTGCAATTGCAACTTTTTTTAAAGCGATAGATGTTAGAAGGCAGCTACAAAAAAGTTATCAAACTCTCGTATATTTCGAATGATTTTAAGTGTTACTTTCTTCGCTCTACAGCTATGGATCGAACTACTAAAATCATTAAGAATATAATTATGAAATATAAAGAGGATAGTTGCGGATATGGGGCTGTTGGTATATCCAACGTCTGGCCCCTTAAGTTGGGCGCCAAATTTTTTGTGACAGACTAAGGGTAGGTTGACATAACTTATTTTGGAAAACCAAAATTCGTTTTACCCAGCGGAGAGTACGGCATGCTGGCAGTATAGCTCGGCTATAACTCGGTCGATGGGGGGGGTTTTTCCGCTGTCCTTTGTCCACAAAAAAATATTATCATGCCGTGGAAGGAACTGAGGATGAATGAGGAATAGGGAAAATTTATATCCTAATATAGGATGTTGAATTCACAAAAAAAAATATCGGCGGTTGTTATTGCCGAAAGCGTACCTAGTAAGGGAAATATGCAAAAAAGGTTGCATGTCTAAAGGAAGAGGAATCGGGAAGACGAAACACGAAATACAAAAATGGGTCGGTGTTGTTGACCCTGGCTGTACCCACCCAACCACTGACGAATATGTCAGGGCTCCATGGCCGTCAATGGCCTTTAATTTTGTTGACGGCCCCTAAATAGAATTAAGAAAACGTCATCCTCCTACCTTCGTCTACTTTTACCAAATGTCATCACCATATGAAGTAAATAATTTAACGCTTCATAATGAAAACAAAATGAATCATATTCACCGATGTGTCTCTGTACATATCAATAAATGGAATTCTTATTCCAGTAAAGAAATCGTATTATCTTTTCTCTATATCCATCTATTGGCTGAAATTACTAGTATGGATTCGCAAACATAATCCAATACCGTAGGCAGAAATTCAAAAATCCAACTAAAGAAAAAGTTGCTCAGTTCTTCAGAATTAATTAAGACCAACATATTTATTTAAAGAAAAAGAATAAAGAATCGCTTAAAACTATCAATATAAATCTTGGAAGAGAAAGTAGCTATGTATATGTTCTTGGATTATAATGTAGGATTTCAATTTCCCAAAAAAAAAACATTTTTCTAAAACTGAATTATAAAAGCATACTTCTTTTTACAAAAATTTATCTCTGAGTTCTAAGATCGACAAAAAGATCAAAAGAAGGAACAACCGACAAATTAATATAAGTGACGATTGAGTTTCAGATTGATACTGGCGGAGTAGCAATCATCTTCGGTTCGATAGTTCGATTAAGTATCTTAATCTAAAATTTAAAAGGAAAAGAAACTGTGTCAAGTTCACGAAACGCTCTAATATCGTATTTTATATATATTTTACGAAGCTAAAATCTATAGGCTTACGATATCCTCTGTATCGATTATCAAATGATTTTTTCTTAATATAATTTCTTTCTCAAATATTAAGGTTTAGGATCATTACCTTATTTCAATATGTCAAATTTAGTGTTTGTAATAAAAGTCATTTAAAAAAAAGTTTACTTAGTGACTTAAAAATATTTTTTTGTTTTCTACTCAAGCCAAAGAAAATCAATGAATATAGATTTAAGTAAAATGTACTCACGGTTTAATTTTTAAATTAACCTTTTTTCTTGCTGGATTGGACTGATGTTCGTGCACGAAAATCCTCCGGATCTGCTGCGTAGGTATTTTCTTTAAATTCTGAAACTTATTTTTTTGATTTTCAGCGGCTCGTAGAGTTTAAATTAGTTAGCAAAATTAAATGATCCACTTAGGGAATTACACTTTAGGTATTTTAAATAAGATTATTATTCTTTTTTTCTACTTTATGAAAATTTACTTAAATACTACTTAGCCTAACGCGAGCGTTTCGGTTACAAAAGTTCATTATACTTAAATCGAAAAAGCAAAATCGAATTCTCAAATTCGCGTAGTAAAAATTAAAAAAAAAAAAGAAAAGTTGGACAAAAAGAAGAAGAACCGGAACAGGAATCTGATGAGCGAGGCGGCTTCCGGACGACGAACAGGAACATACAACGTGGGATATATTAGACGGTTTCTGAATCCACGAAATCAAGAATCCCGAATGATATATGAATCGAAATTTTATTTTTTTTTCAAGGCAACAAAGGGCGACACTCAAGAACGTAGGTATATATGAACACGGACTGCTTCTGGGATCGGTTACGTGATCCCACACCTGTAGCAACTACGGCAACCGAACACAAAGAAGGTGCGCGTACTTGGCGTTAATTTGAAAACCAACTATGTTTTTTTTTTGCGATTTGGTGCGAGTACAACAGGCGAACAATTAATTTTCTAAATTTTGATGCCGCCACAGATGGATACGTTGACTTTCTGGTGGTTTACAGGTGGTTAACTGGTGAGAAGCGTGCAGTCTGATGGGTGGTCGTGGTATCTAGAATTATTCCCACGTCACCAAAGGAATTTTAAAAATAATTCACTGCTCTTTGATGTCCTAAATGTGGTTCTAATAAAGCCAATTTCCAAGACCAAGACTTTTCGGTGCTCCTATGGGCAATCGCACCATGCGGTGACGTAAAATGCACGTCCAAGCACTTCTAGTAGGAGCAACCAGACTTTTTGTTTTAACAAAAAAAATCTGTAGAAACAGAAAAATGAAATAAACCAAAACGATGGTTTCAATTATTATAGCTTGAGGAGCAAAAATTTATAGGAATTAACCTACCTTTTGTAGCAGAATCACTGACGCTTTAAAAAAAAAAATCCGCTTGCATCTGCTGGCAGCAAATGGTTTTTAATTTATATTTTTATCTCCTCTTTAGACTTTTGACTGAAGAATGTATTTGAACACTTGTTTTTGTAATTTTAGGTTGGATTTCGCATTTTATTATAAAATAACTTACCCGTTCTAAATAATTCTTTTTTTTTCTTTGAGAGTCGAGAAGAGTTTTTATGAGGCGACTACCGCCAAAAGATGCCAGACAAGAAATGAACGAACGAAATGGACGAGGAAAGAGACAACATGTCGTGAAACAGCACTTCCTCTTTTCGTCGAGTTCGAATTCAGAATTCGAATATTAAAAGTAGAGTGCGTTCAGTGAATACTACAATAAAATTTAATCCGAGGGCACAAGCAGCGCAACTAATCGCGGCGTATAATTATTTGTCATAGGGCGATCCGCTACAATTTTAAACGACATCTTAAAGCTTTTAAGCAACAGAATACTGCATACATATCGTCGTGCGAATTTTTAAAGTATTTTCTTAGGATTTTTGAAAACGGTTAATATGAATTCCCAAAAAAAAATCTTTGCCGAGCAATTGTTTCTCGTAGAACGTGTTGATATTTTATGTCCAATTAGCGACCTTTAAGATAGTTTACTTTTTAGTCCCCAAATGAAGAGCTTATATCAAGGAGCACTGACAAAGGGTTTTATAAAACTTATGGCCCTAGTTCTTTTCGAAGGGCTATTAATTCATCTTAAGTTTGGACTGTTCTCTTTGATTGATATTTATCTTTTACTTCGAAGTTAATTTTTTCGACTTTTGGAAGCCTTTTCAAGTAAATTTGCTGTCGATTAATTTTTTGTTAAGTGGCAATAGTGTAACCTGCTACTCCACATTCCACAACATAGTTATTTTCTTCTTTTGGGGTAAAGAAACCAATGGAAAAAGGATACAAAACAACAACAATAAAAAAAATATCTCTAAAAAGGAATTCTTTTTTTGTATATAATAAACATACATATATATAAACAGTTTTCCTTACTTTCTATTCAAGCAAAAGAGTTGCAAGGTAGTATATAAATAAAAATGTGTAAAACAAAAATAACTATTCAAGGAGATTCCCTTAGAAAATGTAAGTTTATTTATTTTATTCTCTTTTTTCTCATTTTTCCAAAAAGGAAACGTGGGTATCTACGGAAACAGATAAGCTTGTGCACCTATTTTGTATTTTATTTTTTGTTTTGCATTTTTTTGGTTTAACTTTTGCTATTGGAGACGAATACCTACTTCTGTACCTTCCTTTTTTTTTTGGGTTTTATTTGTTTGGTGATGTGAAATACAGGAATTGGCAGGTAATAGTAAGTGAGATATAAAAATATAAAAGGTAGACAGAAAGCATAAGACGATTAAGAAAAGAAGGATTTCTATATGGGATGGGATTGGATGAAGAGATTGTTGGAATGGAAAAGCTGTGAAATGCAGAATATTGTCGATTTAACATCTTTGATCGTGGAGTTTCTTTTTAAAGGTCTCTGTAGCTCGCTGAAGTGAAAAAAGATTCAAAAGAGTGCCTTTTTTTAAAAGTGTTGCTTTATTTTCTTGTAGCCAAGAAGGGGTAATAACCTCGATGCTTTTAAGGTATGGTATGGCAGAAGTTAAAGTTATTAAAATTGCACCTCGCAACTCATCGAAATGTCCACCCTCATCCAAAGAAGATAAACTGCTACAGATTCAGTAATTCAACACTTGTCACCTCCCTCTTGCAACAATTCCACACACGATACATTTGCCAGCAAAACTCTTGCATCAAATTGATTGACTGACAGCGTGAGACGTGCGACATATGCACAACATAAAATGCAACAAACACAAGCAACTTGCAGAGCGCGTCAAAATATGTCACTTTTTGGAAAAAGTGTCGTTCATCGTTTGTCCTCAGTAGGAATCCAATTTCGTATCAGCGTAGATTGAGGCAGATGGAGCGTATGGATGCGGGTTGGGTTCGAATCCTCTTTTTACTTAAAGTTAAGCACTGTTATGAAAACTGTATGTAACAATTCATAATGAGATTATGGACGCCTGCATGAAAGAATTTGTTCGAGTTGAAGCGCCCACTCACAAAATGAAGAAGAACAAAAATGAGGTGTGGAGGAGGTGCTGGAGCGATGGCATGCCATGGTTATATGATGTTGTAAGGATGCATATTAAATGCAGGTGCAGCTGAACATCTTACCGTGCATAAAAGCCTTTGAGTTTTTTGTGTGTGCTTTCATTATCCTAACAAGAGAGAAATATATAAAGAAAGAGAAAAATATAAATGTTGAACGAAACGATGTAATGTAAAAATTTTAGATGCATTTCAATTGATGAATTAAGGATTTATTTCTAAACTATAGCAGGCTAGACGTATCAAAGAATGTGAGGCAGCATAGAGAATAGTAAGAAACAGTACCTATAGTATTGTAAAACAAAATATTATTTTTCTTATTTTACAAATAGAAATCAAATTGAAGTGATTTGACTGTTTGGTAACTATAGAAATTGCGTTTTTTCCATGCGTTTTGACAGTACATTGTGAAAAATGTCTTATGAAACCAAAAAGAACGAATCGTGTTGCAGCATATTTAGGGTCACTAATGCAGTAGGGTAAACAGTAGGGTTACGTAAGTTCTCAGAATGTGTACACTGTTCAGAAATACATAGACGGGGGTTAGATTCCTACTCATAGTATATATTATTCTTTCATTGATTTTCCCCAAGAATCTGCTCTATTTTTACATTTTTTAGCTATCCACATACCTAGGGCTTGCCACGATACAAGAATAATCTCGGTATCGTTTGGTATCGGTATCGGAAACAGAAACGATACCGAGACAATACCAGCTCCAAACCATCCAAAACGATACCGAGACGATACCAAAATTTTTGGACCGAAGTTTACCGATGATATCGGTAGTATTCGTTTAGTATCGGAAGAAAATAAAATTGATTTTGAATATAAATTTATTACAAACAAACAATTCTTGCTATTGGTTTCCCAAACGGCTCTAACGATTTGGATGACATTTTCCCTGTATCTAAAAATACCAAGAACCTAGAACCAAGTCGTGTATTTTATTTTTTGTTTTATACTGAGACCACCCCTAATCAGGACGAGACCAATACCCATACCATACCGATTCCGATACAGATACTGATACCGATACCGATACCTATACCGATACCGATACCGATACCGATACCGATACCGATACCGATACCGATACCGATACCGATACCGATACCGATACCGATACCGATACCGATACCGATACCGATACCGATACCGATACCGATACCGATACCGATACCGATACCGATACCGATACCGATACCGATACCGATACCGATACCGATACCGATACCGATACCGATACCGATACCGACAACACTGAGTTACATATAACGAAAAATTTTAATTAAGAATAATTATTTAAAAGAAAACAAAAAGAAAACATTATTAATAGTTAAAAACTATCAATAATAATTCCAAAATATATTCTTTTTGTGGAGTTTCATGAATAAAATTCAATAATAAAGGTTATTGCGGCCTTTACTCCAATGAATGCGTTTCGCCCAGGCATGGTGGTGGGCTCATCAGTTAGATGCCACCATACCCAATCTAAGACGCAATGTTTTTGTCGATGGCTACCGACATGTGTATATAACACTGGGTGAAAGAACTCACTGAGAATTATATACGTGTCTAAGGAACTTTCAACAAAGGCCACAATAACCTTTATTATTGAAAAATTTTAATGTAATTTAATCATGTGATCAGAAAGTTGAGTCTCTCTGTAGGTATTGCATTCTCAAAAAATACTTTGAGTATTTTTGTTTTTATTAAAAAAATTCTTTTTGAAATTTTGTATATCATTTACAACTTCTAGGAAGTTTCTGTTTAAAATTTTAATTTAAATCAGTGAAGCCAATGGTGGAAAATAACAAAAAAAGCTTCTATGGGAGATATTATCATACATACTGTTTATAATGTTACAGTTCCAAACTGTTTTATATTAAATAGTACCAACTAATTTTGCCACAGAGAATACTTTGTATCAAAATCCTGGAGCTATTTCTGAGAAAATTGAGATTTTAAAGGGAGTTTTAGTATTTGTATGGTTTATAAATGGATTTGATATTGGAGATTTTCAACGTGTTCTTTCATGTAACAAATAAAAGATATTATTTTGAATAACTTAAGACACTAATATTATTTATTTATTTACTTATAAATAAATAAATAAAATAAGTGTTTTTAAGCTATTCAAAATTATATCTTTTATTTATTGTTTATAAATTGTATGGACCTCGACCTACAAATAATAACAATTTTTCGGAAAAAAAAGATTTTCATTCAAACATTCTCTTTATATTTATTGAATTTTTATAAGAAAAATCTTTCGGTACATTTTTCAAAAAAGAGAAGATTATTTTAAATTTCTTAAAACAGAATTTTGAGACCCAATTTATTCGTCTTCCTTTTTTATATCGCAAATACACGTGAACAATAGTATGAAGAAGAGGGTATGAGTAGGGCTGGCCACGATACCAAATCAAACGATACTTTTGTAAGTATCGTCTCGGTATCGTCAAAATCGAAAAAATTTCGGTATCAGTCTCGTATACATAACTTTTTTTACTTCAACAAAATTTGAAACTAAAAACAAAATAAAATGTCAATTCAGTAAGAAAGTTTCCACCTTAGAGTCCTGAAGATCCCTGAATGTTGTACCAAAAACGTGTGAGACTTTCTTTTGCAATTTATTATTCCAAAATAAACCGTCAAAGTAACCAAAAGTGGGCTCCAAAGTCCCTAATTACAAACACTTAATTAGCCACCACAAAATACGCTGACTTCAGTCCAATCGAACAGCTTTTGATTGAAATTAAACGTCCCATTGCAGAATTACTCCGAGATCGTTTTCATTTTGACACCGCCTTTTTGACAAAGTATGGTTCAATTCAGTGGCTTATCTCACCGAAAAATAGAACCAATCTCTGCTTCGTTTTGGTGAAAGCAAAATTGTTGTGTTCGATATTTCCAAGGCATTTGATAGAGTTTGGCCTCAAGCTCTTTTATCGACAATTTCCCTGAGTAATAGATCCGAAGCCACAAAATAATACTGTAAGTGTTGCCTTTGCTTTTTATTTATTTTTCTATTGAACGCAATTTTTTTTATAAAATTGGCCCTCCTATCCCCTTCCCGTAGGTTTTTTTTCTCGCCTGCTTCTAACCCACATGCTCCGAATTTTTTGGCAGATTTTAGGCGAAGCACTAAAAAAAATAGGCATTTTAATGTAGCCCTATTGCGACTAGACGATGAAAACAAGAAGCTGACAAGCCAATTTGCCAAACCTTTTTTTTAACGACTACCCTAATGTACAAACAAATTAGTGTCAAAAACATTCCGAATTTTGTGGTCATCTTAGGTAATTGTTGTTTTGTTTGAAAAAGATGAAAAAGCTCATCTTTTTCAAGGTTTTTATCAAACCAGTTAACCATTTAAAGAAAAAGAATGTCCTTATTCATCAAGAAAGAAAAAAATTATTGAAATTCAGAATTTTCCTGTGTGAAACTAACCGTTATTTCTGTTTAGTATTTACTGTTAGTAATTTGTTCAGGAACCTTTAGTTTTTTTTACCGTTTGACATCGACAAGGCATTGACGCAATGAAGCTGTCGAAAAATAAGCAGCAGCATTCTCCAACTTATTTTTCAAAGCTGCAAAAAGAAAACTTGTCGACCTGTGCGTTCTCTTCTCCACTTGCCTTTTCAAAATAGCCCAATTGTTCTCAATCGTGAAATCGGTTTATTGAGATTGTCACACTTAAATGCGTTTTATAGCTGTGAAAAAAAATTTGGGATCATTTTTCTGATGGAACACCTAAAGCAAATGCTCTTCTTTCTGCCAAATACCGGTTTATTTTTATTTTCGATATTCTCATTGACGGCTCAACTGATCTCCAATTTTTTTAAATTTTACCAACATTTTAGATATACAAACATTTGTTTCCAAGAAAAACGCCCCAACGACTTTAGATTTGAAAGTAATCAAAGGACATAGGATGTATTTGAGCTTTAAGCAGTTTTACGAGTTGTTTATACAGTTAAAAGAACGATTTAAATTCTTTATTTTGTATTTCTTTCTAAAATCACCAACTTGAACTCTGAGAGCAAGTACTTGCCACTTGTCGTGCATTTTATGTTCTAAATTTTTTCTTGATTTTTTTTATGTAAAAAGATTTTTTTTTTTCATAATATTTTGTTAAAGAACTCAGATGGTATTCTTTTTTCTCCTTGAACTTAAAGACGTTGTTTAAGTAATTTGAAGAACGCATTCCATGCTTTTAAAAATGTTTGTATTTATAATAACCATGTTTTACTTTGAATAATTATTCGCGAGGAATTTCTAAATAAGCGCCTTGATTGCTAGGTTGAGATTGACCCTGCGGTGAAAGGATTCCTAATTCAAGGCCACCACGTAAAGGGAATCAAATTCATTTGCCTTGATTTATATGTAAGAAGTGTTTGTCGATTATATATTTTGGTGAACTATTCTCTCTCAAAGCCTAATATACCACCTCCCATGAGATGGCGTAGAGAAATTCTCGTAATAGTATTTCGAAAATTCAAATTTCAAAAATAATTGTTGATTTTCCGAATACCTTGAAGATTGATAATCTCATGGTGGGTGGGTTAGCTCCTCTTCAGGCATGCACCAAAATTTTTGTATTTTGAATTTCTTGCGGAATTTGTATTACTAACAGAATAGCGAAGTAATTTGTTTAATGTAATATCTAATGCTGGAAATTCCTTGGTTTCACTGTCTTTAACAAACATCGATCAACATTTTCATAGATTGATTGGATTTTCTATTGTACCTATCCATTTCTTGTTTGTTATCTGAGAGAAACTTCAGTCCTTAAGATATATCTTAACAACCCATTTCAGACTTTAAACATAAATCCAATAATTGGTCTCTATTTTTCCCTGTCACGAATATTATATTATTATTGATTGAAATTCTGTTAATTTTAAACCAGATACAAAAATCCTGTCAAACAAATCCAATCAAAAATTTAATAATGATTCTATCTTGCTCTTTCTCTTAAATCCTAAAATTAACTTCCAATCTGTCAAAATTAGTTGAATACAACTTTTTGAGACATGATTTTCACAGGAGCTGACAAAAAAAAAAACTTATAGCTTCCTATCTTTCTTGTCGTTGTCATTAATGTATTTTATAATCTTCTTGTGTCCCTGATATCACCTCTCTGAGCTCTATAATTTGTGACGCAGCCCTTGAAGCCATCTTATGAAGAAAACTTCCACAGAAAAATGCCTCCGCATACCAAATAAATGTCACAAAAGAGCGGAAATAGCTGAATTGTCGCTTGCTAGACGACGACGAACGATGGCAACACGATGAGGATGACGATGATGACTGCCGCCAGCAGGGGGTTGAAAATAAGTTTTATGGTTGTGGAATTTTAATGAACTTTTGCAAACACACACAAATCCCTAAACCAACCTTCAACCCCCCTCCCCATAATTCACTCTTCACCACCCACTGCACCACTCAGATCACTCATGATGGGCTCTCTAATTAAATTTCCTTTTCAAACATCCAAAAAAGGAACAGGAACACACTACTTTTCTACTATTAGACACATACCTAGGGACATGTACATGAAAGCAAATACACACAAAAGTTCACATTAGAATTTGAGGAAGCAAAACCAAAATGCAAAGCAAACAAATTTCGAAAAATAAATTTTGCACTCAAAATTAGACGCCAATTCGGTTGATGGCAAAATGAGTGAAGAGCGAGTGACGAGTGTTGACTGACTTGAAATGCATTCGGATTCAGAAACTGACTGATGGCGGGCGGGGCTTTCAGTTTGGGTTTCAATAAATTTGTTAAAATTTTGTTCTAGTTTGTCTCATTATTGTCTGTCCTACTGGGGTAAATAGGAGGTGTTAATGGGTTAAAGGACGTAGTCAAATTTTTAATATTCAGCCTAACCAGACTTACAGGTGTTTGTGCCAATGAAAGTCTTAAATTCAAAAGCCATTTATAATATTTTGAGCCTTGCTTTTGTAAACTATGATTGTGTTCATAATTTGTTGTGGGCTTTGGTGAAGGTGTTATGTAGATTACGTATTTCAGAAGAGTGGTTTTGATTGGCTTTTCTAACTAGCTCCCTCCCGATCCATAGATGAGGGGCTTCCTGATACACGGTAGTTTTTTTTTATCGTCTACGATCCCGAGCAGACTACCTCCGGTCATACAGGTCAAGTTCTCGGGGAGATAGCTCGGTGTTTAAAAATTAAACCGGTAGGGGCTCAGTCTTCCTAAATTCTGAGGAGTTTTGAACCCATTTGTTTTCCGTCTCCCCAAATAAAGTAGCAGTGGTTTCTTGTTTTTTGACACCGAGTATTTTTCACGCAACACTGCTGCTTTTCTAGGATCTTGTATCCAGCTATTAGCATTTGTGTAGCTCTTGACGATGAATGCTCTCATTATGCAGGTCTGAAGTTGTGAATAGATGGCTAGTGGTATGTTCTTACATCACTGATCTTATTTTGGTAGCAGAATGTTCAGGTTTGTGCATCTTTTCTGTCACCATTTTACAGTAAAATACATTCATGATCATATCTGTCACGGTATATTCATTTCATCTGATCCTTTGGGCTAGCACCTTGAACTTCTGAAAATTTTACAGAACATCTATGTGCTCCCCTCGCACGATTCCAGTGATAATTTCAGTCCCTTCTTCTTCCAATGGCCTGCATTTGTCAGTTAAAAACTACTCCCTACATCTCTCCAATCTTCTTCTTTGGACACGTACTCGCAGTCAGTTTTAGTAGAAACCAGTTCTTCAAACGAAATTGCATTCATTCTGCAGGATCCAGTTTCATTGTTATCATGAATATGTGCATAGTTATTAGACTTCAAATAAAAAGTTTCCAAATTAGCATCACCCTACCTTACCTACCATTACCTACCATTTACATGGAAACAAATAAAATAGCGACGAGGGCCTAATTGTTAAAATCATATTTTTAGAATCATTGCTTATTGCTCCTAACTACATAATGTATATACTGGCATCAAGAAAATCAAAGCAAGTTTGTTAAATTTGAAAACCGTAATGTTCAGTGCTACAAACCGCCATAATTCAAAAATTGACGATTTTGAACTAAATATGACATTCAACATAATTATGGCATTTTGTTCTTTCTTTTTGTAGTAAATTTTGCATCGATACCTCTTCTCAATTTCAACTAAGAGCGCATTAGTTGTTGTATCTAAATACTTAGGTCGTTTTTTCATATTTTTTCATGGAAAACGGATTTTCAATCGCATTTATCTCGAAACAACAAATTTTTAGTTATGACGGGCTTGTTACAAATTAGCGATCTACGATTTTTCCGAACCAGAGCAAAATCTTAATTTTGGGGCCATCTAGTTGTTGAGAAAGATGAGAAAAAAAATAAGCGTTTGGTTGGACTTTTCGTAAGCGGGAGAATAAAACTTTTTAATGAATTTGCACTCGATGTTACCTTGCCAGCAACTTTTTACAAACAAAAATTAATTGTTTCTCCTTCAGATCTGTCAAAACACAGATTTAGCCAATTAAAGCCTTCCAATGGGCAAAAAATCAATCTTTTTTGATCGCAAATCAATTTTGCAGATCTGGATTTTCCCCTATTTATAGGTCATAAAATTCTACAGAAAACAGATGGTGAGACTTTTTTCGTAGGAGCAACAGATTTTGAGAAAAACGTGAAAAAATGCATTTATTACCTATTTTACCCAGGCGGAAAGTTGAATAAAGTGCATTATAGTAAAAATCTCTTATTATAACGTTTCTGGGCGTTTGTTTCGAAATCTGTTGCTCCTACGAAAAAAAAGTGTCACACCTTATCTGTTTTCTGTAGAATTCTGCTGTTGAGTTATGAACAAAAAAGTGATATTTGTTCAAACTCAACTTTGTCGGAATTTTTTCGAAGTTAAAGCCTAATTTTCCTGAGTTATTAGTTTCCGAGCTACACCAAACATATTCAAAAATAGCCAGTGTGACTATTCTCTCAGAAACGCATGGGTGAATTTAGTAGCATTTTCGGTTTTAAACATTCTTATGTGCCGAACATACATATTCAATAATAAAACCCCTTGCACCTAATTGTTGCCTTATACACACCCCTCATTTTTTGGTCCATTCAATAGCCTGAACGTCAGTATTTTACTTTTATTTTATAAAAGTGTAGTTAGTGTGAAACTGCTAATCCAATACATCTGGAGAAATACAGCTTGAAATTAGATTGCCACATCTCATTTCATTCCGGCAATTCTTAATTTTTTTAAAGGCACACGGTTTTGGTGCCCCTGAAAGCTGCCGCCCGGGGCACTGGCCGGTGCCGTGACATAAGGCCAAATTTAAAAGTTTGGCCTTAAGTCACTTTCCAAAAGCGACTTAATGCCAAGTTTTATGTCGCTTTTACCAAGTGACATGAAGCCAAATTTGTTTGTGACTTAAGGCCAAACGTAAAATGTTTTGTAAAAAACAACAGTAATTTTTGGAAAAGAAACTTTGCATACACTCAACCTCGCACCCACCCCAAATCCTATAGTGAGCCCAAGCAGGGGGGTTGCAGGGGGTGGGTGCAAATTAGGGTGTGTGCAAAGTTTCGTATGCATTTAAAGAAACTGGATTTAATGACATTTTTCAGTGAAAAATAAAAAAAATAACAGGTATACGCTAGTATTAAAAGTGACACAAGGCCAAATTGGCCTTATGTCACTTTGTAAAAGCCACACTAGGCCAACTCTTAAAATTTGGCTTTATGTCACTTTTGTTAAGTGACATAAGGCCAAATATTCAAATTTGGCCTTATGTCACTTGGCCTTATGTCACGGCACCGCACTGGCCCCGGTTTGTCCCGTCATAGGCGATATGTTATTTATCCATAATAATAATGACACAAAATGCTATGCTAGGACGTGATCGAATCATTACTGTGTTCAGGATTGCACCTAGAACACACTTTTGACTTTTTTTGGACAATTCATGACAGGGATGTTTTTGTGTTAAGGAAAGTAAGGTGATTGTGATATCGCATGGGTAGGCTACATTATTATTTATTAATAATTGGCATTTGAATTGCAAGTAGAATATTCTTTTTTATTTCTTCAGATTAACATATACTATACATATTTAAAATTAATTCATTTTTTAGAATTCTATTAGATCTTCAACGAATATTATGACAAGCATCTTCAATAATTTCACTTCTCTTGATTTTTATTCTAAAAGACTAAAAAAAATCAAAGATTCAACGGAATTAAATTCAAAATCTTTCTCTGCTTCGTTATACATTAGCTTAAGCACATTTTATCATGCTACGAGTATATCAGCAAGCACGTAGGGAGGAAGATTATTAGGTAATCATATTAGCGAGACTTACTCGTGGAGAAGATCGTCAAGAAATTTCTTCTTTTTTTTGTTAAGTTCTTGAAATTTAAATCCATTTTTTACAGAACTCGAGAATCAAGCTGGTTCTTATATAAGTAGGTACATACATATATGCTTATCTAATAAACTCAAACCAAGTGCAACAACTTTCAAGAATTTTTGTCCCAATCCAGGTGTCTTTCTATTTTACTGGAGGTAAGTGGTTGTATTTCTGTTCCTTGCTTTGCGATTTATACATATCGAATATAATGCCGGAAAAGTGTGTGTTTGTTCTCAATCCTCCTTTCAAAAGAACCACTCCCATTCGCACATAATTCAATGAAATATTATAAGGACTTAAATATGTGAATTCTGAAAGAACTACTGGATCCAGCCATGGCTGTCGAAAGTACTATGAACAATCTTTGGTTTACCAAAACTATCAAGGCGCAGCAACACAATCCGGGTACCGGAAAAGTTGCTCTGTTTGTTTGTTTGATTGTTTGTATGTTCAGTGTAATATCAGAAACCACTGGTCCAATTGAATTGGTGAGTGGAAGAACAGTACAAGCGCAAAATTATACTTTTAAGAAAAACAGACATAACTTCTAACTGTGCAGAAAATTATATGCCCATATTTTTGAATGATACTCTAATGAAGATTGCTCATGAGTCATGATTGGATAGTTCACAATTCATATGTACATATATTTAAACAATAAAAAAACAATATTTTTTAATTTTTCTGCAATGGCGCTTACCTACTATTCTTCCACTTTCAATTTAAAACATATTTTTTTGTGTACATGCGTGTGCCTGTGCATGCGAATGCATCCGAATACGTGTGGATGCTGTGTTTTGTATTGTAAGGTAGTTGAAATGAAGGAAAAACGGCAAAATTCAACATTGATATCCCTCAGACGCTGAAGGAAAACTTAGATTTTTTCTAAGCAAGGCGAGAACGGGTTCGCTGCATTTGTGAACTTACTTTATTTTGGCTTGAAATCGGCCCTTACATGCTGGCTCCACCTGCCATGATAGATGCCAAGACTATGAACATGTCTAATAAAAATCCAATGGAGCCAGAAAAATCCATGTTTTGTCGACGACATGTCGAAGAAAACCAATTTTTGAACAAGACATGTACGCTGTTCAAAGCTTGCCATGAGATTTGACGTTTCACGTGCATGTGAGTTTTTTTCTGGTTTTCCTTGTATCTAGAGGTAGCTGATATTAAAAAAAGTCTTTCTACTGTTTTCTGGAGTCTAAAGGGCGTGTATTATTGCAAAAGATCGAAGTAGTGGTGAGAGGGAAATGAAACGACATGACATGAATTGCCCGGCGAGAAAAAATCTGCTGATTGTTGATTGGATTGTGGTTGTGATGTTGGGCATCTGTATGCCCTGTGGAGTCGGGGTGTTACGTACATCTGCAATACCCAATTTGAAGAAAGATAAAATTCAGAGCGGTCGCAACGTTGTTTTTGTAATAAATGGTTTTTAGGAATAATTAATTTCCCTTATTTTGTTTATCTTGAAAAAACTGCCCAAAAAAAGTCTGTCCGACCATTGGTATCGTGTAGAGGGCAGCCTAAGCTGTCATTTGATACTCCATTTATAGAATTTGCTTATATTATTGGAACATTTAGCGGAAAATGCAACCTAAAAAGTGCATTTTCTTACCATTGCGACCAGAAAAGGCTTGTCCGTCGCTTTCGTAAATGTTTGGACTAACTGGTTGTACAGAATGGAGACGGAGCTGCAACAGGAATAGCTGTCAAAATGTTGAATACACACAAATTCAATTATGGGAACAGAACACGACGCAGATGCGGACGCAGCTGGACAAGTTGGCCAACTTTTAACTTTTGCTTGCAGCTTTTTTGACGTTTCAAAACTCCGAGCATAAACGAGTATTAACAAGGGGGTTGAAGTGAGTTTCAAACTTTTTTCAAACTCTGATAAGGACGTTAAGTAATTTCAGCTTCGCTCTTATCATTATCCATTTTTACTTGCGATATAGGTACAATAGGGCAAGTTTTGGATTCGTGCAAAAAAAAAATTTCGAGATAACAATCAAACATGTAATTACGATGATAGAGAACACTAAAAAAGTGGGTGGCAAAATTCTGTCTGTCTGTCTGTCTGTCTGTCTGTCTGTCTGTCTGTCTGTCTGTCCGTACCTCAACCTACAGCCTAAACCACTGAAGCGATTTTCTTCAAATTTTGAACTTAAGGTTTTTTTGTAACTCTCCAGAGGGAAATTGAAATTTTTTTTTTAGCTCAAAAAATAACGGTACTTGCCATACAACCGTTAAGGAAAAGCTTATTTATCTCAAAAACGGCTCCAACGATTTTGATAAAAAAAAATCAGTGTATTATTGTAGACATGGTGTAAATTTCAGTTAGAAAAAAAAATCACCAAAAACATTTATTAACGGTACCTGCCATATAATGGTTTTTTTGATTTTTGATTTCCTCATTAACCGCTCATCCGATTTTAATGATAGTTTTTGCACAAAAGCTTTGTTAGAATATAAATAATACTGCATACCAAAATTTTTGAAAAAATAATTTTTTTTTTTTCAAAATTCAATATTTCAAAAACGGGTTGATGAAAAATTTTGAAATTTCAGTTTTAAATGTATATTAATATATACTCAAAATTGGCATACCAAATTTTTTTTTGAAAAATGTTACAAAAATTTTATATATAAAAAATTATTTTTTAAGAAAACGGCTCCAACGATTTTTAATTTTTTTTTTGCATATATTCATATTTTTTCAAGTAATCAAATGGCATACTTTTTTTGAGCTCTAAGTTATTTATCAGGCTGTTTATACAATTAAAAGAACGATTTTAATGCTTTTTATACTTTTTCTATAATTACTTGAATATTTTTTGAAGTTCTTAAGCCCCACACAACTTGAACATAAGAGCAAGTACGTGCGATCCAGTCGTGCATTTTATTATTTTTATTTTCAACACTTAAATGTCAGAAAGCTGTACAGCTACATTGTGGTCGCGTAAAATTGAAATTTTTTCAGATATTAATAAAAAACGGGAGCAAAACGCCATTTACCCCTTTTTAACCCACCACAAGAAAGTTCTAGAGTGAAACTAAGAATACTTTTGAAGACATGCTAACAACATCAAAATAAAGGTCTCCACAAAAAATCAGCTTTTTCGGATTATTTTTCTAGTTTTAATGAGTAAATATTGAAATATAGGAAAACAGTGTGCACGGACCTTTAAAGCACGATTTGAGTATGTTCCGCCCCAGTAATTCGTAGTAATTTTTGGCTATAGCACCCCTATTTACTTATTTTCAAATAATCTTTGTTAGAAACTTTTATCTCGCGTGTGTCAGTTAAGTCTTAAAAATGTAGGCAAGTTGCAGGTCTGTTATGTTTCTACAAAATTTCACCTTGAGTTGGGCTCTGTTTGCTAACAGCCCTATTATTGACACGATTCAAAACTAGTTTTAATGTAAAACTAGTTCTATAGGGGTTTCGAGTGGTAGTTTTTGAACATATTGGTATTATTCAAACAAAAATTGACATCTAAAACTCTGATTTCGAGTTTTAGATGTCAATTTTTGTTTAAATAATACCAATATGTTCAAAACCTGAAATTCAAAACCTCTATAGAACTAGTTTTACATTAAAACTAGTTTTGAATCGTGTCAATAATAGGGCTGTTACTGTTTTTGATAAGAAGTCTTTTGATGTTTTGAAAATGTTCTCTTCTCTTGAAAATAAAAGCGCGACAGCTCTGGTGTCAGCTAATATTTTTTTTTCTGCGAAAGAGGGACATATCAACATAAAAGGAAAGTTTGTGTGGAAATTTATAGAAGAATCCTTATAAGAGAATGCGTGGTGTAGCTTTGAAAAAAAAAACTTGTGGATTTAGGTGAATTGTTGCGTGGAGATTTATGAATGCCAATGGATGAGGAGGTGGCACTAACAATCCTACAGTCGCAGTAATGTATAGAGTGGTGTGTAACAAAAAGGAAAAACTTTTTCACTGGTTTATAATATTTATGTATGCTAAAAAATTTCGAAGTCCTTCGTAATTATGATTAATTTTTATACTAAAAGTTTGGCATAGATTCTTTTATTTATGTTTTTTTTTCTTTTGTTATTGTTTCATTTAGAGAGAATGGAATATAAGTAACTTTTTTTATGGTATTTTTGTGACCATAAATTGTTATTTCGACTTTTGTATCAAACTTTTTCAATATTTTTTTTTTCGGTTTGTTATCTACATATACAGTTCATTAAGATAGAATGAGTTAAGTTAATGTTACTTAAATAAGGTGTTAAATTTATTATATTTGGGTCTTCTTGACCCTTTAATAGCTTATGAGTTTTTGTTTTGCATTCAAACATTTATTTTCATTTAAGAAATGAAAGGTACTCTGCTCATAACTTTTTGTTTTCGGTAATGTTTACATATTACGTGATGGAAAAAAGTTTATAATTTCCTTAAATTTATGATAATAGGTTTATCTTTGAGATTTGACCATTTTTAAAAGTAAAATAATAATGATATTTATATTCTGTTGGTAATAAAGTCTCATTTTTAACAAGATTCTGAAACACCAGAATATAGAGAATTTGTCCAACCACCTTATCAACAAGAACTGATAAGGTAGATATTAACAGTAAAATAAATATATTCAAACTTAATAGGCTACTGAATATACCTAGCTTTCAATAACGACGTTCAAAGATTTTTACTTTTGAATATGTTTTTGGTTGGGGAATAAGTCGAAAACGCTATTAAATTCAACCCTACTTTCTAAAAGGTTACTTTTCAATTAAAACTTTTTGTTCAAAATGAATGATTTAAAAAACAATTATAATAACATTTAAGCAGGAAAACTTAATAAGAACCAACCAACACAAAATCGTAAAATCAAGGATTTCTATTTTTTTTTATTAAACTACGCATAAATTTTTTCGGATGCAAGGGCTCAAGGATATACAGTGGAGGACGCGATAGTTGACACATCACTTTTCCAGTATAACCTAATGAGGTGGATCGTGAATCTTGAGCAAAAATAGACCCAAGACATGCTAAAAGGAAATAAAGTAGAGGACGCGATGATGACACACCACTTGTCCAGTAAAACTTAGTTGAAATGAGGTGGATTCTGGATTCCACGTGTGTACTGGAGCTTTTGTGGATTTGGTCTATTGATTGCTTGATGTCTTTCCTACGCTAGATATCTTTATCAATATTGTGCTTAAAGATAAACATTTTATATAATTGGCCCACTGTGTCATTTTTGTCATATCCAAGTGATTTTTGTGGAGTTCTGATAGAATCATGTAACGTAGGAAATGTGGACTACGAATTCTATTGTTCCGGAAAATAGTTCCATTGGAATCTGTCAATTTTGTTTTCAGGTCATTGAGAATTTTTCGAATGTCAGAATACTTTTCAATTTAGTGTTTTTTTTTTAAGGATCTGAAATAATGGTATATCATACAAAATATTGAGTTTATACCATTTATTTGCTCAATGATTGAAATATAAATTTGTTGAAAAGTGGTACGAGACAAGGAGCCAACATTCTGGTAAGCTTCACTTAGATTGGATTGAACAGAATAATTGAATCGGCAGTTTGAAGAAGGAAATAAGCACCAGTAATTGAAAAACTGTTTTATTTCATTTTATTGTTCTTTAAACAAAGATAGGTACACATGTTAGTAAAAAGAAATTATGTAAAATCCCCCTGCCCCTGGATTTGTTCCCTTTTTCAAACTATCTACTAACTTCACAGATAAATTGGTGAAATTTAAATTTTCATAGTCTAAGTCTAGTCAAGTCTATTAAACACCATCGTCACCTCAGTCTATATACATTTTCCTTCAAATCCTCGTAGTGGTGCTCGAAAATGTCATATGGAGCCAGCATAATATTCGAAAACTGCAAAAGAGTATTTCTAGTATTCTTGTATATATTGTTTAAACAAACGTGTATCATATATACGGTTTGATAAAGATTTTCAGTTATTAAACTTAATATTTCCCCATTAGCACCACATTAGTTTGAAGAAGGGAAAAAATCCATCGTACTTTTGTGTAACTACATATTTTACATTTGCATTTACTTTTTTTTGATAGAAACTGAACATCATTTTGACCACAATGAAAACAAGATTGCTGAGTATAAATTTTGAATTAAAAAATAAAAATGCAAAAAATTTATAAAGTTTTTTTTTTTTTAATTTACAAAAAATATCATATTTGGACTTATTCCCTTCTTTAAGCTGGCGATTCATATTGAATCCGGAAAAAGAAGAAGCATATCTTAGAATTCGAGTTGCACACATCTGCTGTCATTTTTTTGTGAGGAAATATCTACCGATGAGACATTTTTATTGAAAACTCTTTGCCGTCAGCTTTAGAGCAAACGATACAACTAGCTGATAAGAAGCAGATGCAATCTGCAATTAGTTTGTAATGTTTAACTCCAAGGCTTTAATTATGCGAAACGTTCGGGGTGAGTTCCAAATTGCACTCTTTGAACTTTTATAACGTGACTAAACCGAAAAATAATTACATATCTCTATTATGACAATCGGTATTCTTTAATATAGTCTGCTTCCATTGAATCACCAAAAGTATATCGAAAGTTTATTTTATTAATTTATTTATTAAAATATCTTTTCAACAAAATTTAAATATGTACCTACCTACTTAAAATAAAATTATTGGCTTTCCATCATTATAATCGAAGTGATTAACAAAAAGCATTGTAAAATTCCAAAATCTGCAACTGACATACATTTGCAAAAACAAAACACAATATTTAATCCCCTTATCCAAACAATTTTCGATGTGGTCTTTTGCACCTACTTTCGATTTTAATTACAAAATTAACCTTAATTAATAATTATTCGAGGAAAACCCGCGAGGACAGACAAAACAATAAAAAGCTCATTACAGATACCCACATCTCTTTTTCTCTCGCACGCCATTTAAATATGATCCTTTGATGATGTAATGCAAAAAATATACTTTTACGAGAACATATAACAAAAAATATGAAAAACAACAACAGCTAATTAACATCGAAAAACCTACAAAAAAATTATACACACAAATTGGAATTGTGATTTTCAAAAGTGTAGGTAATCCTATAATATAAATTTATATTGTTAAAATGCTTTTACCACCCCCAACTAAAATACCCTTAAATACAGTAGCGGACCGAGGATTTGGCTGTGGGTAACGCGTGAGGCTTAATTTTGTTTTATTCTGTCACTACTAATTTTCCTTTCTCAGAATGTAGGTCAGTAGTCAAACAAATTTTTCATAATGCAAAAGTATACCTTTAATGAAAAATGTTGTAATTGGTGTATTTCAGTGGCCGTATACATACATACACATACATATATGACAAGAACGTCATTCTGAACTTACATGACGTTATGTTTGATTAGCTTTCGAGATTCCTTTTGCTCAAAACTTTTTGACTGAAATTTTACTTAGAATAGGGAAAATACATGCGGGCTGAATAAAATTTGTTACTAAACTGTCAAAGTTTATTATAAGTCATCGTGCTTTGTTTGCATTTTTTTTTTCATTTTGCAAACGCTAAAATATTCTTAAGCTTAGGGGAAGGAAAATCACAGTTTTTAATTTCAGGTGTCTTTCCTTTTCTAACTTCTTCAAAATCTTTCGAGAGGTTTTATCTTTGGTCGACTTAAGGATAATTTTATTTTTGGTTTGCACATGGCAAAGTATCTTAAGTCAACTTAAAATATTTTTCCTTTTCGGAATAAAATAAAATACTAAAGAATAAAATGCACGACTGGGACGCACGTACCTGCTATTATGTACAAGAGGCTGAGAGTTTAAGAAAATTGTATGTAAGGACATGGAAATTATAAGTGACAAAAATGTTTAAAAGCATAAAATGCGATATTTAAATTAGCTAAAATAACCTTATTGTTAGTTTGAGATGAAAAGGCGTCATTTTGATTCTTGATTGAATATGATTTTCCGAAAAAAAAAAAAATTAATCGTCGGAGTGGGTTTTTAAAAAAATAATTTTTTTTGTATCAAATTCTGAAAACATTTTAAAGGAAAAATATTGGTATGCAAATCTTCAGTATTTATTTATGTTCATATAAAATAAAATTTGAATAAAAATATTTAACCCGTTTTTGAGATATTTGATTTTCAAAAAAAAATATGAAACGTTTTTTTAAAAATACAAACAAAAAATTCAAAAATGTTGTTATTTATATTTTTTGGAAGCTTTTGTATAAAACTAAAATTGAAACCAGTCTTGGAAGAAATCGAAAATTTAAAAAATTGTTTTTTGGGAAGTTCGATTCATTACATTTTTTTTAAAGTAATTTATTGAATTCTTTTTAAGAAAAGTGAAGCCGTTTTTGAAAAAAAAAAAAAATAATTATGTAAAATTGCTAATTAAAATTGTATGACAGGTTCCGTTATGTCCGGTTCGGAAAAAAAAATTAAAAAAGCGTATATATGGGCAGAATCAACAAAGACCACTATGCACCAAGTTTGAAGAAAATCGATCCAGCCGTTTAGTCTGTAGACGAACAAACAGACGGATAGACATATGTAATTGTGCCCACCATTTTTTTGGTATTCTCTATCATCGTAATGTCCTGTTTGATTGTCATCTCGAAATATTCTTTTCTTGCACGTACATATACGTTTGGAAGTCGATTGAAATTGAACACAGCATCTTATGTTGTTTTAATATTTACCTTGTGAAAACATCTGATTTTCTGACATGAGAAAAAACTGTTTTGCCTTATAAAAGGGAAAAGAAGTGATATAGAAGGATTTTTTTGTATATATTTTGCGCGCACTAAAGGGGTTATGACTACCCTTAAGATGGTTATAATACACAGCGAGAGCGCTAGGAAAATGAAAATGAGGAAGGATATAACAGGAGATACCGATGCAAATTGTTTTTTGAAGTTTTGAATATCAAAATTGGGGGGAATGGAGCCTGGTAAAGCATTCCACATTCTTGTTGTGCGGCTAAAGAAAGAATCTCCGAACTTGACAGTACGTCAGAAGTTGGGCTCAAGGGTAAATGAGCATTCCCAAAAGCGCGAGTATTACGGTTGAATTGTTTTAGGGGAGAATGCAACACTAGAACACTGTTTATAAAAAATAGCGATTAATTAATGAGAGACAGAGATGTTATTGTTGTATCACCTATAATTTTAAAGGCTTGGATTCTAACCAAAAGATTCAACTGTCCAGATGTGGAAGTTGTACTCAAGCTTAGGACGGATGAAGGCTTTATAGATTGTAGCCAGATCAGAAAGGGAGAAAAATTTCTTGCATCGTCGAAGGAAACCCAAACAATTAGCAGCGTTTGTAGCGACATCAAATATATGGGAGGTGATCTGTGATGCACATACCGAAGACTGAAAGCTGGTTTCTTCGATTGAAATGCCACTCATGGATAGCAGCATAGGGGGTGGATTCCGCTTTAACGACAGGAGATAGAATTGATTCCGCAATGCTGTCGAGATCAGAATTAAATGAGCTTATCAAAAACGCTGCCGTTGAAGTTCCACATCCGAAGGACAAGGATATGAATCTGAAAACGAATGTACCTATTTTCGCTCATTCGTTACTAGGCCGTCATAACTCAAAATATGTTGTTTCGAAAAATACAGTCGACTTTAGTTAAATTTTCACAGGAAATCAAAATTAGTTCAAGTTAAGAGTTTTCCAAAAATTCGAGTAAGAGAGAAGTGAATACACTATAGACATTTGAGGGGAGTAGAAAAATGTCGATGTGATTTACTACAAAAAGAAAGAAAAAAAAACATCATATAATCACAAGTTATACTTTTGAGTATTGCCGGTCTTGTAGCAAATGGGTGAAATATAGTAATATTCTGTCGAATTTATATTTGCAGTACAGGGAAAATAGGATATTTGCCTTTCAGTCTGACAATTATGGATTTCAATTAGCTATCTTTATTTTAAAGCTCTTACTCTAGGGTTGACGTAAAAGATGTCGATAGCGTTACCTACTGTTTATTAATATTTTATAGTAAAAAAAAGTGGTATGATGGTTAGGGCGTAGGACTGTCATGCCAAAGGTGTGGGTTCGATTCCCAGCCGTGCCACCTAAAAACAGAAATGTTTTTTCCGAGGTACTGCCTCTTGCGAGAAACTGACAAATCATCCGAGAGTATACTTGTCATGAAAAAGTGCTTCTCATTTATCCGTTCGGACTCGACAAAAAAAAACTGTAGGTCCCCTCCATTCCTGCCAACAGCACGCACACAGGAATGGTTAAGAGTTGTAAGTCACTAGGCACTGGTTCTCCACGAGCTGTTGCGCTACCCAATTTATTTTTTTAGTCAAAAACAATGATGACCGCAATAAATTGAATCTATTATTTTGTAGGTTAACGGACACGTTTCTTTAAGGGTATTCCCAGTAGGCTTGAAGCCTGATCCTATTAAAGGTAACTTTCCTCTTACGAGGAGCGTTGCCATAACGGCATTGTAAATGCTGGATCTAGCATTATACACGAGTCAAATGCATTATTAAATACTAAAATTATGCCTAATGCTTTTTTGGCATTATCGTTCTTTTTATATTGCATGTTTCAGTGCCAGAATTGATTTCAAGAAATGATTTAAACATAAACTTTAGCGATGAACTAATAACTTATTTAAGAATTTAAACTTATGTATGTACCTAAGCATTTAAAATATGATAATAGATCATCAGGCGATCATTGCATCACTGAAAATTTTTGTAAGCCCTAGTAAATTTTCTTTATTTATCATCGTATAGGTGCGGTTGGAAACTTATTTTTAAATAGGTTTTGAAACCTAGCATTCTGTTTTTTGAGCTCCCATACGATTAAGTATTATAAAATTTGAAATCTAGCATAATCAAATTTGAGATTATGGCATCACTGCTTACGGGATCTGTTTTTTC
Organism: Dasysyrphus tricinctus; assembly: GCA_963921185.1. NCBI lineage: Eukaryota > Metazoa > Arthropoda > Insecta > Diptera > Syrphidae > Dasysyrphus > Dasysyrphus tricinctus. The sequence continues at coordinate 300,808,530 of OY992530.1, forward strand.
TTTTATGGTAGTGCAAGTTGTGGCTTTTGATATTGTTTGCCCTTAACAATTGTAGACAGTTCGTTTTAATAAAAAAAAACACATCTGCTATTTTCTGAACGAAAAGGTCGTTGGTTGCGTTAATGATCAATTGCTTTTTTTCGCACGTGTGTCCTTCGAAGAACTTGAAGCCATTTTTTGATGAAAATTTACACACAAAAAAATAATATACATACATAGGTATCGTCAAAGTAGATGTTGGTTGCACTGCTCTATTTTAAGATATCATAGACGTAAACTTTCTGCTTTTATTGTATTTTCATATTAACTGTATTTTCATAAACCAAAAATCTGTGTGCACCTCGAAATCAAAATTGCGCTTAGTTATTGAAACAAAAAAATCATCGATTAGTCAGAGCTAAATTTAAGATAAATCACAAGACAAGACAACTCAACAAAACAACCAAAAAAAGCGTATCAAAGATAATTACAGATGAAGACATCAAGAATTATAACATTGATCTTCAACAACGGTATCACATACTATCATCAAGAAATGAACCCGTACAAAATCTCTATAACAACCTGGAAAGAACAATCAAAGAATCTGCGGAAAGATACATTCTAACAGCAACAAAACAGAAACCATAAAAACTTTCAAACGAAACATTACAGCTAATCGAAAAACGAGAAAAACTACGTAAGAAGGAGGACTTAAGTGCATCCGAAAAGATAAACTTAAAAATGCTCAGAAAACAAACTAAACAAAAATAGCAGGATGACATAAAACACTTCAACGAAAACCTCCTCAAAAAATTGATCGAAACAACAAAATCAATTAAAAAGGCGAAAGCAGCATTACAACCACATAAAGAATGGATCGTAGCTTTATCTGTCAATAATGAGCAAAAGAAATACCAGAGAAAAGATATCAATAAGATAGCAACAGATTTTTACAGCAATTTGTATAAAACCCAACTAAAGCAATCAGAAAACTATATACAACAAAATGTTGAATTTGTAGGTCAAGAAGAAGAGTTTCCGAGTTTCCTACAAAGCGAAATCGAGCATTCAATTCAAAGCTTGAATAATGATAAATGTAATGGAAGTGATGGAATCGCTGCAGAGTTTTTAAAATACGCAAAATTTTCACTGACCAACTGGTTGAAAGAAATTTTCAATCAGGTTTTGGTCACCGAGGATATTCCACAACAATGGAAACAATCTGAAATAATCCTCATCCACAAAAAAGGTAGCAAAGATGATATCAATAATTACAGACCCATCAGTATAATTTCTTGCGTCTATAAAGTTTTTGCGAAATGTCTATTTAATAGAATAAAAATCAGTTTAGAATTTAATCAGCCTCACGAGCAAGCTGGATTCAGGTCTGGGTTCTCAACAATGGATTATCTCCAAACAATGAATCAAATTACACTGGTCAACAAAATTTAATTATTTTTTTGTTACAGAAACCATAATATACTTTTCCGTAGGTTTTTGGTGTTCTGAACTTGAATCTGAAGTCAGAAAAATTCTATCGGGCCACGTTTTTGAGATATTCCCGTTACAAAACCGGAAAAACCGTTTTTTTGCTGTTTTCAAAGCTGTATTGTAACGTGAAGTAAATTGTTTCAACAAAATTTTTAATGTTTTCTGAAAGAACTATTTTTCTTCTTTTAAAATCAGTTTAAATTTTTCGGATACCTCTTTTCTTCTCGGAGAAATCTTCAGTTAATTGTAGGCCTTCCATTAATGACATAAATACAATGTAAAGGAGAATGGGTAAAAATTTATGGGAAATGGTCCATTTCCCAATATGAATGTGTCATATATCGATGAAAAGGTTATTTTAAGTACATAATTTCATTATATAACCGTTAAGCTCTAAACCATGGGGCTCGCGAGATATTCGGCTTCAAAGCACCGAAAGAACAATAATGTGTTCCCAATCCACATTAGCTGAATATCTCGTGAACCCCATGGTTTAGAGCTTAACGGCTATATAATAAAATGATGTACTCAAAATAACCTTTTCAACGATATATGACACATTCATATTGGAAAATGGACCATTTCCCATAAATTTTTGCCCATTCTCCTTTACATTGTATTTATGTCATTAATGGAAGGCCTACAATTAACTGAAGATTTCTCCGAGAAGAAAAGAGGTATCGGCAAGATTTAAACTGATTTTGAAAGAAGAAAATTAGTTCTTTCAGAAACCATTAAAAATTTTGTTGAAACAATTTACTTCACGTTACAATACAGCTTTGAAAACAGCAAAAAAACGGTTTTTTTTCGGTTTTGTAACGGGAATATCTCAAAAACGTGGCCCGATAGAATTTTTCTGACTTCAGATTCGAGTTCAGCACACCAAAAACCTACGGAAAAGTATACTTTTGTTTCTGTAAGAAAAACCTTGTTGACCAGTGTTATAGAAAAAACCAAAGAATATAATATAACTCTATATTTTGCGTTTATTTACTTAGCATTTGACACAATAGAGCAGATATATATCTGGGAAGCATTAAAAAAACAAGGTGTGGAACCAAAAATTGTACGAATTTTAAAGAAGCTGTATAATGAAAGTAATGCATACTTAAAAACAGAAACTACGGGACCTGTGTTTCATATAACTCGTGGAGTAAGACAAGGTGATCCACTTTCACCAGCACTCTTCTCAGCAACCTTGGAGGACATTTTTCGAAAGTTAAACTGGGAAATGGAAAATACTTATCAAATTTAAGATTTGCAGATGATATCGTATTGATTGCCACCAGCAGTGAAGAGCTACAAATTATGCTCAACGACCTCTGTCTCGAATGCAAAAAAGTAGGACTATCAACTAATAGACAAAAGACCAAAATCATGTCAAATGGCTATCACTCAGAAAAAAAAATAATTAGCAACATTTTAGAGTATGTAGAAGACTATACGTACCTTGGTCAAATAATATCCTTTATTGAAAAAGATAAAAAAAAAGTTAACTAACGAATAACAAATGCTTGGCGACAGTTTTGGAACGTAAGAAATCTGTTAGACCTTAACATCTCTAGCCAAACAAGAAAATATCTTTTTGATTCTTCAGTTCTATCTGTTGGGTTCCAAACGTGGAATTCTACGAGATTCCTTGAGAACAAATTACAATCTTGTCAAAGGTCAATGGAAAGATCAATCCTTAAGATACGGATCTCTCAACGTGTTAACCACAACGTAATTAGAAGTCGAACTAATTTTGAAGATGTACTTCTCAGAATGAGAAAATTAAAAAGGGATTGGGCTGGGCACATAGCTCGAACAAGAGATGAACGATGGACCAAGATGGCAACAGAGTGGACAGGAAACGAAATGTCGGAAGACAATTCAAACGATGGAGAGACGACATCAGCTCCTTTTGCCCGAACTACTGGTGGGAAGCTACAGATAGAAGAAGATGGAAATTGAGGGGGGAGGCTTATGCTCATCAACATTTTTGAATTTAAAAACAAAACATTTAATTTATTTTGAACTATTTGTATTCTTTTACAACTTTATATTTTGTTTACGAGTGAATAAAAGCTTAATAATAATAATAAAAATAATAATAATAATAATAATAATAATAATAATAATAATAATAATACAAATAATAATAATAATAATAATTGAAACAAAAGAATCGAAAAAATGAAAACAGAAAAAACACCAACCGTCAACACTTTTTTTCTAAAATCAAAATATTTGCTATCAAAAGCTTTAAAAAAGTTTAGATATTGAAAGCTCCATAGCAAAAATCAAAGAAGATCCTTAAGAATTTCAATTAAACGGACAATGGGAAGACTGATTCAAAGTGTTCGTGAACAAAGGTTGATGGAAAATTTGAAATTGGCGAATGGCGATCACTTTCCTTTTCCTTTCAGCTGGGGAGCAGGTAAGTCATGATGGGATGTGCATGGGTTCAATGAAAATTACACAAACAATTTTAATGTTACTCAGTAATTCTGTTTCTTATTTCACTAACAGTTTCCTTAAGTTAAGTGCCTTGCAAGCAGCAACAGGCACCAGTGTTGTTGAAAAAACTCTCCCATAATGCCTGTACTGCAAATATAATTTGGACAGAGTATAACATACTTCACTAACTCATATTAATACTGCGAAATATTCGCCGATCCTAAATTTCCTAATATGTGAAGTGCAGCTCAGCACCAGTATTTGGCGTTGAACTCAAATTCGTCATCCGTTTCCATCATCAGCTCGGGTTTTCATATAAAATGTTTTTAGTATTTTTGAGGTTATATTAACAGGGCCAGGTAATTTTTTTTCAAGAAATTTTCCACGATTCCTAAAAATACTAATATTTTCCCTCGAAACTCTATTTTAAGCTTTCCAATAATTACTCTTTTATTGTCCGCAAACTTTCTTATTATTAGGGCTAGGATTCTCATGCACTTAAAAATCGGAAATATGCGCTTTAAGTATTCCCTTCAAAATTGAAAATATGCACTTAAAACGACTATTTTTCCGAAAAATACATTGAACAAAAAATTTTTCTTTCAGTTTTTATTAATAAAAATTTAATTCAGTCTTAAATAACAAAATAAAGATAACATCGAAAGCTAAATAAAAAACAAATAATAAATATTTTTACTAGAAATGTTAACAATATATATCTCTCAAAAATGAAAAAAATGAACTTTGTAATTGTTTGATGTTTCCAGCCGAGATAGTGCTCAAGTCGTACCCAGGGTTCAAGCTAAAGAAAAGTACTTGAAACTTTAGCTCCTTTGATTATTCTTTCTTTATTCTTATAAATTTATTTACAAAGTGTATTTGTATTTGTATTTAAATAGTCAAATCACAATAAAATTTACTGGTTCCGGTTCTGGTTCTGGTTCTGGTTCTGGTTCTGGTTTTGGTTCTGGTTCTGGTTCTGTTTCTGTTTCTGGTTCTGGTTAGGTGTCAGCGCTTAAGTTTAACAAGCTTAATCTCGCCGGCTAGATTACAGTTAAAAACTGGTAAATCTCAGACTTAATGTCTGATACATCACAGGCTTTACCTGGTAGATCGCAGTATTATAAAATAATTCAACTGGTAAATCGCGGAATTGAAGGTTCCGGTACATCACAGGCTTTGTCTGGTCATCACAGTATGTTATACTATACTGGCACAGCCTATTAGGACTGGTAGGTACATCACGGGTTTAACCTGGTAGATCACAGTACATTAAAGTACTGGTAGATCGCAGACCTTTTATTAGTCGGGTATTTCAATTACCTTTTGTCAACTTACTTCCTTGGCCTATGGTTGGTTCTACCACCGTTGGCCTTAAGCCGACTATTGCGTCGAGCTCTGGAACTGCATGTCTATGCTGCCTGGTGAAAGCCTCTTTATGCTAAAACGCTGTGAAGAGATGGTGTCAACTATATTGGTGTGAAGGAAAATCTTTTTCACCATCAACAGCATCGTCAAAACATTATCTCTTAAACCAACTAATCGACCCAGGATTTTCATCTTAAATTTCGATTCGACAGTTTTTTGAAAAACATGCACGAAAAATATGAAAATATGCACTTAAAATATGCATTTCTGATGAAAATATGCATTTATTTTGAGAATATACATTTAGCATAAAATATGCTAAATATGCACTAACGATTGAATGTCATTTTAAAGGAAATTTTATGATTCCTAAAGATAATTTGGTCTAAGGTTTCTAAAGGTTGTGAGAAAAAACATGCATTTGCATGGAAATCCTAGCCCTACTTTTATAATAAATATTTTAAGCACATTACAGCCCATCATCGTTGACTTGGACTGAAAAGCTGGCAGCTCCTATTTTGCATTTTTACAAACAAATTATTTATAAGAAAGATTTCGCATTATTTGAATAGAACCAAAATTACAGTACTTTTCTACACTCGTTAATGCTAAATTCAGTGAAATTGAAAGATTTGATAGATTTTTGTATTCTTTAGCAATTTTTGAAGTGGTCTATAATGATACAGAAAAATGTGGCATTAGTCGCTTTTCACTCGAAGCCGACAGTATGTTGTTGTTAATGATAAGTATTTATAGGATGGTGAATACTAGGATCTAACTACGAATTTGTCGTGAAGTATATTGGAAGTATCTTCCAAGTTTTAAAGAATCGTTGCAATTTTTTTGGAGCAAAAACTCTCGTCTTACATAACCACAAAAGTAAAGAAAAAACCAACAGCCCGAGCTGGTGAGGCAAAACGGATGACGGATCTGAATTCAGCACTAATTTTTGCCATTATTTGTAAATTTTGCAAATTGCCATTTGTTTTGGCACACGAAAATATTTCTGTCATAATTAATAAAACATGATCTACAGATAGATAGATATCCATCGTAGGCTAATACCAGCTGAAAATTAAATTCAATAAGACTGGCGTTCATGATGCTGCCACACTCATAAATCTTATGCGTTGTCTAAATTATTATTCCCAACAAGATTATCCATCAGATTCTATCCGCAATCCGAGACTTCATAATAAATATCAACTACCTACCATTAAAGCAGACACAGTTGCTTTGAATAGCCCGAAACGAATCACATCCGAAAAATTAGTAATATTTCACCTCCTCCGCTTTGTGAGAATATAAAACCCGCCATCCCTCGCTCCCTCGACAGATTTATAACAAAACACCCACCCTTAATCACATAGACGATGGTTTCTTCCTGGTCAATTCGTGCAATAATTTCGATATCAATCTAAGCACGATTTTCCGCCCGTTCGCTGGGCGGTGGTGGGTGGCGGTACAGCAAATATATAACAGTACCAACACCCACTAACACCACCACCGCCACCGGTTGCCAAATCAGACATAAATTTGACAAATTTCTATTCCTGCAGCGATAACCACAAAATTTATTCATTCCACCTTTTGTTGCTTTGCTTTGGCATTTGTGATGTAGCTGCTGTTGCTGTTGGTGAGGTGATGTTGCCCTGAAAGCTTCAGGAGGCTAGGAGGACAGGGCTCTATTTGTCTGTCGAGAAACGGAAAGGGAAATAAAAATCCCGACATCGCAACTCATGGAGAAGGGAATTTTAATAATCTTGGACATTTCCCAAGAAAATAAAAACACAAGTCTTCTCATTCCCGTTTCGGTTCGCCGTACCGTGCCGTGATTTCAAAAATTTATTTAAATGTTAACTTAAGCCGGTTCCATATACCCTCCGGGACTTAAGGCTAAAAGCAAAGGCATTTGCCAAGAGGAAGAACGGAAAGGTGGATGGATAGCTATTTATGACCACCTCATTGGCTTTCAAATAATTTTTCACTGAAAAACTAAGAATCCCCCGGACTTGATTCGATTGTGGGGGAGGGTTGAGTTGAGGGGGACCTAGCCTAGGTTAGCAGCAAAAACCAATGACCCATTTTAATGTGGGGGCTTTGCATACCTTAGAGCTTAACCCTCCAAAAATAAAATATAAAAAATAAAACAAAAATGGACCATAATCTGCTTTATCGACCTTACATCTAGGTATATCTATAATTCCCGGTATGTTGCCCTGTTCTTGGCTCCAGCTATATCTTATCTAATGTAGTGGAAAATTACACAAGTTAATACCTTGGCAATTGTTTAACACGTTATTGTGTATGCAGATCAGATTTCTCGTATCTCGTTCGAAGAATATAATCCCCTAACCGATGATGGCGATAGCAACCACCATGAATATTATGGCCACACCGCGTTACCGACTGACGACGACGACGACGATGACGCCGACGGTCGTCTCTGCCCTCTGCCTCATTCGAAAATGGTGGAATCAAAACATAATATCCTTGTAATATCCTTCGGAACATTAATATTTGGCTTTTGGACAAGCATTCTGAATGCGGATATTGGTACGTGAATGTGGTTTTTATTGAGAGCAAGTGGGTGGCGTCTTCGGGGAACGAGTGCCAAAAGTCCTCTTTTTGCTTCCAGGTATATGATATTATGGCTTTGGGAAAGGTATAGGTATACTTCGGTTGGTTTTAGGACAACATTTGATTTCAATTAGATTGAAGCTTAGTGTGGTTGTGATGAAATGAAGTGAATTGATCGTCCGATTGGGGATATCTATACGAATAAAGGAAACCGAAGCGAAACGATATTTTGATAGATGATATAAGATGTTAGAGGCGATTAGGATTGTCTTAAGAGTCGGATAACTTTGAATGGTCTCGGCTTTGTCATATAAATGTAAAGGGAAGATGGCAAGTTGTGATAATCAATATTATTGTTTTATCTAGAACATGATAAAGGTGATAGAATTGAGTTTTACTTTAAAAATATAAAATCCATCGAAATGATGTGGTAATTTCAAAATACTGTTTTACTTAGCTCATCCATGGCTGCTGTTATTTACGTGCGGCGTTTTCCTAATTTCTTTAGAGGCATTGAATGTGTTTCAGCTTTCTCCTACTTTTCTGTTCTATTCCAAGTATTCTTAAATTATATAGGAAGGACCCAGGCCATGTGCAGAGAAACATGTCCAAATCATCATACTGTTGCACCCGTGCTTCGCTATGGCTTTGAAGATTAAGTCATTGGTCGCCCAGTTCTTATTCCACCAGATAATTAAATCTTCTTACGGGAAAAATGAGAAAACATCCCGCCCGACAGTGTGATTTTAATTACTAAAAATAAGGAATATTACACAAAATATTAAAAAGTTGCTAAAGTTTTGCGTAGTCAAATTTCATGAATTTTTAGTTATTTTATTTGTAAATATTTTGAAGATGATTAAAAGTTAAAAGTTAGGAAATATAATTACTAACTTTGCAGCATAACTCCACATAAATTGCGTTATATACTAACAGCCGTATTTATTAAGAAAACTTAAAGGCATCTTAACTTTAACCGTGCAGTGTACACCTGGGGCCTGTCAGGCCCAAGTGGATTTAAAAATCCGTTTATAACTAGTACCATATTGAGAAATAAACTCATCTTCTATCTACCTTCTTATAACACCAAAATGTATCATCAAACGTACAAAAAACTGCAAATGGGTCAAAAGGTTCTCCTTAAAGGGAGCCTTGCACCTCTTGGGCCCAAGAAAATTGATAGAAGTTAATACAAAATGCAAGGTTCTGCATAGTTTTAAGATAAAAGTACTCAACATTTCTAAGATGGCATAGATGGATCAAAATATTTTTTGTAATATTTTTTTTGTAATTTCAAGTTTTATTTTGAATAAATATTTAATTACGTTAAGTTAAAAAGCATTTTCTTCAATTATACCAATATTTGTTGATCAATTTTGTGCATGGACCTCTCAGGCCCCACGTATATAATGGTGTGATTTAAAATGAGGTGTGCACTGTAGGGTTAAGATGCCTTTAAATGGCTCTTAAGTGCGAAATTGGTATCTATAATCAATTTTCACATTTAAGCAACGTTACTTAAATGCATCTCAACTTAAACGCCATCCACCGCGTTTAAAGGTTACTCAAAGCCATCTTAAACATATTTTGACATTCGAGAAGAATTATTTTTATTACAAAAATATAGGTATGTCTATGAATGTATGTATGTAGGTAGAGTTTCCATATTGAATGTTGTAGGTATCTAATTGAAGTTCTTAGATTTGTGATTTCCCTTAGTAAATTATGTTAAAACTAAATTGTTTCATTGATTTATCAACATATTTTCCACCAAAGTGTGAATTAATAAATTAAATAAAAGAATTTCTGGACACAAAAATAAAAGTATCACAATCCAACATGGCGTCATGTTTCATTTCTTTTGCATTGGACTATGCCCATATGCTACACCTAGTTGCTTCTCTTTCTGTCTTATAAGTATGCGCTCGTTTTTGTTTGCAAACTGTCAAAAAATAGCTGAAATGTACATGTATTTGTGAGTTTTCTCACGTTACGTTACATTTGAATCGTTTAGTTAAGTAGCAATAGAAAATTGATTATAGATTAGAATTTAAGTAACGTAATTTAAAGGCAACTTAAATATTTAAGCAAACTTAACTAATTGACCTCTAAGAGCCATCTTAAGAAAATCTAATAAATTCGGCTGTAAATGACTAAATACATTTTATTCTACAAGAACTCACCAGAACATTATTTTATTTTGCAAATAATTTTGTTCATACAGTGATTTGAAATAAATCTCCATAGTAACTATTGTAGTACATAAGAATATTACCATGTTAAGAAGAAAAAACGTATCTGACTTTTTGCCTGCTTTGAGTTGGGGCCAGTTTTTGCATCTTTGATATGTTGACTGTTTTATTCTTTAAAATAAAAGTCCTAACTTGGTTTTGTAATGGTTAAACACGCTTAAAAAAATGAAGTTCGGTCAAAGAACCATGCTATTTTCAAGAAAACAAAAAGTGCCTTTCATACAAGCATTCGTAGATCTAACAAATAATCTAAGAAAAAAATTATTCACTTGCAGATACGACAGAAAAACAAAACAAAAAACATAGAGATAAAAACATATAAAAGCGTTTATCTCAAAATGCCAAAAATACAGATAAGTTTTTTCTTCTTAACACGGCAGAATACTCTACTCTCCAACAATATAGATTATGTTTTGTCGCTATTGGTTTTGCTGATGTTCTATTCTCCATTTAGTCCAGTCAAAGCGTCGTAAAAAAGGCCCTGACCTCGCGCGCAGAGGCATGTTTTTTTTCTTCATGATCGATAGGGACTTATGTGAAAGGCTTAAAACCAATTTAGCACCTCCTATCAACTTTTGTACCAAAGTTAGTGGTGTTTTTTTGCCATTTTTTGATCTTTTGCGAATAACTCGGCTCCCAATTTATCGCACAAAAAAAAAATTGCATTTATTCATAGTAACATTAGCTATTATATTATGTATAGATAAATTGTATATTGTTTAAACAAACAAAAAACAAGTTTAAGTAAGCCAAAGTAGGTTGTTGTTGTTTGAAAATCACTTTTTCGTGATTATTAAGAAAAATGCTCATTTAACGATGAAGCTTTTATTTTTATTTTTAAACTTCTTGTAATTACCTACAATTTAAAAATCAGCCCTCTACGACTAACGGAAGCCGAGTAATAAATTAATGAACATAGGGAAGTCTGCGCAACCACGAAGGCACGAAATTTAATGTTTTAAGGTTTTAATTAATATCTCAGCCGCAAAGTATAAATAAAAAAAAAAAATATTGCTTATATTAAAATCTTCTATCAATTTGCGTTAAATTCATGTTGTTTATAAGCAAATAAACAAAAAGTTTCCGTTGGTTAAATGTTTTTGTTCTTCCTTAGGTACCTTTTTCCATAATTATTGAGAAAAGAAATACACATATAACGGGTGATTTTTTAAGAGGTTTAGAACTTTTTTTTTAAAAAAAACACAAAAAATTCGAAAAAATGAATGAAATATTTATTTGAATCGATAGTTTGAACCTTGCAATTTAATGTTTAAAGATAATTTCATGCAAATGTTGACCGCGGCTGCGTCTCAGGTAGCCCATCCGCTGAGTCCAATTTTGGCATACTCTTTCACACATATCGGCCGGTATCTCACGAATGAATGCATGGATGTTGGCTTCCAGTGCGTCAATCGAAACGGGCTTGTCCCTATAGACATTAGCCTTGACATACCCCCACAAAAAAAAATCTAATGGTGTCAAATCGCACGATCTAGGCGGCCAATTGACCGGCCCGAAACGTGAAATTAACTGTTCACCAAACTCGCCTCGCAATTGCGCCATTGTTTCGCGTGCTGTGTGGCATGTGGCACCGTCTTGTTGAAACCACATATCATGCAAGTCAAGAACTTCCATTTCGGGCAAAAAAAGTTTGTTATCATCGCTCGGTAGCGTTCACCATTGACAGTAACGCTGCGATTCGCATCATCTTTGAAGAAATATGGCCCAATAATGCCGCCGGCCCGCATAAACCGCACCAAACAGTGGCTTTTTCGGGATGCATTGGTAGCTGTTGCAATGCTTCTGGCTGATCTTCACTCCAAATGCGGCAATTATGCTTATTTACCTACCCATTCAACCAAAAATGAGCCTCATCGCTGAACACAATTTTTCGATATGAACATTTCGAACCGAGCACGAATTTTGATAGTAAAATTCAATAATTTGCAAGCGTTGTTCATTTGTAAGACGATCCATGGTTAAATTGCAAACCAAACTGAAGCTGTTTGACAGTGACACAAGGTACTAAACACACGTCAGCTGTCAAAACCAGTGTTGCCAAAACCAAACCAGCTAAAAAATCACCCGTTATAACGAATCATTTTTCTTTTAGTTTTAATATTTTTTTGTAGTCCTATTAATTTTCTATAAATAATAAAAAATAGTCCTAACTTCCCTCGGACATTTCGTCCCTCCAGATTTCCATCAACGTTGAAAAAACCTCTGAATATGGGGAGAAAACCCGTGATCTGGCAACTCTTTTGTTCGTTCCACTCCCGGCCTTTCAGATGGTATACATTTCTACGAATACAACTCCATATATGAGATGCCAAGATCCCAAAGACAGCCTGGCATCCACTAGGAAATAAAAATCCTTTAGTTGCTCCCAGCTACTAGCATTTTATGAAGCATTATTTAAAGCTTCGGACAAACCGACAAGATTTTCGGTAGCGAGTCTATTTTGTGACCCCAATTACCACCGTATTTCGGCACTTTCCCTCTCCAACTTTTGGTAATCCCACTTTGTTTGTTTTAAACTTCCAGCAAATAAGATCCAAATTAATTTTTGAAAATCTTGACCCCCACCCTGGCTCTGAATCTGCCCTTGGTTCTTACAGTGCAGTTTGCTTACAATTTTAATTTCAACAGTTTTTTTCATATCCACAAAATATGCAAAACTATTGAAAAATGTAACGAAGCATAGAAATCGTTCTTTCTAGTAGTTCACTTTTTGTTTGTATCAGAATCGTTAGAGCAGTTTTTGAGATAAGAAAGTTTTTCCTTCAGGGTTGTATGGAGAATACCGTTATTTTTGAAGCTCAAAGAAAATCAATTCTCTAGGAAACTACCAAAATACCTTAAGTAAAAGATTGAAGAAAAGCCTTTTCTGTGAAAAAGTAAATTAGGATATGTAATGATAAAATTTCAAAACTCTCAAGACCTTTGCCAATCATTATTAATCTTTATTTTCTTTTTCAAAAAATAACTGCAAATAAACATCAAAGGCTCTTTAGAAAATCAAAACTGACACTCTCCACTGTCAATATCATTTTGATTTCCGTCGATTGCTGTCAAAACACTTAAATAGACAAACGTTGATTGTTTGCTGTAAAAATCATACACCAAAATGGACATATCATCATTTACTGATGAGCAATGTATCATAATATAAAGCTTCTATACTCTTTTGCCCAGACTTAGCTCTAATCATGTTACATCACACTTGCACGGAAGCGTTAAAACCAAATCAAGTAGGTACTATGTACAATGTACCTTAATAAAGTATAGAGAGCTCTATTCACCTTCATCAAGATATATGTATGTATTCAGAGACGTATGTATATACGTACTATGCTTCCAAATACATATATCTACTCAAGTCCATGCATCATCTTCAAAAACACTACTGGACAAGGACGAATGTTCAGTGAATTGGAATCGCATGTTGACATGCCATCAAAGAAACATAAATTTTTCAATCGATTGAGTTTTAATTCAAGCATGTGACATGGCGATACCCCATGCAAACACAAAACACCATGCCTATGATATAATAGAAGTTGAGGCAAATATCCTTACTCACTCTTCGGGTCCCCTACTTCCTTGCATTGCATTGGTGGTAGCAAGAGTGACCAGTATTGTTTTTTTTCTTTTTTTTATTGAATGAAATTGTTGAAGAGCCAGAACTACACCAGAACTACAGTTGTACCACCTGAACAGACAAATATTTACCAAATCTGTAAAGGTAGTTTATAATAAAAAAAAGAAGCTTTTTTAACGGTTTGATGTACTCTTCACTTCAAGAAAATCGAAACATTTTAGGTAATTCTACAAAAGAGTCAATTTTATCAAATATATTCTTAATACTTTCCAAGCTGTCCATATCGATGGGAAATGTCTTCATGGCAATATCATGTCGGGTTCGATATCTTGATGAGGTCAACATTTGGCTTAACTCCTTGATAGTCTAAGGACAAAAATAGCAAATAATAAAATAGTAGAACCTATAGAGATGGTGCATAAACCTATGTTCTGTTTTAGGGAAGTTGATCACACTATTCCTATTAACGCCTGTTCTCTCTCTTCATTGCATCAGCAAAAGGAGTAAACTTGGCCTGTCGGCTAGTTCGATGGTCTGGTAAATGAGGTGCCAATGCACGAGCACGGAGAATAAAAAGAAGGGTTTTCATGATCATTTGTACATACATACACATGAAAATGGACTCCTGATTCCTGAATGAAACGAAAACCTATATACAACAAGCGCCAGTAGAAGCAGAAGCAGCATCAGCAGCAATGTTATTGTTCGCTCATGTGGATGGTGTCAATGGTTTTGGTTTTGTCTCCAGGGCAGCAGCAGGTACTATAGAGATACTAACTTCGTCCAACTAATTAACTGGTTATGGCTTTGAGAATCTCACTTTGTGAAGTTTGCAAAACATACGGGCTTAGCGCGGGCGATCCTGGGCGGGCAAGGAAAGAAAGAAGGAGAAGGGAGTTATAGCATGTCCCAATCCACGCGTCATAGTGGATATACCTATGCTTCAACAACCTACGGAGGTATAGGTAGTTATAGATTGAATATTGGCAAAGGGAAAGAGACGGTTAACATATAGGTACCTAAATTGAATACTCTCCAGGGGAATCGCCTCATAGAAGTTTCGAAAATGTGTGTTGGATCTGGTGAGAGGTAGCATCATCAACTGCTGTGGGAATGAGGGACCCATCTTAAGGTTTGATTATGATTTATGAAAGCCATTTACGCTTTGGGTATTCGAATAGTTGTAAATAGGAGGTCCTATATCAAAGTTCTGGTTGTTTGTTACGCTCTACTCCATTGATGATGCTTCAGTTGACGCTATTACCGCGACAGTAGGTACTAATTGCCCAAAGAAATATGTATATAAGGGAAATGCATGTTGCGTCATCGGTGGTGGTTCATTAAACGAATCCAAGCATGTATATACCTTAAGTTTACAGAGGGGGTGGTTGGCTTTCGAAAAGGTCAATATCCCTTTGGGGGAATTATTGGAAATTAGAAGCAATTTTCAGAATTCAGTTCCCGTTAAATTTACTAAACAAAGTTTGTTAACAGATACCTAGCAATGTTCCATGCAATTGATGTGTCGACACGTAGTTAGTACTATATCTCTAGAGGTGACTGACAAATATTGGTTTCGAATAATATTAATTTTGAAATTTATACACAAATAATATTGACGTATGCTTCGGGCTTATGTATTTTGATAGCTCTTAAATTGAAATTTGCTACAACAGAGAAATAGCTAAATAGGTAGCATCAGCGGCAAACCGAAAGAATCCATAGTTAAACAAATTAAGGAGTAGTATTTTTGTATTGAACGATCTATGAGGTTAGTTCTACAAATGATGATATTTAAAAAACCCATTCAAGTGTTTAATCTGATTTTTTTAATCGCAAATCTGATTGATATCAACATGGCCAGGCAAAGTGAGGAATATAAGATGTATTTTCCCAACTCCAAAAATTCTTCAAAGCATCTAATTCTCAGTCCCCTGACGTGTCCTCTGCCCGTTTTCGAAGGGCAAAGTTCTTAAAGTTCTCTTATTCCAAATCAAAATGAATCGAATTCTCAATTACTGACGTTAAATAATATATCTTTTTTATGATATAAATATATTTTTACTTAAATTATGTTTTATTAAAAACAAATGTCATTGAACTTTGTCCCATGGATTCCTTATCAGTCCCCTGATGTATTGAAACAGTAGTCCAGTCAATTTGTGGTCAAAAAGGCTCTTTGCGAGCAAATTGTGGGGTGGTTTTGATTTTTTCCCTCCTTTATATTTTTGGGGGTTCTGAATTCGAATCTGAGGTTTGCCAACAAAATTTCGTGACGCAACATGAAAAAATATGCAAAAAATGATGCAACAATGCATTTCTTGGGAGTTTTTCACTAATGGCTCGAAAACTACCAACTATTCGAAAATTACATCAATGTAACATTGAAAGTATACATAATTTCCAACAAATCTTTATTCAAGGTTTTTTTCTGCGACAACCCATTTGGACTCAAGCGCTAGTCGAAAATTGACGTATTTTTACTATTTTCGAAAATCCACTCGAAAGCGCTAAGAAATAACTTTGTGGGACAAAATTTGAACTTTGGTCCGTAACATGAACCAAGATATACTTTTCTGATGGTCTTTGATGCGCTGAGTTCGAATCTGGCCTTGGAATCGCTCTAGCACGTTACGTTTTTGAGATATTGAAATCTAAAGATTTAAAAAAAATGCATTTTTATGCAAATATGGAGATAAATTTTAGTTATAGGTAGTTATAGATTGAATATTGGCAAAGGGAAAGAGACGGTTAACATATAGGTACCTAAATTGAATACTCTCCAGGGGAATCGCCTCATAGAAGTTTCGAAAATGTGTGTTGGATCTGGTGAGAGGTAGCATCATCAACTGCTGTGGGAATGAGGGACCCATCTTAAGGTTTGATTATGATTTATGAAAGCCATTTACGCTTTGGGTATTCGAATAGTTGTAAATAGGAGGTCCTATATCAAAGTTCTGGTTATTTGTTACGCTCTACTCCATTGATGATGCTTCAGTTGACGCTATTACCGCGACAGTAGGTACTAATTGCCCAAAGAAATATGTATATAAGGGAAATGCATGTTGCGTCATCGGTGGTGGTTCATTAAACGAATCCAAGCATGTATATACCTTAAGTTTACAGAGGGGGTGGTTGGCTTTCGAAAAGGTCAATATCCCTTTGGGGGAATTATTGGAAATTAGAAGCAATTTTCAGAATTCAGTTCCCGTTAAATTTACTAAACAAAGTTTGTTAACAGATACCTAGCAATATTCGATGCAATTGATGTGTCGACACGTAGTTAGTACTATATCTCTAGAGGTGACTGACAAATATTGGTTTCGAATAATATTAATTTTGAAATTTATTCACAGATAATATTGACGTATGCTTCGGGCTTATGTATTTTGATAGCTCTTAAATTGAAATTTGCTACAACAGAGAAATAGCTAAATAGGTAGCATCAGCGGCAAACCGAAAGAATCCATAGTTAAACAAATTAAGGAGTAGTATTTTTGTATTGAACGATCTATGAGGTTAATTCTACAAATGATGGATGTTTAAAAAACCCATTCAAGTGTTTAATCTGATTTTTTTAAACTGCAAATCTGATTGATATCAACATGGCCAGGCAAAGTGAGAAATAATTATAAGATGTATTTTCCTAACTCCAAAAATTCTTCAAAGCATCTAATTCTCAGTACCCTGACGTGTCCTCTGCCCGTTTTCGAAGGGCAAAGTTCTTAAAGTTCTCTTATTCCAAAACCAAAATGAATCGAATTCTCAATTACTGACGTTAAATAATATATCTTTTTAATGATATAAATTTATTTTTACTTAAATTATGTTTTATTAAGAACAAATGTCACTGAACTTTGTCCCATGGATTCCTTATCAGTCCCCTTATGTATTGAAACAGTAGTCCAGTCAATTTGTGGTCAAAAAGGATCTTTGCGAGCAAATTGTGGGGTAGTTTTGATTTTTTCCCTCCATTATGTTTTTGGGGGTGCTGAATTCGAATCTGAGGTTTGCCAACAAAATTTCGTGACGCAACATGGAAAAATATGCAAAAAATGATGCAACAATGCATTTCTTGTGAGTTTTTCACTAATGGCTCGAAAACTACCAACTATTCGAAAATTACATCAATATACCATTGAAAGTATACATAATTTGCAATAAATCTTTATTCAAGGTTTTTTTTGCGACAACCCATTTGGACTCAAGCGCTAGTTGAAAATTGACGTATTTTTGCTATTTTCGAAAATCCACTCGAAAGCGCTAAGAAATAACTTTGTGGGACAAAATTTGAACTTTGGTCTGTAACATGAACCAAGATATATTTTTCTGATGGTCTTTGATGCGCTGAGTTCGAATCTGGCCTTGGAATCGCTCTAGCACGTTACGTTTTTGAGATATTGAAATCTAAAGATTTAAAAAAAATGCATTTTTATGCAAATATGGAGATAAATTTTTTTTGTCGATGTAATTTTTGCGAAAAAATGTTTACGGTCATTCTTAAGTATGAACATTTTACTTCAAAATTCTTTTTGAATCTTTCAAATACCTCTATTCGTCTTCGAGAAATCGGCTTACTACCAAAATCGAAAAATCCAGGCAATTTGTGCTCAAAAGAGTGGAGGTATTTGAAAGATTCAAAAAGAATCTTGAGGTAATGTTTATACTTCAGAATGACCATAAAAAAAATTTCGAAAAAAATTGCCTCGAGAAAAAAAAATAGCCCCAAATTTGTATAAAAAATTTATTTTTTAAAAATTTTTAGATTCGAATATCTCAAAAAACGTGACGTGATAGAGCAATTTCAAGGCCAGATTCAAACTCAGCGCATCAAAGAGCACCAGGAAAGTATAACTTGGTTCATGTTACAGACAAACATTCAAATTTTGTTACACAAAGTAATTTCTTAGGGCTTTCGAGCTGATTTTCGAAAACAGTAAAAATACGTCAATTTTCGACTAGCGCTTGAGTCCAAATGGATTGTCGCAAAAAAAAAACATTGAATAGGGATTTATTGGAAATTGTGTATACTTTCAATAGTATTTTGATGTTATTTTCGAATAGTTGGTAGTTTTCGAGCCATTAGTGAAAAACTCCCAAGAAATGCATTTTTGCATAATTTTTTGCATATTTTTCCATGTTGCGTCACGAAATTTTGTTGTTTTGTTGGCAAACCTCAGATTCGGATTCAGCACTCCCTAAAACATAAAGGAGGGAACAAATCAAAACTACCCCACAATTTGCATGGTAAAAAAACAATATGACTGGACTAAGGCAAAATTATCGTTAACTTTGAAAATTTACGAAATTTCACTTTATTATTTTATTTGTGAACAAGGCATTTGTGCGAGAGATCATGGATTTTCCGTTCAGCTTCTCAGTATCCTGATGAGCATTTACAGGAAAAATTTCTATGTAAGTAGGCTAGACTTTAACATTATACTATGTTTAGGCTAAATAAGACCCTAATTATATTCTTTTTTTATTTTTCCGTACAATGCGTTACTATAATTTTGGCTCAAAAACTATGAAAACACTCAGTCCCCTGGCCTCAGTTCCCTCGCACTTTAATGACTGATTGGATATGGATTCCCCAGAAATATTCAGTTAATGCTGCGGCCGCTTTCAACTGTGCGAAAGGACGTTCTAAAGTTCAACTTTAGTTAATTTTAACGTCTATTTGCTTCCAAAAATTTTTTGCCGAAATAATCATCATTTTTTTCCATTATTTGTAGAATCACCCATGAAAAGGTCTTCTTGAGACACGGCAACTTTCCATCCCCTACCAACCACCTCGAGCATGCTGTTGCCAGTTATCCAGACGGGCTCAGGCATCTGCAATAACTTGATCTATAAACCGAAGGTCGTTGATTTTCGTCCCGAAATTGGTGGCTGGGGTACGATGGCTGTCTCTGCTGGAGCATTTTTGTCCATTTGGTTGATATGAGTGAGAATTATTACAGTCGACTTTTTGAACTAGACACCTAAACACATTGGCTCATACATTTCACACAGTTCGCGGTTGGATCTTCCTTTCAATTTGTCTTTTCTGTTTAGCTCAAAACTTAGTTATAAGTTGACAAAAAAAAAATATCCGTCGAACAATTTTATCTCAACAGAGCCCTATTCCCCAAAACAGCTCTCTTTTTATACTTGCTATCCGATACTCGTCGCCGTAGCCCGATTAGCAGGGCTAGCAGTGTAACAGAATTAGACCGTGTAGATAATCTTACGCATTCATAGTTTTGAAGACAAATTTTTTCGCCAAAGTGAAGTAGCAAGGGTTTTCCACGGTAATTCTGCATAAGATCTCCACTAAAGTTTCGATCGTTGACTTAAAGTCGCGTCCACATTATGTTGAATTGTAGATCAACATCGTTGGTCAACAGTGTTGAGTAAGTGTAGACGTGTTGATCGACAATGCCAATCAACATTTTTGTTCACCTGAAGGCAACCCGATTCAAATGGATAGCAATCGAGAAAGTTGTTCAATAAATTCCATTTTATTGAAAATATTTGTATGGTTTTAATTTCATGAACATAATTTACTGGTTTTGTGCGTTATTAATCGATCTTTATTAGATGAAAAATGCAATATTTGTTGTGAATAAGTATTTAATGTTAATAATATCGTTTAAATTTTATTGTTTAAAAAAAAAAGGTTGGATACCCCCAGGATTCGAACCCTGAACCCTTCGGTTGGATCTTGACGCATCGATCAGAAAATTCCAATCCACACAAATTGTTGCTACGAAAGTTTTTGACGTACACACTAGCATGTTGATCGACAATGTTAACCAACAATGTTGATCGGCATAGTGTGGACCCTCCTTAATTTTTACTCTGAGGTTAATTAGCTCCTTTTATATTGTGTTGTTCTTGCCCGTGGACAGATGTTTTTTTGTCTGTTGATAGCTTGGTCTTGCCCTTTTTCACTTTCAGAGAAATAACTTCCGTCTGTGCTTCAATGGCTGGAGATGTACACTGCTATGTTAAGAAGAAAAAACGTATCTTTTTTTTTGGCATTTCGAGATAAACACGTTTTTCCGTTTTTATCTCTATCTGTTTTGTTTTGTTTTGTTGATTAGTGTTTTTCTGCCGTATGTACAAGTAAATCATTTTTTCTTTTTCCTTGAAGCGAAAAATCACATACAAAAACGGTACAACGAAATCATAAACTAAAAATTTAGTTCTACTTTTCGTTCTACAGTACGCTAGTCGATGAGCGAAACTGATAAATTGTAGCTGATTATTTGTAGATGTCTACACTCTTTTTCGCACACAATTAATTACCCAGACCATTTATTGTGTGCGAAAAAATGACATTTGCGTTTTTTCGTGTTGTTTTTTGTTGTTTTTTTCATTACCAGCATGGCTGCTTTTGATTTTTTTGCATTTGCATTTGTTTTAATTTTTTGAATTTGTGCAACTGTCAATGAATATTTTTCGCTTCGTTTTCGTAAGCATTTCGTTGTCTTGTTGGAGACCAATTACAAATTTCGTTTCGCATCAGCAGCGTACTAGGACTAAAGCGTGGCCTCTGCCTGCACTATCAACACTAGAAGCTTAAGCTAGTTTGAAGATATCAAATAGTCTTGCTGTGCATATTTGGAATAGTTTGGTAGAGCTGTTCCCTAGTTGCACCCTGCAATACATGCATACTTTTCAATGCCATGCTACACAGCTGGAACCAGAACTCGATTTCAGCAAAAATATAATCATAAGCAATGAGGTCCATTTATGAACGAACCGGTATGTCAACTAGTAAAAGATTTGTGAAGATGTCAAAACGCACGAGCTCCACCAAGTGCAATCTTTCGTGTGGTTTGTGGGCCGGCAGCTTCTTCGGAAGCGACGATGGCACTATCATCCTCATCAACAAAGGATATGAACGTTATGTTTCTCCAACTTGTGGCTTCATGCCACATAGTAGAGCTGTGTCAATCGCGATTGATTCGTTCTTTTTGACTCGTTCACCAAAAAAATTGATTGATTGCCATCACCAGTTCATTAGAGATACATACAATCATTTTTCAACCTCGATCAAAAGTAAGACAAAATAAAAAGAGAAGAGTGAATGAACAGAAACGAAATGCTTTTGATATAAGAACATCAATCAAAAACATGTTGAAATAGAACACAACGAATGTGTTTATACGTTTATAATACTTGTACCTCTTTAAGTTCCCCAAAAGTATATCAAAGACGGTGTGAAAATAGAAAATAGTCGTTTAAAACATAAAATCATTGGAATTTTTAAAAACGTTTCAAAATAAAGATTTTTTTTTCATTTTATTCAACCTCTAAGGCTTCGGCCACGCAATGAGCGACGAGCGACTGGGCGACCGAGCGACGAGTCGCTGAGCGATGAATCTAAGCGATGGGTGGCCATATACTGAACGACGTCGCTGAGCGATTAGTTGGGAAAATGCCATCGTCAAGTGCGGTTCGTCGTCGTAGCTTATTAGTTGAAAGTCACGTTCATATCTATTGATCTATAATTAGATCGAGAATACGTAGGTTTGGTGTACACCCCATAAATCGTGAAAGGGCAAATTATGGTGAATTTCACCGTTAATATCAAAATCTTCGCAGATCTCCAGATCGATTTTGGGAATATTGTAGTATGTTGGTACCATCTTTTGATTTGCTGCTGGAAAAAGTTCGACCAAAATTAACAAAACAAAAGAAAGCAGTTAGTCCAGATCAACGGCTGGTTTTATGTTTAAGGTTATTTTTTTTTTTTATTTTTTTAATCTTTGATTTTATTCTTAAGTTTTGCACTGGACGGCTTTGGACAGCTGAAATTAAACTTTCCGTGTTTATTTTGTCCATTTTATTACTTCGTCGCTCAGCGATCGACTGAAAAATTAAAACAGATTTGATTGCTGAGCGACGTCGCTCTGTCGCTTAAAAAATCGCTCAGTCGCTCAGAGTTTATGTGGCCACCTCCATACGATTTCATGTGTTTTAATTTGTTTGCGTCGCTCAG
This sequence comes from Dasysyrphus tricinctus, assembly GCA_963921185.1. Taxonomy (NCBI): domain Eukaryota; kingdom Metazoa; phylum Arthropoda; class Insecta; order Diptera; family Syrphidae; genus Dasysyrphus; species Dasysyrphus tricinctus. The sequence goes on from OY992530.1 coordinate 300,831,235, forward strand.
CGACCCGTCGCCCAGTCGCTCAGTCGCTCGTCGCTCATTGCGTGGCCGGAGCCTAAATGATTGAAAAAATAAACGATTGGAAAGGAATGAAATTTCCACAAACCAAAATGATTGAAAAAGTGAACGATTGAAAGGAACGAATCATTGAACTAAACGACATATGAACGATTGAATCTTTTAAAATGAACAATTGACACACCACTACCAAATAGCTGCTACCATAATGGACATTCTACATAAGCGATTCGAGGCTTGAAAGCATAGTTATCTCACACAGAAGTAACGTGAATTGGTTATCAGGAGCCTGGACGACTCTATCAGTCCATCTCGTTAGACTTTTTCTTGTGGTTTTTTCTTTAGTCGCAGGACAACCAGTGTCATCAAAGTCAACATAGCCTGGTGCCATAGCTCTTATTCGTTTTATTCAGTATTAATAGATATATGCATATATACCCATCCCTACTGGAAAACTCCTCTTCGACCTACTTAAGCTGGGAGGGTACTGCCTTAATTTTTCGGTGGAGGATCTTTTTCTCCTCCTTTGATCTTGCTCGATCCTCTATACCCTCGCAGATCTTGTTTTGAACTGGTTCTGTCACATCATCACTGGCACAGGTGCATATGCATTCATAATCAGAGTGCCAGATTGCTGTGTGATTCCTTAGTTTTGGAAACCTAGTGCTTCAGGGTTTATTAGTTTAAATCCGATGTCTGATGTTGCCTTGTTAAGGCTAGCACAATCAACTAATTCGCGAATGATGGTTTTATTTTGAAGTCTCCGAGCACAAATTTGCTAGATCGCGCATCGGACAGATGGCCATAAAACTCTTCTGATTATCCATGAAGAATCCGCAGCCATCTATCATCCATCTAATCATCATAACCTTAATCCTGTCAATCGTACCTACTTCTAAATTGTGGTAAAATGTGCAATGTGCCACATAATGAATGAGAACAAATTCAAGTAGTACCAGGGGTGTAAAGTGCCTCATGTTGTAGGAACACGCTCTAAAATCGTTAAGCCGCGTCCACATTATGTCGAATTGTGTAGATCAACATCGTTGATCAACAGTGTTGAGTAAGTCTAGACGTGTTGATCGATAAAGCCATTCAACATTTGTTGACCCGAACGTAACCCGATTCAAATGGATAGCAATCGACAAAGTTGTTCAACAAATTTCATTTTATTAAAAACATTTGTAGGGTTTTAATTTCATGAACATAATTATTGGTTTTGTGCGTTATTAATCACATTTTTACTAGATGAAAAATGCAATCTTTGTTGTGAATAAATATTTAATGTTAATAATATCGTTTTAACTTAATTGTTCACAAGAAAAAATAAAAAAAAGTTGGGTACCACCAGGATTCGAACCCTGAACCCTTCGGTTGCATCCTGACACATCGATCAGAAAATTCCAAACCACACAAATGTTTGCTATGAAAGTTTTTCACGTACACACTAGCATGTTGATCGAAAATGTTAACCAACAATGTTGATCGGCATAGTGTGGACCCACCTTTATGTTCATTGCCGTTTTTGAGGATATAGCATAAGTAGTAGTTGCATTGTATATAAACTCTATTAGGCCACATGTAATCCTAATTTTTGTTAAGAGATCTCGGTAAGGTGATCACAGCGAACCTATCAACCACATGTTAACCTACAAAATCGTGTTGCATGAGAATACTATAGAGTGTATACACAATGGTAGTTGTATTCTAAGTTTGTTTGAAGGAATGCTTAACTGCTCAATAATTGTGTTCCAATTAGCAGTTTTCGTTTCATCTTCAATTTGGATTCTTTCAGTGAAGAATAAATTAATGGACAGTTCTTTTGATTCTTGTTTTCCCAGAACAAAAATTTTAATCCAGAAATCTACATTTGAAGTCCAAATTGTATTAAATGTTGATGAACTCACTGGGATTATAACGAAGTATCAAAGTATCTAAGCGGAACCTTAATCTTAAAACTATATCTATGTCCTAAGCAAAGAGATCCAAAAATATTTGCAGAAAGAAAGTAAGACCTTTCTTTAATCTTTCAGTATAAACCTTATAATCCCCGACAAAAGGGAAGAAACTTTTCAGCGATTAAAATTAAGATCCAAGAATCAAACAATTTAATGCACATAAAAGTTCCTGGCATCAACTTATAGCACGATTACAACACCATACAGGACCAAAACACACCAACAATGCCCTGTCTCAAAAGAAGGAATCAACTAAGCAAGCTCCTTTAATAAAGGACAATTAAAACAAAACTGAGACTTTTCTTTGTCTCATCTTCTTTAACCATATAAATTTAACGAAGATGAAAGGTTTATTATGTTCTTGCATACACTAACGATACCACAAAAAAAACTTTGCCATCAACTTTACTTCTCAACTTTATCCCCACCGCCAAGAAGGCAAAAGAAACAAAAACGTAAATACCTACACTGCCATGCCTCACTCAGTTTTTGTCACCACATGGAAAAGAATTAACGACGTGCTCCTATCGACATTGTTTCCTAGGCACAAAACCAGAATATCCATATCCTTTCACTCAAAACTTAACTTATTTGCCAAGTTACAAGTTGACTTTTAATGAAACAAACAAAAACTAAAAAAACACCATCGCAAGAAACTCTCAATCACGGAATGTAAGAAGAACGAGAAATAAATCTTTTTATTCTATGATAAAAAAAAGGAAAGGATCCTTGCGATTTTTCGCGATGTGGTTTTCTTATCTTACCCCCTCTTCTCCCCTTCCTTTGATTCGAAGAGAGCAAGAAGGAGTAGGTATACAACGAATCTGCGGAATTTCGAAAGGATTTCTCCCCAGTATGCAACCCTCTCAGAAGGTTTACCAAATTCTAAAAAAAAGGATGAAAATGAAAGAAGAAACTTTCCTAGTTAAAATATTTTTAAAAATGTTTTCCTGTTTTGTTTATATTAAGAGAGAAATAAGTAAAACCACGGTTGCCAAAAGGCACAAAATATCCATCGTTTAGAAAATATGCCCAAACTGGAGCTTCTGATTAAAGGCTATAACAAGACTTCTTAATACAATTTATTACATTTTTAGGAAAAAGTGTATATATCTATCTACATATAAGAAAATTTGTTTGTTAAAATCTAGGACTCCAAATTTTTTTCTAGTAAGCAATACATTTTAGCAAGATTTCAACAAAATGTGTCGAGTCATTAATTCCTTCTGTCATTACGTCTTTATACCACCTGTTGTAACTGGATTCTTTTATTCGTTCCCTTCATTCCTTCTCCTGCTCTCTCCTGTCTTCTCTTTCTACTCCCTCGTATCCATTCACACTGTCTTCTCTTCCATTAATTTCTTCCCCCCCTTGTACCCATCGTGACCCTCTTCATCATCCATCTCTCTGTCTCTTTTTCAACTCCTCTAAACATTCCCTTGCTATTTCGCTTCCTTTTCCATCTTGTAATTTCTGTTCATAATTCCATGCCCTTATCCCTGCTCTTATCATTATCTTATCTCTTTTTGTTTCCTCTCTTACCATGTATCCTGGAGTTTGTCATTCTACCCCTAGCATCCACTTGAGGTGCCTCTCTTGCATCCTTTCCATTTCTTGTCTCTCCTCCCAACCCCATACTACCGCCCCATATTCCATCACTGTCCACAACAGAGTGTCGAGAAGCCGCATCTTCCTCTCCCAAACCTTTCCTCCTTCCAATCCCCCATGCTACCTTCATGGCCGCTGAAGCCTTTTCTATTCTATCCTTTAAATGTGCTTCCTGCCCTCTTCTTTTCGAACACATACCCCAGATATTTAAATTCTTTTACTTCTTCTATCTTCCTTCCCCTCCATCTCAGTCTACTGTTATGTTCCTCCCTCCTCCTTTCCTGAACCTCATCACTTTCGTCTTTCCCACGTTTACTTACAGTTTTATCCTCTCGAAGTACTTCTCCAGTCTTCTTATCATGCCTTGCATCTCTTCTTCATTTTTCGCCATTACCACCACATCATCTGCGTATGCCAGCGAGCAAATTCTTTTCCTCTCGCTTTTACCCCTCCCCAGCTCCCTTTGCCCAGTTCATCTTCTATATCCGCCGTTAACAAGTTGAACAGTATTTGGCTCATCGGGCACCCCTGCCTTACTCCCTTTCCCGTCCAAAATGTTTCCCCCATCACTTCTGCCGATTTCACACTACTTGTCGTCGTCGTTTCTCCGTAGACCTCCCCGACTCTTTCCCTGAGCCCTTCACTCACTCCTCTTTCCTCCAACGCCTACATCGTAATTTTCCTGTCTACTGGGTCAAACGCAGCTTCTAAATCTATAAACAGTGCCACTAGCTTGTGCTTGCCCCTCTCCTCTGCAACCTCTCTGTTAAATAGATAATTCAGCACACATACATTGTCTATCGTTCCTATTCTGAAACCCATTTGATTTGGTGGTATCATCTTTTTCCTCCACTTCTTCTTCTAACCTCTTCGCTAAAACCGCCGTATATATTTTATATACCGATGGCATGAGCGTTACTCCTCTGTATTCCTCTACCTTTTATCCCATTCAGAAAATATACGAAATACCCCAAAACTGAGACAATTTCCTAAAACAAAATCCCAATTTAATGCAGTTCTCTTTCAATTACTTAGGATATAAAAGTCACGAAGTTTAATCAAAATTGTTCAAGTTGTTTTTGAAAAAAGTTGCAAAATCCAAAATTGTTGTATGGCAGCTAGATGATCTGAAGCAATAATTTATATTGTTTCCACAATGTTTATAATTTAAATTGAAATGACATAGTGGCGGCACTGGCAATGTATGTTTTAAAACTCGAAACAACACGTATAGAAAATCTAGTAAGTACCTATGTTTGAACACTATGTAGCTTGTAGGAAATTCAACAACATTTAAACTGGAATTATTATTTTGCTGAAATCTACCTAACTGGTAACTATGGCTGATACACAGCTCTTTAATTGAAAGATGCACCCCCATATGAGCCTTAAAGTTCGAAAGAACCTGAGATTTCGTATAGGAAGCGGTATAACTAAATATTTTCTTCAAAGAAGAAGAAGAATTAAATTTACTTTTTACTGTCTGCAGAATGCAGATTCAGCAAGTAGTTATGTAGATAGCTTCCGTTCCGTACTCAAGTGATATTTCTCTAATGGGAATGGGTGCATTTATAAAAAAACGAATTTACTTCTTTTGACAAGCAACAAGAAAAATAAGATTTTCTTTTGATTTTTTTTCACAGCAGCATGAAAGGAGCTACGTTTCCAGTAAATTCCACGAAAATTTAATTGAAATTGAAATTCCAATTCGAGGACAACAATGAAATGAAAATACAAACAAAATCGTGAAGTTCTGTTTGACTTGTCATCTTTTGTAAAATGCAGAATAAAATGTTGTATATGAAACATTCAATTAAATTCATATTTTAAGTGATTGTCTGATTTGTCACCTATTAAGATTTATTAATTTTTATAATTATCTCAAGAAGATAATATAAACGTTTAAAAAATATCTTAAAAATAACCTAGAGTAACTTCAAAAAATCGTTAAAAGGAATCTATTGCTGACAAATTACTGAAACTAACTGACCTTTTAGAAAGATCTTAGAGCCTTCCAAGTGGAATTAATTTTTTGCAAATTTCCCATAAGTGAGGTGCCACAAATTGTTACAAAAAATTTATGCGTGATTACTGAAAATAGCTGACCTTTTATGAACGTGAAGTGGCCTTTCAAATGGCATTCTTCTTTTTTACTGACTCAAATGAGGTGCCAAAATTATGTTTGTGGCCTTGAAACGAACATTGAAACGAAATTCATAGACAAAAATTTATGGTAGACCAATTACTGAAAATAGTTTACCTTTGAACACGATATAGAAATCTTTCGAATAGTATACGTTTTTTGTTAATTTTTCCACAAATGAGGTGTCAAAAATTGGGCGTGACCTTGAAAAACTTTCAGCCTCGATTACAAGTTACCTAGGGCTGACCAATTGCTATTACTAGTTGACATTTTCTGACCAGATAAATGGCATTTCCTTTTTTCAAATTTCCCATAGGTATATCTTAAATCATATACAGGGTGTCCCGAAACTCAACGTCAAGCGGGAACAGTAGGTTCTACCTGTACTGGAAAAAATAAGAAAAAAAATCCTACTATTCCACCATCGGTAAATTTAAAAATTTGGCCCATCAGGGCACTCAGTGCCCTGAGGATGTCCTAACCAGACGAAACGTGTTGGCCAAATTATTAAAATAAAAAGTTTTATAAACCGTGGAACAAAAATACAAGTGTTTTATCTCTATATTCTAAGATGTTATTGTTCTATCAAGTGCCTACAAAATGCTCTGTTGAGCTTATCTTAATACCTTGATCACTTTAAGGAGGGGGGAATTTAAAAATATAAAAAATAAGCGCCAATCTATTACGTATATGTTACCGTTAAAGTGCGAAACCAGTAAGTGTGCACATTAACTAGTTAATTTGTGAATTAACTGGTATCACCTGTTAAAGTGCGAAATTTTACTTCAATGAGCAAGTTTCCGCACTCTAACTAGTTTATCTGCGAATTAACGTATACGGCTTCGTTAAAGTGCAGAATTAAGATATCGTGGCACTTTACGCCTATGTTTCTTGGCTTATTTTCTCTTCCCATTGTAAGGTTTCTCCATCGAAGCACTGAATTGGAAATTAAAATTTCATTATCTGATGAGTCATACCCAACGGCCAAGTATCTAGCAAGCACGCAGAGAATGTTCTTCATTTATACTGCACTGAGGTCTAAGTTTTGTAATACTTCTCTGATGGTATTTTATATTTCTTCCTTAAAACTAGTCCCGTTCGAAAGAGAATGCATTCAATGGAGCATGTGGTTAAAGTACCACTCAGTTACCAGCTGGTTGCAAGTTCAAGTATTGGGAACCTTTTTGCCCATTTTAGAGGTCAAGAAAAGTCCATTAATATAATCGCAAACCCTGCAGCGAAAAATCCTACCTATTAATAGGGAATTTACTGTTTTCTGAACAGTTTGTAATTTTTTTCTAAACCCACCCGCCAGATCTTAATATCCTCATAAATTGCATACAATATTTATATTCTATAATTCATTCATTCAATAATCCAGCAATTTATCTCCGAGAAAACTCTTCGTCGACTATAAAACTTAAAAGCACGTTCTATAGGTATCGTTCGGACAAAAATTTACTTTCTCAACATTGTAGCTTGTCCTCTTTATAACATATAAAACCAACCACAGCCTGGTGATATTACACATACTTGGAAAATTCAATGGAATTCGATTTCAACGGCCGACAATCAAAGCACGTTCTAGAGCAAATCCAAATACCTCTCTCCTTCAATCATCTCTCCTTCACCGTTTTATACACAAAAAAAATTGTACGTACATATTTCAAGAAGAAACAACAAGGAACATTTTAAAACGTTCTTAAAGAATCCTAAAAGTATTTATTAGCCATATTTGTCTGCGATAGCGGTTCTCATAACCATCTCTCATTGCATATGAACCACATGAGCTGAGCACACACATACAAGCTATGTAGGTAGGTACTCATATGCACCACAGCTGCAAAGTTAGACACACTCCGTGGCAAGTTCAAGCACTTAAACAATTCTTCGGGAAATTACCCAACCACCGGCACCGTTTCCTTCCACCACTACCGTCGCCACATTTTCTAACACATGATGCAACTATCGGAGTGGAAATAGTATACAGAATGAGAATCATAATAATCAGAAGCACTTGGGGAGCAGCTACTGGCAGCTAGCTAGGTACACCTACCAAACCTATCCTACCTTCGGCCCAGAGCCTTTGTTTTGTCGCTTTTTTTCCTTGTAATTCCTAAAACTACCTACCTTTCCCTGGAAAATGTAGTCCTTTCTCGTCGTCTAGGGAATTTATAAACATCTTTTGAATTGTCACCCCCGCACCAGCAATCACATGCACACGTTTATAGAAGGTATACATTCCTTGCAAGGAGGCCCTAGGGCGCGCTAGCATGCCTTGCAATTGAAAATACCTGTGTAGGGCCAACAAAAAATCTCTTGGCGGAGGAAGAAGCTCGCCTTCATTCGTCCTTGGAGCAATTCCTTTAATACTCCCCATGCAGCACATCTCGTATATCTCCTCCCACATACTCCACACTGATGATGCTGCTGCTCCTACTCCTACTCCTATACTGCATCGTCTTAAAAGGCTTTTCGTGTGCACGGCGCTATGAATGAATGAGTGCACATAGTTCACAACATGGGTATTCCAAAGGCGCATACAAGACGACTTGCAGTTTTGTTACAACATTTGGTGCAACTTCTTCACCAAGAAGAAGAAGCAAAGCAAAAAACAGGAGGTTAAATTCCAAGGTAAATGTGAAAATATTCTATTGCAGCTTTTGCAGGAATTCTCTTCCACCAACATATCTAGTGACATCACCCGAACAACATGCTGTGCTATAAGTATACACAACCGGCAGGCGTTGAATACCCTGAGGACACATTTCAAGGTGATTTCACAATCTTAGGGAAACAGAGCGAGAGAGAGCGAGAAATGTTATACCAACGACGACGTAGTGAAATGGGAATGAAAATGAAAATGCATGCCCATGGTCCTTCTGGACTTACTCAACTCGACTCAACTCAACTCATACAAAAACATTATACACAACAAGATTTTTGCAAGCGAGTGCAGTTTTATTATGCAAATTGGTAAATGGCCTGTGAAGTGGACGACGACGACGACGAAGAGGACGACACCAGGCGGTGATGCATGTAAATAAATTGGAAAACATTGCCATGTGTGTATGGAGGATACACTTAACCACCAAAGGATAAGAAACAACAAGATAGTTTTTTTTTGCAATCCACCTACCTAAGAAAAATAAAAATAAATTCTATTAGAACACAAACTAAAAAGAAAAGGCTGAAAAAGACAACCCTGAGGCATGCTAGCGTTACTATGGCTTTTAGCATGATTGGATGTTGGGTAATATTTGATGAAAAGCTCAACAAAATGGCTCAAATGGCTTGAGGGATGAAATAAGGGTAGCTCTGAGAGTACAGAATGAGACCAAGTATAGAAGTGTGTTAGTGTAGGTATTGCACACAAATGATGACGGTGTTTGATTAATAGAAAATTTTCTAAAGATTTCTCGAAGTGCCTGATGGTTAAACATGACCTATATTGGGGCGAAGCAATTTGTATGCATAGGAAAATATTTTCTTAAGAAATTGAATTCACTTGCAAACGATTGAATTTTTTTTTATTTTTGATTACGAGCGTAAGCCAATTGCATTCAAGGTTGTTTGTTGTAAGGTGGGATAAATGAAAAGAGATTAAACTTTAAAATGCACTGAAAATTTGGAGAGAAAATTAATTTCGATAGAAGATTTCATTGTGTATCAAGAGTAGGTACTAATTTCATTATATTAGTCTTAAAAAATGCAATCACTTTAATTTGATTAATCTTATAGCGAGTTTTTAGCTTAGAAAACTCAATTATTGTAGAGCACTTAAGCTGAGTGATTTTTTCAGAAGATAATGCATGCAGAGGTTTGAATAGCTTAATTTACTTAAAATATTAAGAAACATTGATCGGTGGAGCGAGAAGAGCATCCAAGATATTTTTCCTGGGATTCCATACAGAAACATAGAGAACACGCTAATAAAATTGTATCCATGCAGTGTTTGGAGTAGGTAGTAGGTAAGGTTCATTAATAGGACACCAAAAAAGTGTTCTCGCAGAAAATCTAAGCAATCAAATTCAAAATTCTTTTTGGTTTTTGAGGAACATTATGTATCTGTCATGTGCGATAGATAAAAGCCTGAAAAAGATTAAAACTTTAAGTAAAAGTTGGTTTCTAGAAATAAATTGTACAAGGTTTAAATGAAACTTAACATTTACAGTGAAGGAGAAGTCCAACAAAGCGGAGCTTAAAACAATAAAGTAAATGATTTGAGGTCAGTTGTAAACGCGGCGCTGCCTTAAAATAATTAATCAGCTGCCAAGTTGTTATAAACGTAAAGCTGCGTAAAAATGCTCCTATGGAACAAGATTTTGGTTTTCCAGACAAAATTTTCAAGTTTTTCATCAAAAAAGCTGCTATAAGGGCATAGAATTGGCTTTTCCACGTGTCAAAAGAATCAATTTGAAGAGAGTGGCAGATAAATTGCATTATTTGTTTCCCAAAACCCAAAGGAGTGAAAGTCCACAATGAGCGGCCGAATTAAAAGGCTTAACCAATGAAATTTTCTTTCGAATCACCAGCATTTATATAGGTATTCTTGGGTAATCAAATCTCATTCATTGTTACTGCCATAATAGTCAACATGTACTTTGGAGCTTGAAATGAACAAAGGAGCAAAACTCGTCTTCAAAATAAGAATGTGGTTTGCTATTCTTTCATTTGGTTGGTAACCTTAAGGTTTCCCTTGAAAAGAGATACTTTTAAACTCTTTGGGCCTTACTAATAATCAAATTAAGTTATAGCTTAAATAAAAATCTCCATATTTCAGAAAAACCGCATACCAATAATCAATTTAGCTGCCAGACTAGAGACTAGCAAAACGTCAAAATTTAATACACAGAAATCCATGTTTAAAGTCGTAACTTTAATATGTGAAATGACATTTCAGTGCAAGTGTTGCCTGTAGTACTATTTCATAATATGTATTATGTATAAATAAGTACTTAAATTTACTCGAATATTACTGTGTAATTTTATTAGTATTTTCATAACGCCTAATTTTGGGTTAATAGAAAAAAAAAACTATGATACTTTTGTATATAAATAATGTTCATACACATAATAGCCCTGTTTTTTAGTGCATTTTTATCTTCGCTTACAAAAAAGTAGCATGTTAAATGCAACAACAATACGGAGTTATACCAAATTGTTGTTTTATTTAACATGCTACTTTTTGATTTGGTTTGAATTTTTAACATTAATTTTACATGAATTATTTAATAAACATTTTAATAAGTTAATCAGATTAGTTTTGCTTTTTAAAAATTACCATTTTTTTTTTAAACGTCTTGTCAAAAATATAACAGACACACTTCGAAATTAATGTCAATTGCGTCGTTTCCTTGCATCTACAATCCGTTTGCAATTCAAAAGTCTTCCAAGGGTTTGAATGTTTCCAGTGATGTTTGCGGAGTGTTTTTATCTCATGATTTCATTTAGGAGTGCTCTTCGAACACAATAGCCCTGTTTTTTAGTGCATTTTTATCTTCGCTTAGAAAAAAGTAGCAAGTTAATTACAACAACAAACTGGTATAATTCCGTATTGTTGTTGTATTTAACATACTACTTTTTTCTAATCGAATATGAAAATGCACAAAAAAACAGGGCTAATGTAAACATACGTTAGGTAACTCTTCGGATTACTTGTCACAGTGATACATAAATGTTTTCGAAAATTGTTTGTTAATTCAGGAAGGTGGTCGTTTAATGTATCATTGGAATTTAAAAAAAAGTGAAATGTGTCAAAAAACGTATGAAAACAACAGTATCGATTACTGATCCCAAAAATAAACCCTAAACAATATTCTAGTCCAAACTATTCTGATTCTCAAAACGAGATCGACTTAAGATATGCTCTTTCGACCATTTTGATTTTTTGATATTGTAAAATTTAGACTGAAAATACCCATTGATGAAATATGCGAAGTTATATATGTATCACAGTGAAAAATATCGAAAAAAAAAAATTTGTTTCCGTAGAAATTTCGTTCTTATATGTACAAATGCCAAAAAATTATGAAGTATATTCAAAATATGCATGTTCTTGTATAATGCTTATCAACTATTTACATAAAACAAAATTGAAATCGTCCAAACTCTTCAAACAAATAACGTACTATGGTACTGAAAAAGTTACTATCAAAAAAGAATACGGCAATACTTATCTCCACTCTTTGAAAAAAAAAAAAAAAAAAAAACAAATTGAAATTCATCTGTCATTTTGCCGAGCTAAAGGAAAGATTTCAAATCATAAAACAAGTGAAAAGGCTTATTGAACTAAAAAAAAAGTGTAAAAACATAAGTTTAGTGAATAATTGAAATACTTTATTGAATAAAATACAAAATAACATGCGGTGCAACCATTGGCGTAGGAAGGAATTTTTTCTAAGGTGGGCAACCAGTCCAAACCAAACCTAATCATTAAACAATTTTTCGGTGCAAATGATTCCTCAATAACTATGTATTTATTTGGGCTTGAGCATTTAATTAATCAGAAGAGATCTAATGAATGAAGCCGACAACCACGTCAACAGTAAAGCAAATTAACAGTCATTAGAAGTTCTACCAAACTCAACTCTGCAACAATATCTTACGATGCATCTATATTAAAAATGATTGGTTTTGGATAAAATAAGTTCTCAACCAAGTTCTTATCCGCCGCACTGCCGATAAACTTCTTTCACAATTGGTGCAACTAACTGGAAGCGGTAATGGGGTCTTTTGCAGTTTGTTTTTACATTTGAAAATTTCCAATATGTTTTTTTTTTTAATTGTCAAGGTTTATTTCATAGCTCTTTAATTAGAACATATTGTAATATTTTCTCAGGTTCGTTAATAAAACTTATTTACTTTATTCAAAACGTCCACTTATTTATTTCGCAAAATAAAACACTTTACTTTTCTTACTACAAACAAAACGATTTATTATTCACCACTGAATTAGTTCACAAACTTTACTTTTCACTTTTATTACAACCAACTTTATTCATTCACGATTAAAAACAAACTGTCTCGCTGCCGTTCAAACATGTGCCTTTTATACTTGTTTTCCAAACTCTGGAAATAAGGAGAACGTTCTAGTCTCTGCTTCCAGAGCTTTCCATAGGGGAAATTTCCCAATAATTTCCCTTTCAAAAGCTTTCATTTGACAGCTGGCAAATCTGCTATAATCCGGCAGATGGCGCTTCCTTCGTTTGAGAGTTGCTATAATTATTGATAATAAGGGTATGTTTGCACTGCGACCGTAAGCTTTATTGTGTCCGTTTGCTTGCATTTCGGAGTCGTTATAGTTCAAATATGGAAAGTTATTACACTGCCCCCCTCTTAGGATTGATCGTCCCGAGCAAATCCATCACTTCCATCACCATTATAATGATGCAAACGGTCGCTGTGAACTACTTTTAGTTTGCCTCTTAATCCTCTCTGAATGCGGTAGACGACATCGTTTATTCGTGTTACGACAGTATAAGGGCCTTCCCAATTTTGTTGAAGCTTCGGTGAGAGTCCCTTCCGACGGTGGGGATTATAAAACCACACAAGGTCTCCCACTTGGAATCCTGTCGTTGTGGCTTTTGCGTCGTATCTTGTTTTCATCCGATCACTCGACAGCTTTATATTTGCCCTCGTCCTTTCGTGAATGTCAACTAGCTTTTCTTTGAGGTTGTCCAAGTAGTCATCTATTCCTTGTGGCTCTCTTGTATAACATCCAAATTTGATTTCGCTTGGTAGTCGTATTGAGCTCCCGAGCAGGATTTCTGATGGTGTATGTCCTGTTGAGCTATGTACCGCACTTCGATAGGCCATCAAGAATAATGGAATATGCCGATCCCAGTCTCGTTGGTTGTCGCTTACAACTTTGGAAAGGTGTTCTTTAAGGGTTCGGTTGAATCGTTCAACCATCCCATCAGATTGTGGGTGAAGCGGTGTTGTCCTCGTCTTCTTAATGCCAAGGAGTGTACAAACCTCCTGAAAGATCTTGGACTCGAAGTTCCTCCCTTGATCTGAATGGAGTTCCATAGGTACACCAAACCTGCTTACCCAGTTGAAAACAATCTGATCCGCAACTGTTTTGGTTTCCTGGTTTGGGATGGCAAATGCCTCAGGCCACTTGCTGAAGTAGTCCATTACTACCAGGATGTATCGGTTTCCGTTTTCGGTTTCTGGAAAAGGGCCTGCAACGTCTATTGCAATCCTCTCAAAAGGCGTTCCCACATTATACTGCTGCATTCTACTCTGGACTTTTCTGCCTGGTCCCCTACTTGCAGCACAAGTATCACATTTTCGGCACCATTTTTCGACGTCTTCCCTTGCATGTAGCCAGTAGAATCGCTGCCTTACCTTTTCCAGTGTCTTATTCACCCCCAAATGTCCTCCGGAAGCTCCTTCATGCATCTCTTGAAGAACATCATTAACCTTGGAACGAGGTACGACTAGCTGCATCACATAAGATTTGCCGTCTGTGGATTCCCACTTTCGTCTTAGTACTCCTTCTTGTACATGAAGTGAGTCCCATTGTGCCCAATACGCTTTAAGAGTTGGACTTCTATCGGAGATGTCACCCCATTCTGGTTTCTCTTGGTGTTCCTTCCACGCAAGAATAGGCTCGATATCCGAGTCTTCTTGTTGGGCAGTCCTCAGTTCTTCGTTACTCCAACCGTAAATGGGATCAGCTCTTAATCGCTGGATAGCAGCAGCTTCCTTTTCTTCCTGACGTGTGCAGTGCTTGCAGTCCGGTTTGCATGGTCTCCGAGATAAGGCATCTGCATTTGAGTGCAACCTTCCTCTTCGATGTTGGATCTGGTAGTCGTATGTCTGCAATCTCTCGATCCACCTCGCTACTTGACCTTCTGGATTTTTGAAGTTCAAAAGCCAATTGAGTGCGCCATGGTCTGTTCGAAGAAGGAACTTCTGTCCATAGATGTACTTATGGAAGTGTTTTGTAGCCGATATTAGAGCTAGAAGTTCTCTTCTGGTCACACAGTAGTTTCTTTCTGGCTTTGAGAGTACCTTGCTGTAGTAGGCGACAACCTTCTCTTCTCCTTCGTGAACTTGTGAGAGTACGGCTCCAATTCCCACGTTACTCGCGTCAGCGTCAATGATGAAAGGTTTCCCTGGTGTCGGATAGGCCAAAACTGGCGTATTGCATAGGCGCTGCTTAAGTTCCCGGAAGCTTTTCTCGCACTCGCTTGACCATTTGAATGGTTTGCCTTTCTCTGTTAGCTGGTGCAAACCTTTCGCGATTCCAGCATAATCCTTCACAAATCGTCGATAGTACGTGGCTAGACCAAGAAAGCTTCGGAGTTGATGTTTATCCTGTGGTGTTGGCCAATTCTTTACAGTGTCAACTTTTTCAGGATCAGTCTTCACTCCTTGGGAAGAGATGATATGTCCCAAGTATTTTACCTCAGACTTAAAAAATTCGCACTTGTCTGGATTCAATTTCAAGTTTGCTTCTCGAAGCCTCTGGAAGACGGCCTTAAGGTTTCCACAATGCTCATCAAATGTCTTACCATAAACGATGACATCGTCCAAATAGACTAGGCAAGATTTCCAAGTAAGTCCTTGTAAAACGCACTCCATCAAACGCTCAAATGTTGCCGGAGCGTTGCATAGTCCGAAAGGCATCACTTTAAATTGCCACAGACCATTTCCTGTGGAGAAAGCCGTCTTTTCTCGATCTTCTGGATGGATTTCTACCTGCCAGTAGCCACTCTTTAAGTCCAATGTTGAGAACCATTCAGCTCCTTCCATCGCATCCAGAGTATCGCTAATTCTTGGCAGAGGGTAGCTGTCTTTCTTTGTCACATCGTTCAGCCTCCGATAGTCCACACAAAATCGAGTACTTCCGTCCTTCTTTTTGACAAGAACAACTGGGGATGCCCAAGGACTTTTAGAGTTTTCGATTAGCCCATCTCTCTTCATTGTCGATATCATCTCTGCAACTTCGGTTTGTTTGGCTAATGGGAGACGTCTTGCTGGTTGTCGAATAGGTCTCGCGTCTCCTGTGTCGATTCGATGCTGCACCAGTTTTGTTCGACCATACTGCCCACTGGGTGACGATAGTATATCAGCGTACTCGTGAAGGAGGCTTCCAGCAACACTTAGCTGACGTTCATTTAATTTGGATGACTTCAGAATTTTTGCCTTCATAGAGTTCACTTTCCCAGGGTCCACAGATTTGTGTGTGTCAGCTTCTATAATTTTAGTTATTGCGGATACGGATTCACACCTTCCAACAACTTCTCCTTTTCTAAGCTTGACTTCGTACGGTTTGATGTTGAGTATGCGTACAGGCACCATGTTGTTCTTTGGTTCCACAAGTGTCTTCCCAAGGATGATGTTTTGGGAAGACTGCTCAGAGTCTGGTTCCACCATTAGATATCGATGGCTACCCAAATCACCCTTTATTTTCGTCCAAACGAACACTTCTGAAGAAGGTGGCAGGCAAATATCTTCCTTAATGACGGTCCTTAGTGTTGATGAGTTTTCGTTGCCATAAACCATAGGAATTTCCACATTCTGGTACTTAAGAACTTGCTTCCCGATATCAAGAATTACTCCATGCTCTTTCATGAAGTCGATTCCAACGATGCACTCGTCACATATATCTGCTACCAGAAACAGATGTGAAAACTCTAGTTCTGCCAAACGGATCGTTAGACGAACCTCCCCGTACACTCTGGCTGCCTCTCCTGTTGCTGTTTTCAGACGGTAGGCGTTGGTGTTATGCAGCCACGTCATCTTCACCAAGTCCTTTCGAACAATGGAGGCAGTGGCACCGGTGTCGATCGTAGCCACTTGCTTCTTGCCGTTTAGTGTTGCCTCCACAGTCAGACTTTTGTTGTTTCGTTTCGTCTGTGAGACCTGGATGGTGGTTCTGGGGCCATCGATACCAGAAACCAGCTTCTGCCCCTCGAAGTTGGTTCTTACTCGTTTCCCCGGTTGAGAAACGGGGCGAGTAGGAGTATTGACATTGTTGTTGTTAAAGTTTCTGCTTCCACAATGTTGACATGTAGGTCTTCTAGGTGGCAATCTGCACTGGCGTTGAAGATGTCCGGTCTTGTTACAATTCCAGCATCGAGCAGGTCCATCTCGCTGGTTCCTTTGGAATGCAGTTCTCTGGCAAGAACACTCCTCAATTTCTAGTTCTCTTACCCGATGAACTCCTTGAGAAGCCTGTTCTGCTGCTTCCATAGTCAGGGCGAACGCCAATGCTTCAGGGAGTGTGCGTTTTCCAGCCGTTCGAATTGCTCGCTGAAGGTTGATGTCAGATACAGCACGGACAAAGGCTTCTGTTGCGAATTGGTTGATGATTTCATCTCCTGCAGCTGGATATGCCAGATGTGCCAATCGTTCGATGTCTGCTTGAAGCTGTTGCAGAGTTTCTCCCCTCTTTTGGATTCTAGTATTGAGTTGAACACGGAAGACTTCTTGCATATGGACATCTCCAAAGCGTTTGTCAATGGCCTGAACAAGAGCACTGAAGTTGCCACTCTTATCTGCTGGTATGGTTTGCAGCAGTTCAGCAGCAGTTCCTCTGAGGGCAAGCGTCAGAGCTATGTATTTGTCCTCCTCATCCCAGCCATTTGTTGCTGCGGCTGCTTCAAACTGCTTCTTGTAGATTGACCAAGAAGTTTGTCCATCGAAGGTTGGGGGATGCATCTCCTTTCTCCTAGGACAGTCACCAGAACTTTCTCGAACCTTCATTTTTCTTACTTTGTCCAATTCCTTAGTAATGGATTCGATTTTATCTTCCACTTTTTCGAACTTTGATTCTACTGTCGACAATTGCTTATCGACATTAGACAATTGTTGATCGACAGTTAACAATTGTTTATCGATAGAAGAAAATTGTTTATCGACACGCTCGTCAAGGGCAATAATTCTATTGTCAAAGGCATCTAACTTACATTCTAGCATATTTGTCTGTTTTTCCAGTAGACACTTTTGTTCTTGGCTTTGTTGTTCTAGAAGATTCTTCTGCTCTTGACTTTGTTGTTCGAAACATTCGAGAAGATTCTTTTGTTCATTACGTTGTTCTTGGCTTTGCTGTTCTAGAAGATTCTTTTGTTCTTCAAATTTTGCGAGCAGCTTAGACAGCATATTGGTCATGCCCGATGTACTTACTTGTTCTTGCTGTTCTTCCATTTCAATATCGAATATAAACGTGTCCGGGTTTTTTCCACATCTTCTTAAATCTTCTTGCAGACGAATTATAAGATCATTCTTTGTTCCAGCAGTAGGAAGATCTCGCTTATTCAGTTCTGCCTTGAGTTCCACTACATTTAAATCATTCAAAGATTTACCCATTGTCTTTTTTTTTTTTTTTTGTTTTTTACTTTTCACACAATAAATTTACTGAGTGCACAGATAAATTAAGTTTTATTCCACTTCTAACACCAATGTAATATTTTCTCAGGTTCGTTAATAAAACTTATTTACTTTATTCAAAACGTCCACTTATTTATTTCGCAAAATAAAACACTTTACTTTTCTTACTACAAACAAAACGTTTTATTATTCACCACTGAATTAGTTCACAAACTTTACTTTTCACTTTTATTACAACCAACTTTATTCATTCACGATTAAAAACAAACTGTCTCGCTGCCGTTCAAACATGTGCCTTTTATACTTGTTTTCCAAACTCTGGAAATAAGGAGAACGTTCTAGTCTCTGCTTCCAGAGCTTTCCATAGGGGAAATTTCCCAATAATTTCCCTTTCAAAAGCTTTCATTTGACAGCTGGCAAATCTGCTATAATCCGGCAGATGGCGCTTCCTTCGTTTGAGAGTTGCTATAATTATTGATAATAAGGGTATGTTTGCACTGCGACCGTAAGCTTTATTGTGTCCGTTTGCTTGCATTTCGGAGTCGTTATAGTTCAAATATGGAAAGTTATTACAATATTTTTTTTAATAATCTAGACTTCGGCACTTATTAGTGCTATATTGAATTAATTTTAAATCATCTTTAAAGTTATTGATAAAATTTGTCTGCAGTTCTCATATATAATTTGACGAAGGCGACTAATGAATGGGCCAATAGAATATTTTCAAAGCGCCTATTGAAGTTGACATAATATGTTATCCATCACCTTAGTCGAAAAAAGAGTTATACGGTCGTACTTATAAGCTTTGATAGACGTGCGTCGTACTCCAAAAAGTTCTTTAAAAACTTTGTTCACCCTTGTCCTAAAGTTATCTTACTTGGACAACGGCATCGGTTTTCTAATATTTGACAAGGTTTGCCTTTTATTTAATTAAACAAAGCATATTTCCAACTATTAAGAACTTTTAGAAACTGTCTAACTACTCAACCGTCAAATAAATTTAAATTCAGAGTATAAACATTATTCAATTTGATTTTTCTTTAAAACAGAGCTTGTCTTTTGAGTCATTTATTCAAAAGAAAAATAGTTTTTTCCACTCAAATTTTGATCGCATTTTGAAAAGAAACTTCAAAATATGAATTTAAATACTAGACCGTTAAAAACAAATCAAAGCTGCATCGAACAAATAAAAAAAAATTGATTAAAAAAATCTACCTGGGTACAAATTATAATATGTATTTATTCTCCAACAATCTTCGGTTTCGATATGGGATGCCAAATCAAGTGTATTGCTTTCGCCACAACTGTTGCTGGAAAGTAAATTTGTTTTTTCCTGACGTCTCCTTTTTGGTACTCATATAGGTTTTAAAGGAATCTCATTATTTTGTGAAAATTTTTATATTTCAAACCAAATTTTAAAATCATTCCTTAATGTTTCAAAAGTATGGACTATACTGTCTGTAGAGTGTATTAACTGGCACAGAAAAAGTGTATTTTGATCCAAATGTCACCCAATTGCCCTAAAATCATCTTTTTCCGGAACAATAAAACAAACTAAAAATTTCTGATTTTGTTGGGGTTTTTTAATTCATCCACATTGTACTGTTCCGCAGACAATAAGTAGAAGCAACTCGACTTAGATTTTTTATAAAAATCCAATTATTCGGTTTGTTTTGCCTGTTATAGAGCAAATACTACGTTAAGTCTATACATACCGAAACAGAACCGTATGCTTTAATTTTAAACAAACCAAATCGAATTACGTTTCGGTTCATGTTCCGAAGGAGAATGGGCATTTTTGGGCGTTTCCGGCCATTAATGAAACTAGTGTCAAATGAAAGATATGTTACTCAGGAGCAACTTTCACTATGGGTGTTTCATTGCATTTAATTTAGAAAAGAAGATATTTCAATGTTAATGTATGTTGAACTTTCCCATGCTCTCGACTATATTATTGACGTTGCTGGATTTGATAGTATTATTACTCTCTTAGGCGACTTTAACCTTCCATACATTGACTGGATTCCTTCAGAAGACGAGTCTTACTTTGAAGCATCGTTGACTTCATCTCAACAGGAGCTTCAACTGTTAGACCATATTATATCTACGGACTTACAGCAAATAAGCTGTATTAAAAACTCTTTAAATCGAATACTCGATTTAGTTTTCTCATCTGACGCTGTTAGTACTGTAGTGGTAGAGTCTACTACTGCAATATCAAACATAGATAAATACCATCCTCCTCTTGACATTTTTCTTGACTTGGACGGGCATTTACTTAATAATAGTAACTCACAAGACTGTTCATATTCTTTTGACTTTCGGAAAGCTAACTTTCAGTTGCTTTCTGAGCATTTAAGTGCATCTGGTATTGAAAATATACCAGTTTCAGGCGACATTGACGTTGCAGTTTCATACTTTTATCAAGTATTGACCAACTGTATTAATGACATAGTTCCACACAAAATACCCAAATACTCTAGCTTCTGCCATCCATGGTATACGAAAGAACTCAAAATTCTTCGTAATAAAAGAAACAGAGCTTGGAAGAACTTCATAAAAAGTATGTCCCTTGAGGACCGAGAATTGTATATTTCCTTGTTTGATGAGTTTAAAAACCTCTCCAATCATTTATACGCTGAATACCTTAAAAAAATGGAAAGTTCCCTAAAGCTTGACCCCAAAAGTTTTTGGAATTTCGTAAACTTGAAAAAGAAATCTGATGGCTATCCAGTCAATTTTACTTATAATAATATTATTTTAAATAGTCCTCCGGATATTTGTGATGCGTTTGCTAACAACTTTCGCCAGTCTTTCGTTGATACCCCTGTCGATGTTGATGAGAACTTTTTTCTCTACTTAAAAGACTGCCCACAAACTACCTTCAATAATATCCCAATTATAATCGAAAAAATTTTACATTATATGTCCTTACTTCATGATGATTACTCGTCTGGACCTGATGGCATCCCACCAATTATCTTGAAGAAATGTAAATCAATATTAGCACCCCCTCTTTTTCATTTGTTTAACCTATCACTTAGCTCCGGTAAATTTCCAAGTATTTGGAAAAAAGCATTTATTACACCAGTTTTTAAAAAGGGTAACAGATCTGATATATGCAATTACAGGCCAATCTCCAAGCTGTCCTGCATTCCTAAGCTTTTTGAGCAAGTAATGTGCGATAGTTTGACATTCAACTGTAAGAATATAATTTGCAATCAACAACATGGATTCATGCAAAAGCGATCGACAATAACCAATTTACTTGCATTCTTGCACAAGTGCTCAACTGCGTTGGAACATGGTCAAGAACTCGACTGCATCTATACAGATTTTTCTAAGGCTTTCGATCAACTTTCACACGATATCATCACGTTTAAGTTAAAGGTGTTTGGCTTCCCTCCTAAACTCATCAATTGGGTTTCTTCTTATCTCCATAATAGATCCTATCAAGTTAGATTTAGGAGCTCTGTCTCCAACCCTTTCTTTGCCAAATCTGGAGTTCCCCAGGGTAGTCATTTGGGACCCCTTCTTTTTATCTTAGCTATCAACGACGTATCCCTCTATATACGTTATAGTGAAATTCTAATTTTTGCGGATGATATGAAAATTTTCAAAAGCATCAAATCTGTGAGTGATCGTTTACTTTTGCAAGAAGATATTAACAGTTTTGTTATTTGGTGTAGTAAAAACGGTTTAAATCTCAACCCTATAAAATGTCAGGCGATCATTTTTTCTAAAAAAAAAGTTCCTAGTTCATTTGATTATGAAATATCGCAGCACACATTGCGTCGTGTTGATAGTTTCAAAGACCTAGGGGTTCATTTTACTTTTAATCTTGATTTTACGAAGCATATAAATTTAATAGTCAACAAGGCAAACTCTATGTTAGGGTTTGTTAAACGTTGGTCTAAGGAATTTCAGGATCCTTATGTTACCCTCGCTCTCTACAACAGTCTTGTTCGCCCTCATCTTGAATACGCATCACAGGTATGGACTCCTTTTTACGATGTCCATAAGAATAGACTAGAAGCAGTACAGCGTAATTTTATACGTTTCGCCTTGAAAGGACTACCGTGGTCCGATCCTTATAATCTTCCTCCTTACGAACACCGGATTAAGCTTCTTCAGATTCAAACTTTGGCACAAAGGAGAATTAATAATGATATTGTATTTATTCATCAACTTTTAACGGGCGTTATTGATGCACCTGATTTATTATCTTGTACTAGCCTTAACTACCGTGGTGGAGGTCACAACACTCGTAGTCTAGAACTAATGCATATATCTCAACACCGTACCAATTATGGAATGCATGAGCCTTTTACCCGCATGTGCATCATTCTGAATTTGAACTCTAATTTTTTTGATTTTAATATAAGTAAGAATAGACTCAAAGCTTCATTGAAGACCAGTGTACCACGCTCTTAAATGTTTGTAATTGTTAATTTTTTCAATGTCATTTTATTTGTTATTTTATAATTATTGTTTTTAATTTTATTTTGTAAAGTGTATGTTTTAAGTAGTTTGTTGCTTACTAACTACTAACACTACACTAAGTGATGAGCCTGATAAGCACTTAATTTGTGTTTGGCAATTCTTTGGTCGCAAGATGTTGCTTGTACTAAGCTCTCTTCGGCAAAGATCTGATAGTGTAAAAAAAAAAAAAAAAAAAAAAATTGCAATTGCATAGAGCAATATCGCAAAGTAATTATATTATTAGTGCGTGGAATGCTTTATCCTTACTTCAAAAGATCTCGTGACACTGTAGTAGTTTGTTTTGTGAGATTTTGGAACCTCTCAAGGTCCCGGTACGGTTTTAAACTGAACCAGTACGATATAAGAATCTGAAACAGTTTGTTTTAATATTTTTTTTAACATATTTCAATCAGGATTAAAACCTCATGTTTGAAGGCTTTAAAGTAAAAGGCTGGCTGCTTAACGCTTTTTAAACAACAACGCCTGATAGCGTATACACATCCACATTTGTAGATATTAGTAGTTATGACCACTAAAACGACTTAATCACTTGGTGGGCTATGATGCTCGAAAAAATATGAATAGGCAAAAGGCAACGTTCCAAAGTACCACTCGTATTGGCCCTTTTTTGACGAAAACAAAACGAAGAACATTCAATTACACGCAACGGAATCAAGTGCGATTTATAGCTTGTCTATATGCAGTAAGCAGTATGCACTTTGCTTATACATACATACATTCATTTTTTTAAATATAATGCAGATTGAAATAGTTATATATACATGGGATATTACGGAAAAAGTACTTATTGATGATGTTATATGACCATTTTTGTATATAAAATATTCTTGAGGTCCTTTAGATTTCTTATTGCACTCTGCTTTCCTATTTTTGCATTGGTAAGATTCCAGAATACTAAGTAAAGCTTTATTGAAGTGTTAAAACAAAAATGCATTTTTTCATTTTTGAGGTACATACACCACAATGAAAAAATTTCTGCACGGTGATTGTAGGACAAAAGCACATCCAAAAATTACAAAACCATTCTTGGCCGCTCACGTCCATGTTTCATACAAATTTGCCCATTCTCCTTTGTCAGATGTAGCGATTTATCGCCAAACAGACGATTTGAAATTTCATTTGGTGGCATGAAAATCGATTTGGCGACGAACACAAAACAGGCAATATTTTTTAGCTTTTGGTGATTTTATTTATTTGAATTCAAATCTTTAAATTTTTTTTTCAAGTTTCTACTTGAAGTTAACATTCGTTTTATAATTTAATATTTTGCTAGATGGAGCCATCGTAGTACTAAATCTGAATGCACTCCAAATATGTTACATTTGGTGATTCCTCTTTTTAAACCTCAAAACCTACTCATCTTCAAGGTTCAAGCTAACTTGGTTTGAGACAAATTTATACCTGTTCAACTAGGTTTGAGCGTGTTGAGGCTTCCCGGACAATAAAGCAATGTGCAAACACAAACAAAATTAAGGTGGGCAAAAATTACTTTTTTGTGACGACCAGCTGTAACTGTAGGCAAAATTTTAATTTTCGTGTCTGAAATTTCATTCACAGTTCTTCAATCTTGATTCTTGGGTGGGTTGTAGAACCAGAAAAGTTTAAATGTCGATTTTTCTAAGGTGGGCAGTTCATTTTTTAAGGTGGGCACTGCCCACCTCCGCTCCCCCCTTCCTACGCCTATGGGTGCAACGCTAAATCCTAAATGATTTTTTGGTTTTCTTTTTTGAAATCTTTTCTTTCCTAAGGCGCCCCATCATACGGCCGTGTAACTGCACGCCGACCCTGAGTCAATGTATGTGTGTTCGTGTATTTCTTCTTCTACGTATTTACTTGTGTTATTGTAGTGTGCAGTTTTGTTTGACGGAATTTGATGCAAATTGTAGTAGATTCAAGGGAAGTCTGAGGATTTTGTTAGCAAAAGGGTAAAATTGTTTATTGGTAGCATTCTGTTTAAGCACCACATTTTATTTTAACCTCTCAGTTAGTTAATAGTCGACATTAGTGTTTGATTATTAGTAAGGCCCTTTGTGTCCTCATACTTGAAATGATTGCTTTAGCAATAGTTTCAAAAACGCAACATTTTTCTTCATATTCAAAGTTTTTACAGTGCACTGCCTTTATTTAAGTAGAATGTTAAACATTCTGGGACTCTTCTTCAGATTAAAATTTCTGGAAATCGGAATACCTAGGTAATTATATTTATTTATGACTTAAGGACTATGGTGTCCAAATTTCCATGTTTCTATGCGGCAGTAGCGCCATCGACCGTTGCATTAATTAATTTAACGATCATCAATTACGTCATAATGTAGGCTTACAAATATCTGATGACTGTTTGACACGACAAATGAAGAATCTTTCCAACCAAACTTTTGGATGCTGAGCTCAATCCGTCGTCCATATTCCGGTATCTGTTCCGGCTTACGAGATATTAGGTACCGTTTTTCTTTCAATGTCCTTATCAATCTTCGAATATGAAGAAGAAAAACACAAACAATAAGAGAATTATTGTTTTTGTATTTATTTTTGTGGACTTTAATGAATTTAATTCTGTTATGACCTTTAGTTCTAATGCGTTTCGCCCAGGCAAGACAGTTGGGCTAATAAGTTAGATGCTGTTGTTGCCCTTCTAAGACGCAATATTTTGGTCGATGATTACCAATACTGCAAATTATATTTTTCTAGAGCGGGCTTGTGAACGTTTTTTCAAAATCTGTTGCTCCTATGAAAAAAAGTATCACAACCTTGTTTGTATAGAATTTTATGCGCAGTAATTTCAATTTATTAATTTTTTGAAAAAATTTATATTTGCTGATGTATTTACAAAAACTGTAATTTGTCCCTTTTACAGTACAAAATCAAAAGTGTAACTTTGACACGCTATTACTTCAAGATTATTTAACCTACAGAGTTTTGTAAAAGCTAATTTTTAAGATTATTTTACTGACTTAACGTTATCCTCTCATTATTTTGTTGTAAAATTAAATTCAATCGAGTTGTTGAATAAAAACCAAATCACTTTCTTTTTCAAGATGACGGCCTTCCCTTATCCCGGGCATCCCAAAAACTTGGTTTTTTAATGAGGAGATGTAGCCAAAGAGTATATTTTAATCTTTTTTGTGTTGAATAACATAAGCTACAATTTTTACTTTCACATTTTTTTTTCAAAAAAACTGCTAGCTTTCGAGAAATTGAGAAAAAAACTGAATCCTTCCCCCTTTTACCCCCTAAAAAAATTAGCCCCGGCCCAAATTTACGGAACTTTTTATGAAATGCTTAAGACGTCAAAACAAAGCTCTCCACCAAAATTCAGCTCCGTCAGATTTTTTAGAAGTTTTGCCATTTTGTTGTCTAATTTTCCTGGGCTAATTGCTAGCTTTCTTAAAACAAATTTTATTACTCTGTGTCTGTAAATATTAATATTTAATTTCATTAAAATATTCAAATAAAATTGATTAATATTTCTTATAAGAAGAATTTTTTTTCAATAATTTTGTTACCCCTTTCGGCGAACGTTGCAAAACGCAACGTGAATTTTCCGGAAAACTATAAGCTTTTCCAATTTTTTTTTGAAATTTGTTCTTATTAGACCAAAACTTGACAGTATTTGAACTTTCACGTTTCTTACGCAACGAGAACTGGTAGCCGGCGGAAAGGGTTAGGTCTATTCGCACAAAATTTTCTTTTGTTACAATTTGTTTGGGGTCAAACCATAGATTTACTTTACTATGGCCGCGTTTTACTATCGCTCATAACCCATATGGTTCACCTCGTGAGCCCTCGATGTGGGCTAGTGCAAAAACCATGCTGTAGGTATATCAGTATCTTTTATTCTTATGTTTATTTGTTTTTCACGTAAAGCCTATCTCTTTTCCTCTCTATCCATAACACTGCTGACAAATCCTGACATCATTCACAATGGTAAATAGCCCTTTGCTGGTCAGTGTGAAAACCTGTATCTTGGTTATTGACATTAATCTCGATAGAAACCTGGATCCCAAGTTGTTTTTGTAATACACCTTAAAAAATAACCTTGACCCAGACCTGGAGATAATACAAAGCAGCTTATTTCTCCAATGCTGCGAATTTTATATTAGTTGGTAAACATCGATATATTTCTTTAATATCTTAAATGGATTGGGTGTATTCAATCATTAACAATACCTGAAATAGCCACTGATTTAAAGTTATGAGTTATGAACTTATTACTACTTAACTACTCAAAAAGAACTTTTCCCTTAGAATTTGTTGCCAATGTTCAGAAACGCATCAATCTAGGACTTTCACCTTTCTTTTACGCTATCGATCAGAATTCAATATGGCTTACCCAAAACTATTGTTTTGAAACCCATATCGCAGCAACAAACACTGTTTTCTTTTTGACGTCCCATAACCCAAAATAAGACGCCCATCAAAAAAACTTAAAAACACAAAACAAAAAAAAACTAAATAAACAAATCTTGAACAAACTGGAAAACTCATTAATTGTTCCTTGCAGAACCAATATTTTGCAAACGATAATAGAAGCAAAATATTGCAGGACTTTGGTGCCGAAGAAAACTTCAACTTTTATAGCTTCTGGAGAGGTACCTACCAACCATGAAAGCACACCAAAGAAGACGTTTTGTCAGTTTTTTTTACCGTAAAAACTGTCTATTAATACATACATCCAAACATAAACATCCGACTCTGACGAAAGCTGCGAAACAACTCATGAAGTTTGCCTCCTTGAGCTCTTAAGACTTCGGCAAAAAAAAAAAATACAAAAAAAACAAGACCTCATCCTGCCACTGCACTGGCATCCTCGTCATTTTCTTTAAAGAAATTTGTCGATAGCAGGAAGCGTCCAACTGCAAGAAATAAACATCTTTTAAGGGTTGCAGAGTTTATCCAACAAAAAAAAGTCATCCTTTATATTCAGTGTAGATGTGGGGAGGGGTGAATAGTGGATCTGAACCCAAACCTATTCAGCTGCCTTGAATGTGTGTGTCTGTTGCTCTTGGTCGACATATTTTCCGTAAACAAATTTTAATTTATCGTTAAATATCGAACTTGTGTACAGTCCATCATTTTCAAAAAATGGCGGTGTTATAGTTTCTAGAGAAATTTTCCCAAAGTGATGCAACTTGTGTAAAACTCACTCCAAGGATATGGTTAAATTCAAAAAAGTTTCCCTTCTTAGCTGTTCGTGTTTTTGACGGAACGAAAAAGAACGTCGACAACACAGACAGACGGATAGCAAAAAAGGGTGGAAACACTTTGAAGTATGTTCACTATCGACGAAGGCGCCTAGAAGTTTAAGTTTCTTTCGTTTTTAACTCAGGCCCGGAAGACGACGACGCCGCCTGAGACAGGGATTAATTAATTCCCTGATACCTATTAACATGAAAACATGCCCGCTGCCTGGAAAATGTTCTTTGAAGCGATTTCTTGCAAACCCAGCTTCCTCTCGAAGTCCCCCATTGATGGTCGAAAAGAGAGACGTGATGGCTGCACCCGAGATGAATGAGCTGAGGATATGCCTGTACACTTAGCCATGAGCTGAGGGTTCTAGTTCGGGTCTGGGTCTGGGGTCCGGGTGTGTATTCGGTTTCCTCGGATGCATCCATCAGTCTCTGTTGCTTGTGGGTTATTCTTCGATTCGATGTTATGGCCAAGTATTTCGCAATTTTGATGGTTTTTAATGCCTTCCTTGGGGGTTTGTTGTTTGTGTTGCATAGCAATGCGGACGGAATGGACCCGTTTTATGTTTAGTTGGCAGGAAGAACCCAAAAACTGCTGTTGTGGTTAGAAAATTTGTACTGAACTCCTCCTCGACAGTCCACAGGATGCAAACAAGGCTAAAAATGTGTATCGAGGAGGGATAGCTAGAGGTGGATAGAGAGTGCTCTAGATTCTCGGATTACCATCGTGCGTAGATGTATGTATATGGTTATTGAGTAATTACTATGGTAAAGAAGTTGTTTTCTGGTCTATGTACAGTTAGGTGTGCTATGAAATATATATGCATACCAACAACAACAGCAGCAAATCAAGAAGAAGAGTAATGACTTACAACTTCGTATGTAGCAAAAAGGAATATTGTGGTATTGTAAAGTTTTTCGAAATTGGTCAACAATATGCAAATGAAGAGATGGTTTATATGCATTGTATAAAGGGAGAAATCCATGAGAACACATTTGCAGAAAGAGCATATTGCTAAGATTCAATTAGAAGGTAACGTTCTATATACTCACCACTGCACCGCCACCCATTCCCACCCTCACTTTCTCACTCTCTATCTCATTCATTGCATGTTCTGTCTCTTATAGAATGAATGTGTAATAAACTTTGTTGGAAAAGTGCAATAATTGGAAAAGTAAAGTTTTTGTGTGATTTCTCTATGAATTGCACTTAAGTGTGATGCGGTAGAAGGTTTTATGGGATTTACATTGAAAAATAAATAATTGAAAATGCATACATCGAGACAAAATGGCTTTGGGATTGACTTTTAAACAAGAATATATAGAAATAGTAGGTTAACAAGTTCAAATTCAAATTCGAATCGAAGAACCAATTTGTTGCTTTTAATTTTTTGTTTGTGTACCTATGAATGTACCGAAATAAATTCATAAACACAAATCACAGAGATTTTAATAGAACAAAATTTACTTTCTTCAAGGAAGATTGTGTTACACAACTACTGGGGATTAATATTTGCTTATTTTCTTAAAAAAAGCGACGAACTGAGAAATTTGTTTTTAAGCTTTAAGAATAGGTACTCAAACAAAAGCCACATTTTTTATTGATGCAGTCTTTTAAAATGTTCATGCACAATTTTAGTAAAACGTATCAAACTTAAATGAAAATCGAATAAATCTTTAAAACCCGTCGATATTTTTGTGTTCTTATGAGGAGTACTCTTTGGGAAGTGTAAATTAAAAGTTTTAACAAACAAATATCTGCGCAGTACACTATTTTTACTCGCGATAGTTACTATAGACACGGTAACCATCAATCCGTCCACTTTTTGAGAGGACAATCCTCTTTTTGGTACCGTATCCTTATCCTCTCTATTTTGTTACCTTAAAAAGGATAGTAAAGTGTTCTCCTTTGACTATATTGTCCTTCTTATGTTATGATTTTAAAGGCCCTTGTAAACTAAAAGCTCGTTTCTGTTTCATTAAATTTTAAAAGTCTTTTTCTTAAGTCATACCAGTCAGCAACAGCTGATATTTTGCTGTCGGAATAATTGTCACCTCATCCATAATGCTTTTTCACTTTTTCTCATACACTTCGGATGTGTGAAGGAAACAACCTCTTTTGTGTATCCAGGGATGTGAAACAAACTAGTTTAATTAAAATATCCCATAAATATCCCTTTTCTACATTGGTGAAACTAAAAAATTTAAATGTTTGATAAAATTTATGAAGGAGTTTAGATAAAAGTGGTTTTAGTGTTTGTTTATAAAGTTGGCCATAAACCATCACTAGAGCTGGTCAAGATACCGAAAAAGTCTCGGTATCAATTGGTATCAGTATCGGAAACTGAAACGATACCGAGACGATACCCATACCAGCTCCAAAGCATCTTAAATACCGACTCGATGCCGTACTTTTTCGATCGAAGTTTACCGATACTCTTGGTAGAATCGTCTGGTATCTGCAGAAAATGGATTTTTGAATAAAATTATTGTAAATGGTTTCTCGGTAACGTCTCTGACGAATTGGATGAAATTTTCACAGTTTTTTCTCTTAATCAAACTGCAAAACCCTATTTCTTATGCTAATAATTTGAATGAAACTTTCAGACATAGTTATTTTTAGCTGGAGGAAGTGACTTTAGTGAAATCCACTTACTGCCATATGCCTATTTTTTCTTATATCTTGTTGTCTCGGAATGGCTCCCATAATTTTGGTATTTGTAACAATTTTACCAAACTCATTCTTTAATAACCAACTACACCGATACAGCTTAAGCGTCTGAGTAAAGTTCTGATTATTAAGA
The DNA here is from genome assembly GCA_963921185.1 of Dasysyrphus tricinctus. Taxonomy (NCBI): domain Eukaryota; kingdom Metazoa; phylum Arthropoda; class Insecta; order Diptera; family Syrphidae; genus Dasysyrphus; species Dasysyrphus tricinctus. Next base: position 300,861,797 of record OY992530.1, read on the forward strand.
CCGAAACCAGAGGAGACCGAGACCGTTACCGATACCTAGGTATACTAAGATGAGATTTTGTTATACGATACCGCGACGAGACTGTGTTCTACGATACCGATTCCGAGACGATACTCAAATTTTTCGAATTTGACGATACTGAGACGATGCTTTCAAAAGTATACGATACGGGTTATACGATACCGATACCGAGATGATACTGAAATTTTTCGATTTTGACGATACCGAGACGATACTTTCAAAAGTATCGTGTATCACTTAAATATAAACAGCCTTATTTATTGGATTACACAATAACTCTGGCTTTAGGCCACGTCAAGCAAATCCTTATTTATTAAACATTTCAAAAATAGCTTTCCATATTTAGGCCATAAAAGTCCATGAGAGTGAATATCATACAATACTAGCCTTGTCCTGGTCTCGTCTAAACTCCACACTGTAAACACTTTTTTAACTCTAGCTACAGAAATTTTTTGAAATTTAAAAAAAAGCAATTTTTTTTAATTTTTAAATTTCATTTTCTTGAATATGCAGAGTGATCGGCCGGCAGTGTAAAATGCTACTAAACTAAAATGCACCCTCAGGGCATAGTTTCATCGCACACCTACCATGTAAAATGTTTCAAACTCGGTTGCATACTTCAAGGCCAAGATTACACATGCAAGTTTTACTTACCACTTATGTTAGTCTTACAGAAGCAACTTACAAGAGGCTGATGAACTTTCAGTAAAAAATACTTCCGTAAGTTTGAAAACTTATCACTGCCGTTTGAGTAAGCTGTGAGAGTTCCGTGAGTTGAAAAAAAAAAAAACGTTTTTATACTTGTATTTTTTTCTTTCAAATTACAGCTTACGTAAGTTTATAAATTTACTGGAAGTCACTTACAGAGCTGTTTACACTTGTAATTTTGTCAAAAGTTGCTTCCGTAAGTAACTTACGAAAGTAAAACTTACATGTGTAACCTTGGCCTAATACTTTTGGAGAAAATGGTACCACAAAACTTATTTAAGGCTATTTATGCATATGTAGAATTATTAGACTGAGAGCCAACGGCATCGAAAGTCAAGTCATTTGCGTAACAGTGTTAGTCACATCCATAATAGCCTTTGAGGTGTTGAACCAATAACCGTTTGTCTGCCTACCGTTACACGTGTCGAACAGGTGTAAAATTTGGCGTACATTTTTTACATCGATTTATCTCAATGCCTATTGGTCGCAGGGAAAAAGTGCATACAATAAATATTTAGCTTGCAGTTTTGAACAATTGTTGCCATAGGTTACATAGGTTACATAGGACCATTTGCTGATAAGAAACATAAATATTTATGTAGAACATAAGAGCTTATGTGACAGTTTACGCACGCCGAGGAAAAAGTAGAACATAAAAAATATTAAAATAGGTAATCGAAGAAAGATCGCACGATTTTCCATTGATTATTTTCAGAGTCTTGCAAACTGAATTTTGTGTTGAACACATACTTAAAATAGTTCACGTTTACTAATTTTCTCTTGCATACTTAATTTCCTAATTTTCTAAAAATACATAGTTCACTACGAAATTCACTAATCTGAAGATTATCAAAGAAAATCCGCTTCCCTAAAGTTGGCTTAGTTCCCAATAAATGATAAACTGACTCCCCGTCGCAGTGCAACGACCTCAAAATTTTCATTCAACTCCCCCCTTGGACTACGTTCTCGTCACAGCATCGCCAGACAGGCGGTTATATCAATAGTTTTCTTGGTCAACTCGAGTTCAAAGGATTTTAAATCAATCTTTGGGTCGTCTGTTTTGTTCACGCAACTACATTGCCCCGCTCTCTCAAAGCGAAATAAAGTTAAACGTCACACTTCGGTGTTTTTTCACTTTAGTAAAGCGAAATTTGATGATGGCACTGCAAGTGCAAGAGGATGTCAGTCATACGCACTAAGACAAACCATTACGTCAAGGGTTTAGTACCCCTAACTCAGCTTCGTTAGCTTTTAAGACTTACGTTGTTGTCCAACTAAGCCCGTTATGTTATATTCCATCTAAGGCTTTTAAATATACCTTTAGAATGGAATAATTGGCCCATAAATATGCTTAACACCGAAAATGCAACTAAATTCACCGGTGCGTTTCTAAAGGAATGATCACACTGGCCACTTTTCAATATTTTTGGTATAACTTACAAAATTAAATTTTCTATCGAAACGGATGGTTTAAAAAATTTATAAAAAATTTAAGATTTTTAAATTTTTTCTAAGCTGCGCACAACTTTTTTCGATGCAAAGGTGTCTCAGGTTCAAAAATATGTTTTTATTTAAAATTGACAGAGATATATCCATTCAAACTTTACCATTCCTTATTATTTTGTGTAGTTTTTGCCCGAAACCCCGTTCTTTTGTATTATTTGATAAGTGTAACAATCCTTGCACCAAGTTCCAAGTCTTATATTAATCGGCCCAGTTGTTCAGTTTGAAGATCTGGAAGCATTTAAAAACAGCCAGAAAATGAAATTGCGGGCTTTTCTTCTTTTTATATATTCTCATTTTTCAATAATCATATTTGATCAAATAAAAACTTTTTGTTCAAATATCTTTACGATTGTGAAATTTGCCATGTAGTAGCGAAAAAAAGGCCTTCGGGATTAAAATTACTTTTTAAATGTGCATTATGTAGGCTCTTTTTTATGCTGTCTGGGCGTATTTTGGGCCTATTCTTGCTCCAAAAAAACTTATTCGCTTTTTTTTTAATTTAGAGATCTTAAAATTGTCGACTTTTTTTTGTTAATTTTTCCTGCTAATTTTTTTTATAATTTTTTTTTAAATATCCCTTTCCATAGGAAATTCATTAAATTTCCAAATTCCGGTCTATTTAATAGCCGCTTTACTTTAAAAATATACTTACTTTCTTACCCGGCTCCCGATCCATGAAGGGTCTCTGCCTGAGATATTGCGGTCTTCCATCAGTCCCTCGCACGCTCCCTCCAGTAGTCGAGGCCAAGCGCTTTTGCGTCTGTGACCGCCTGGTCCCTGTAGCGTAGGTTCGGTCTTCCTGGTCGTCTCGAACCCTTTTTTACTTATCATCCAGCACTCGCCGCACAGTGGGGGAAACGTGGAAAAAATTAAATTTTCAAAAGTTTCAATTTTTATGTTTCACTATTCGTTTCTTATAGTAAAATAGTTGTTAAATCAAGAAATGATAACCGTTTGCAGATAAAATATATGTAAGCCCGGAGTTTATCATCCAAAGTTGAAAATGAGGAGAAATAGAAAAAATTAGGGGTGATTTTCGAACGATCCGTTTACACTAAATTCTGAAATTTTTTTAATGATTCTTCAATTTATGGGACTAAGATATACCAACAAGTAATACCAATACATTTATTGAGCGGGAAAAATTATACATATAAGAAATATTTGAAGAGAAAAACACTCAAAATTAGCGATTATTTTTAGTCTCATAAGGTTGTAAGTACTAGCGCCATTTGCCGCCAGTGTCCCGTTGTTTTTGGCGGATAGTGTAGAGTGTAAGAAACAATTTCTAGCAAAGAACGCATCCGGAACCGTCCGGATTCGATTTTCAGGGCAATTTGAAGTGCGGGAAAGTCATACACTAAAACAAAAAAATTAAAATTAAAATTACGATATTGATATCGTAAGCTAGGGTCCCGAAAATGTTGGTAAATATGAAATATTTTATTTTATATTTTACTATTTCGAATCCATTTTTAACGACTTAACATCATAATAATAATAACAAGGGTTTTATATAGGAACAATTTTAAGATGTCACATCGTAGTTTTTATTCAACAATATAATAATGTGTAATCAGTAATATTTCTTCACTAAAACTCACTGTCACATCGTGAAAATTAAATTTAGCAATGTTTGGAAGTTAAAACTACGATATACACATGTATGTAGGCATCGCAATTTAAACTGCAATAATTTTGCAGTTTAATCTAATATTTAATGTAGTGATCATCTGACTGGTTCGCATGTGTAAACACAACTGTTTTACCTTTAGCCCTTAATAACTTGATAATAACAATTCCAAAGGTCTACTTAACTGTCAGTTTCATTCTGCGTTTGTTAGTTACTCCACATAGTCACGCTATCAGGTGTTATTTCGATAGCTTATTCAGTTTTAGTGGATTTAATTTTAGAAAAGAAGAGTCATTTGAAAGTTTTTTAAATTATAATATTCACATTTAAGTGGAAAAAGCTACAATATATTTTTAGTGATTACCAAAGAGTTTTTTATTGAAATTCAATTCGCTATAAGTAATTGGTTGAAGGGTACATTCCAAGTGAAACTGGTAAGTAATGATAATTTTGACGCTGAGGTATCGTGTACTAGACATAGTGGATCCCAGCAAGATACTTATTCTATTTTTATTAATTTTCTAACTTGAAATTCAAAAAAATTCTATAGTAAAGAGCAATCAAGGTTCTCCAGAAAGCAATGCACAAAAGAATTAAAGAGCGAGAGTTCCCCAAGGTTAATTATATAAATTTTTTTGTGGGCGTGTCAGTGACTGGAAATTTTCTGTAATAATTCCTTATACTGTTCTTTGTCATGTCTCAGAATTTAATGGAAATGAATAATGTAGTTCAGATTTGATCGAAATAAGACTGGTTCCATAGAAAAAAGTCAAAAACGACAGCAAAATGGGCGTTGTAAGAACTTTGCTAGTCCAATTTCCAAAAAATAGTTGTTCAAGGCTTAGCTTACATCCAAATTTGTAACAATTTTAACGAAAAATAACTTTTTTTTTTAAGTGGGCGTGGCAGTGGGCGGAAATTTTTTGCATTGGGTTTTCGTCTTAATAACTATCATGCCAGAAAATTTCATCAAAATCAGTTTAGTGGTTAAGTTTTTAGGGAATTTTTTCCACTCTTCCATTCAAGGTGCCCCACTGTGCGCCGCGCGCCGGCCGTACTGGTAAAATTAGCGTTTTGTAGAGCGTGCACTTTGTCTTTCGAGAAAGGAGTTTTAAAGCCATTTGTTTGGCCAAACCAAAATAGCAGCGGTTTGCTAGCGTAATTCTTCGTCCGATTTTCACTCCGAGGTAGGTGAACTCCTTGACTACCTCGAAATTTCTGCTACTAGCAGTGACGTTTTGTTCTAGGCGATGGATAGATGAGGCTTTGTTTGTTGCCAGCATATACTTTGTGTTGTCCTCATTCACTTCAAGACCAACACGTTTCGCCTGTTCATCACTAGCTGTGAATGCTTCAAGTACAGCTCTCTTGGAGCCGCCAATGATGTCAATGCTGTCCGCATAGCCGAGCAGCTGAGAAGACCTGTTGAAGAAAGTGCCTTCCATGTTAACACCACTCTTGCGCACTAGCTGCTCCAGGACTAGGTTGAAGAAATCACATGATTGCTCATCTCCTTGTCTGTACCCTGTACACGTCTGGAATAACTCGGGTGAGCTGTTGCCCATTTGCACATTGCACCGCGTATTTTATAACGTCATGCGGCATAGCTGGATTAGTTTTTTTTGAAATCCCGAGTTCTGACATTACCAATTGAAGCTCTTGGCGACTTATGCTATCATATGCGGCTTTGAAGTCGACGAATAGATAGATGGTGGGTCTCGACTTGAAATTCTTTGGTCTTTTCCAGAATTTGCCTCAATGTGAAGATTTAGTCTATCGTTGATCTGCCTGGCCTGAAGCCACACTGGTACGTGCCGATCATAGTGTTGCAGAAAGGTTTTAGACGCTCACATAGTACGTTGGATAGGACCTGGAAGGCAACATTAAGCAGGGATATGCCTCTGTAGTTCTTGCAGGACATAGGATCGCCTTCTTTGTAGATTGGGCATATGGAGCTATTTGACCAGTCGTCGGGCATACTTTCCTCCTTCCACCCTACCAGGACATCTCCTCCATACTTGAAGAGCTCTGCAGGTAGGCCATCCGAGCCGGCGGCGGGGCGGATTTGTTGTTCTTAAGCTTGTGAATGTGTACTGGGCGCTGGGACTGGATCTTCATTGACTGGTCTCATGCTTCTTTGTTCCCCTGTCGCCTCCTTTACATAATGCCCATTAAGCAGCTGCTGGAAATGCTGATTAAACACGTCTACAATTTCCTGTGCCTCGGTGACTAGGTTCCCTTCACTGTTTCGAAGAGCTTGGGTGCCAGTCCTATAATCAGATGCCAGTTGCTTGGTTGTTTTGTAGAACTGAGCTGGCGGTTGTTGGTGGCGGTGCTAGACTCTTCGAGATACTTGAGCTGAGAGGCTACGGGTGATCTCTTCTTTCTGCGCTGGGTTTTTTCTCTTTCTATCCCTTTTCACGTTACTCCTCTCTTGCTGCTCTTGTTTTCCGTTGCAGCATTTGCATTCGTAAATTTTCCGTCTCCTGTTTCAATACCGCGCATTCATCATCATTCATACCACGGGTTCTTTTTTGCTGGGTGGTTGATAGCCTATGGTGGTCTCGGTTGTCTCCTTAATAATGTCGCGAAACTGGTTGCACTGGTTGTTGACGCTTGTGGCTGGGGGTACGTACGGCAGACAGAGAGTTTCCCGGTCCATTGCAGACTGTCGTCCCTGGCTTTCTTAGATGTGCTAAGGTATGCAATGTTGAATTTCTTTCATTTGGACGGTCTTCTTTTTCTTTTCGTTGGACAGTCGGGCTGTGAACTTCGTCACAACAAGAAAGTGTTCAGAGTCCACGTTTGCACCTCGGAAAGTTCGCACATCCAAGATGTTCGATGTGTATCTTGCGCCAATAAGCACGTGGTCGATTGGTTGGCGGTTCGACCATCTGAAGATCACTAGGTTACTGTGTGTATCCTTCGCCTGGGGAACCTACTGCTACTTATCACCCTATTACTGCAGCAAAGTCGATTAAAAATATACTCCGCACAAATTTGAAATTAAATTTCTTGAGCGGTCATCCTTCAATATTTTTGCCTTTAAAATTCATTTTTAATATTTCTCACATCCAACAATTAAATCATACATGGTGATTATAGTGACTGGTTTTGTGCCCGTCTAAAACTCTTGTCCCTTTTTCGAATAAATTTGTTCGTTAAGATAAATGGTCTGCCATCATTTTTTTATTTGAAGTATTTTTTGTTTGTGTTTCCCTAAACTCATTTGTCGCCCAAGAGTGCTCTATTGTTTTTATTTATGTCCTTTTTTTCTATTTTAACTTTGATGACTTTAACCAGAAACCGTTATGAAAACGAACACAAAAAAAATTCTAACAGTTATTACTAGGTCATCAACACGTTTTTGCTATTTTTCGATTTATTGTGTATTGAATATTTTTCCTCCATTTTTGTTTGCATTTAAAAAGTTTTGAAACAAAAACAGAAAAAAAAAACAAAATAAGGGTCCAATCTAAAACAAAAAAGTTTCAATAATTTCTACTCGATATTTAATATTGAATGGTAGAGAGCCTATGCATGATAAAAAAGGAACAAGAAAAAGGATGAAATAGTCTAGGAAATAAGGTTGGAAATTAATATGGAAAAATTGTTTTGAATAAACTTAGAATTTCTTACTGCTGCGGTGACATGAATCTTTCTAAGGAAGGGGGCAATGGGTCTTATATTTTCTGAGAATTTTAAATATGATTCATATGCAGAATAGAATATTTTCTATATATGTATATGTGTTCCTGATTACCGCAATAGCTCCTTTTTTGTCTTTTCTGGAATAAGAGAAGTTAACGTCTGTATTTCTTAGGAAAAAGGGAGTAGGAAAAATACGTGGGTGAATTGACTAGTCGAATCAGCCAAAGTCTTCTATTTAAAGGTAGAATTCCAAGGCTCTTCTTTATTAAAAATCCACCTAGACTATAAGGTGATAAATAATCTCTTTTTTTTCTATTCTAGCTTTAAAGTGCGTATTCAATTGGAAATGTTACATTGGCGTGTAATAAGTATCACAATATACTTTCTTTTTTTTTTAAGCTGTCACCGATGTTAAAAGATTGAGATACGTTTACAGAAAATGCGTCGACACACAAATCGTCGTTGTCCTCGACTTGATGATGATGATGGTCTATTCGGTTAAGCTTGGTTATTTTTTGTTGAAAGTCTATATAGGTTTTTTTATTTTTTTTTGCTTTCCTTTACTTTGGAAAATTTTGCAAATTTTCCAAATCATTAACTTTTGATTTGAATTTTTTCAATCGAAAGAAATTCCTTTTGCCAGCACTCCCGGGCGAAGTGTTTGGAAGGGAAAAAAAAGTGGTGAAATCAGAATGAAATCAGAGGAGTAAAAGTTAAGGGATGAGGCGGTGAGAGAGAGGCTTGATTTTAAGTAGAAAACTTTTCAAATTACCAGGCGATAAATTTTTCGATTTTTTTCTTATTCATTTTACTTTTTGCTGGCCCTCTCTTCATTTTTTTTTTTTGGGGTTTATTTTGTTTTATAGATGTAATTTCGTTACGAATTGGAGTCCTAAAAAGACACTCTTTGTTTTTCTTTTTAGAAAAACACTTAAATCGTGGGAAATACGTGAAGTAAAGATTTTTTTTTGTCAACGACAAGGCGAAAAGGTTATATTTTTAAAAGCTAACATAAGCTAAGGCATTATTGTCAACGAGAGGGATGAACTAGTGATTTTTTTTTTTTTAATAATTAATCGATATTCTGAGCCAAAGATCAAAAAAGGTAAAATGTTTTGACAGGAACAGGAAATTCTGCTATAAGTATTTTGTTTACCTTGGAGCAATGGCGTACGGAAGGGGGGGCAGGGGGCAGTTACCACCCCCCTGACAAATCAAAATATCTTTCACATATTTTTTGCTGATGAATAACAAACCCTTAACACTAGAAAATTATTCGAGATGATGAACTCCTTGTGTCTTTTTCTCAACAAAATATCTACATATACATAAATACTAGAAACTGAATTCCTAGCTACTTTTTTTCTAAGAAAGTAAAATGCTTAATTTGGCACCTTTAAACTGGATTTCTGTTCTAATACCGCAGTGCTTAGAAGAAAAAAATTGCTTAGAAGAAAAAAATGTATCTACATATTTGGCTGCATTGAGTCAGGCCAGTTTATATTATAATAAGTTAAAAATGCTTGAGAAAAATGTTGTTTGTAAAAAGAACCTTGCTTTTTTTAAGAAAAATGCACGTATCTTCTTTTTTTTAAGAAAAAAAAGCTGTTACCACCATACTAGCAAATTACCTTAGAAAGTAAATTATTTGCTAGTACATACATATATGTCTCCAAATGCCAGAAATGTATTTAGATTAAAAAAGTTATCTCAGATGGACCTAAGTTGGCTCTAAATGAAGAAAAAAATCCCTGATTTTTTTCAGATTTTTATATGCCTTACCTATAGTCGCTGTCGGGGTAAATTAAATAGCCGTTCCTTTTTTTTGCTTTGAAGTTCACGTAAAATCTGCCAAAAATTGAGAGCATTCAGGTGGGGCAATTTAATAAAATATGTATTTGCATAAAATAGAAAAAAATTACTTACTTGAGAGCATTCAGGTGGGGCAATTTAATAAAATATGTATTTGCATAAAATAGAAAAAAATTACTTACTTGAGAGCATTCAGGTGGGGCAATTTAATAAAATATGTATTTGCATAAAATAGAAAAAAATTACATCCAAATATAAAAGCTCAAAAAAAACCATAAAACGACCATCCTCATGTAGATACGTTTTCTTCTTAGCACGGCAATATCAGAATTGAAATCTAGTTTTTTATATTTTTATTGAGTGCCCCCCCCTGATCGAAATCCTGCATACGCCTTTGCCTTGGAGAAAGAAGTGTTTGTTCAGAAACTTATTCTCAACAAAAAAATGGACATGTAGAATTGCCTTAAGAACTTCGAAGAACAATATTTCCTGAATTCGTGACCTTTTTCTTTTATCTTGCTAATAAAGGGCTAAAACGTTGTTGTTCTTATATAGAGCTCATTTAGAATGAGTAGCTCCCATACAACGAAGGAGGGTTGAAGCAATTATTGTGTAGTACTTTATATAATATGAAAAAGAATCGCCAAAAGTCATTGATCGTCGAACCAAATTGACATACACTGGCTTATAAATGCGAACTAAAGTACCTTGACATCTAGGTGGATCAGTAATTTGTATTTCGACAGAGCGTCAGGTCGAAGGTATGGGTTTGATTCCCAGCCGCTACCACCTAAAAGAACTGACAATTCTAACCGAGAGCATCTGCTTTCACGAATAAGTTCTTCTCAATTAGCGGTTCGAACTCGGCAACAAATAGGAAGTCCACTCCTTTCCTGCCAACAACACACACACTTAAAAAATACTGGGGAGACTCTGGACTCTGCTCCCTCGTATGGAATGGTGCACAAAGCACAAGCGGTTTACTGAATTTGGTTCTTGATTGTGAGCGTCCAGGACGTCCAATTGACGTCACAAAGAAATTGTGTTAGACGATCGCCACCTGGGTATAAGTTTGAAAGATAACAGCTAACAATGCAACCATTTTATATGTTTGCGTTATTCAAATCCAGCATGACAAATTACACAGGTTTAAAAATATGTATGTACAAAAATCAAAACAACCTGTCAGCTGATGCTCTTCGTTTTGCCTGCTCTCAAGAATACATAAATTCACAACAACAACAATCTATGCGGTTGCAACAACATATTTCATCTCAACTGCAAGCACAAACGCACCGGTACAATCTACGAACAAGAACAGAAGAATGAGAGTAAAAACAACAACCACAGACAAGCCATCAGTCAACCCGTGACCACGACTAGTGAAATCTTGTCGAAACGTCGGGAAAATAATCAAAATAGTTTTGATTTCATCTTATTATCGCGAGCAACTTATAAATGCCGGCAACTAAGTTGCCGGTAACTAAGTTGTCCAGTGGGCGCCAGGCCTTAGGAATCACTAACTGATAAACTCCTGTAATTTCAAGAAACCATTTTAGTGCTGTTCTGTGATTGTTTACATATTCTTATTAATAGATGGATAACGCTCTACAGCGCATCCACTAACAAATAAACGGTTTTTTCCAAAAATCTTTCGTTTCGCAGGAAATTCAAACAAGAAGAATATTAGTAACAAATATTCGTCCGAAAGGTTGTATTATAAATAAAGGGTACTATGCTTATAGACTAAGAGCCCACAGCAGATTTTGGGTGTGAACGATAGCAAAAAAAGAAGTATAGGCGTCGAAAGCTCCATTAAAGACTATTAAATAAATCAATGTCTTGCACTCCACAACTGGGGCCTTTGCGAGAAACAGTGCATCGAAAAAAAAATATGAATGCAACTTCGAGGATAATCGTGTTAGCCAAAATTGGTTTTCACTAATCCCTTGAGAAGCTCCTCGGATCACGTATCCATGGAATCTGAGACCATTTGAGTGTATAGTTCGCTCTACCGGACCGTTTAAAAAATTCAAAATTCTAAGTGAAAAACGGTTTTTTTAAACAGTCTGGCAGGGCGAATTAAACACTCAAATGATCTCAAATTCCGTGATATGGGATCCGCGGAGCTTATCTAGGGAGGGGTGAAAACCAATTTCGGCTAAACACGATTTTCCTCGAAGTTGCATTCATATTTTTTTTTCGATGCACTGTTTCTCGCAAAGGCCCCAGTTGTGGACTGCAAGACATTGATTTATTTAATAGTCTTTAATGGAGCTTTCGACGCCTATACTTCTTTGTTTGCTATCGTTCACACCCAAAATCTGCTGTGGGCTCTCGGTCTATTAGCTTAGCTTATCAAATTCCTATTCATTTTGATTGCGTGTTGCTCTGTAGAGGAAGTATCGGTTTTATGTTAGGGAAAATGTCGATGTTTCAACTATGTAAATCAAAGATCGCACCCAAGTGCTTATGAAGAAGCTTTTAAAGGTAATTTGGGTCATGCTATCCAATCTTTGCATCCTTAAAGATATATGAATATTTTACACAAAATTTAATGCTTATACAATTCCTCTTCAAAAACCTATCCACCTTAAGAATATATCTTGAAGCAATAATATTGCTGTTAAATCTGCTGGTATAGGGGAGCGACAGGGCATTCAATGGAGATCGTTTGAAAGGCTCAGTCATTTAGACTCTGTCGATGACATATGTATCATGTATGTCTCCTGTCAAATAACATCAGCGGGCTGAACGGGATGTGCCAAACACTGCTAGTGAAGGGAGAGTTGAGTTTTCTAAGAATAAACAGCAGAAAGACAACAAATAATGCTCACAGGCCGCTCCACACAGCAGAGTATTATTCTACAAGAGACGTCAGTGGAATAAGTCGAACAGTTTAACCCTCTTGGCAGTATTGCTTCTGCGAACGGTGGTACGGATCTGGACGTTAAAAGTAGAATAAATAAAGCTCGTTCTGCCTTCGGGTACTCTGTCCCCAATTTGGAAATCCAGTCAAATCTCCTTACGCACTAAGTTGAGATTTTTCGAATCCAATGTCAAATCCGTGCTGTTATATGCTTGCGAAACCTGAAAAGTGACGTCTACCATTTCGAGGAAATTGCAGGCCTTTGTGAATCGCTGCCTTCACTCGCCTTATACTAGAGATTCGCTGGCCACAAATTATATCAAACGAGTAATTGTGGCGCAGGACAAGCCAAGAGCGGCTGGACGTCGACATAAGAAAGCGTAAATGTCAATGGATTGGTCACACAATGAGGAAACCAAGAGATGAAATTGCAAAGCAGTTCTTTGAATGGAATCCTCAGGGTGTATGGCTGATTAGAAGACCAAGAACAACATGGAAATCAACTGTCTTAGCAGAAGTAGAATCCCAGAGAAAGACGTGGCCAGGCCACTGTTAAAATACCTTCCTGCAGACCGTGAAGGATGGACACGTTTTGTTGACGCCCTATGGCCCAACTGGGGTGATGAAAATTTGTAAGAATTCACTATATGTACTTACTTTTCCTGCCTGTCTCTATAGGAGAGATCAGGAAGGCCAAAGAGATAGGGTCAAACAGTATTCAAATTGATGATTGTTTATTTTTGGAATACGAACAACAACGAAGAATATCAAAAAGTGTCAAACATCAAATTTGTTGTTGTCGAGAAATAGAAAAAAAAAGGAAAAAAGCTTGTATCCCTCTGTGGAGACTGAAAAAAATTATTCTCTTTAACCGGTCAACCCCATCATCCTTGTATGAAAAAAAATCCTGCATGAACTTTTTCTTATTTTTCTTCAAAGTCAACAGTCAGGAAACAAATACTGCGAATATTTCCTGGGAGAGTATAAACGATAAACGAAGGTCCTTCCGACTGAACTCATCTATGTATTCACCAAAGGCCAACAGCAAAAAAAAGTAAAAATATTCCGATCACGTTTTTTATTAGATGGAATGTCATTTATTCAATTTTTTTTCGGGGATATTACCTGCCTCATTATTATTCCCAAGAAGTGCATACCGCCTACCTGTGTTTTCGTTTATAAGATCCAAAGAAATCATCTGGGATATCCTTATTTGACGCGCGGTCAAAATCCGGTTCATTTACATTAGCTATCACTTTAAATGGCAAAGCAACAAAGTGTGAGGGCAAACCACAGTGTCTGGTCTTGCATCAGGCTTCAAGGAGTCAGGAAATCTTTACTCTTAATATTTGAGAAAATATTATTCAAACCACATTACACGATGATTTATTCAATTATACTCAAAGAGGCTCCTGGCAGAGGTGAGATGAGCTACACAGGAAGTCCGTATAGAATGTCCTTTCGTCCATTGCTTATAAAAATAAACATTTTTTAGCTTGGGGGAGGTTGAAAATGAATAGCTCACCATAGGATCACTAAAAAATCCAAGAAATAAAAACAAAAAAAAGCGACCTGGGATTTATGACTTATTTACCCGAAGCTTTTTGAGGACAAAGTCGACACTGCAGAACACACTCTGATGGGGTCGAGCGAGGTTTCAGGACAAACTAGTTATATTATGCGTCTTCATAAGGATGATGGAGAAAAATTGGCTTAAATTTCTTCTCATTATCAGGTGGTTAGTCTGCAGCATGTACGGAGAAGTTATATGTATTTGGTGTGTTCCAACCGCATACGGTAGAAACCATTTTGTCAAATTGTGATAAAGGATAAAAGTACTTTGCAGGAAAGAGTTATGTTTTCGCAGTTGGCGGAGCAATGTAATGCATTGAAATTTTTTACTGTCTGCTTGAGGGATTGGCTTTTCACTTTTTTTTTTAGGAAAAAGATATTTTATTTTTTTCTGCATTTATGAGACCCTAATATGCACAATTGTATAAGTTACACACGTGTTTTTGCTTACAGTTGTCAGTTGTTAGTAGCTAAGCTGTAGCTGATGATTTTAAATTTAAGTTTAAAGTTTAATATTTTATACAAAAATTGTTACAAAATTGGTTTTTAAAGATGCAAACAAGATTAAATAAGGCTTAGCAAAAATTTGGAAGAATTCCTGAATTTAATAGAGAACTTCAACAATGAAGCTACTTTTTGGTTCTTGGTGTAGATTTCATGGCGGAAGTGTGATTGGATTTTTGTCGATGAAAATGTTCGCCATGTAATGGTCAATGGAGTCTGGACAAAACGTGTGCAGAGTACTGGACGTTTTTGGTTACTCGTTGATGTTGACGCAACAACTGGTCAAACAACTGATCTTTTGAAAGGAAAGTTCGGTTTTCGTATACTATCGAGAAATTTTCCGGTTGAAAGGCTGGTTGGATTTCTTTTCATAAGTTGCATTTAATCATGCTTATAAAGGTAACAACATAACAGGTCTTCCATGTTGCCTTGGCTCTGGGTGCTTATAGTCAAAGACTCTGAAATGCAGCATTGTGGTCCTTTCTTTTCCGCCTTTTATCACGGACACAGGAAGGCTTGAGATTTAGAATTTTAAAGTCACTTGACTGGGCTCTCCACGAGCTGTCGTGCCACCATTTTTTTTGTATTCCGCAGCAGGATGAATCATTAGGACTCATAACAGTACGACGGGTGGATGATTCATTAATTCTATGTTTTGAGCTCTCGAAAATTCAGTAGTTTCAGCCGATTTGTGAAAGCTCGCACTTTCAGTGGAAGAATGATTCATTTTGCCAAAGACTTGATGAGGCAAACAAATGGACTAATCAGAAGGTCCGGATATAGCAAGGGAACAGGCGACCATTTGCACGAACGACCTTTGTTGGATTCGGTTCATTTTAAACACTCATTCAGTCAGCTACCATTTAGATTCAAGTTCATAAACATAGTTCCATGATTCATCACCTATGACTGTGATGATATTACATACCTATAAACGGCTTTGAAGCTACCACGATTTAATCTCTTAAGCCTTACCTTCCACCAATCAACACCAGCCTTTTTACGTTGTTTTTGATCAAGCTTGTCATTTCGATGATAAGCAAGATGAAAAGAATAGATCTCACAATTATGTCTCTGATGTCTGTCTGTTCGACTACACACTTAATGATTGGATTATTCCCTTCTTTCGGCTCCACTACTAAAGTTCTTTGCTCTTTTTAAAATGTAAACGTAAGTTAGTGGTTAAGACCTAACATCTGCAAGTGTTAGGAAAAAGGAAAGAGCTAAGCAGGAGATACTGATGCACATTATTTTGGAATATCACAATAAGAGGGAGAATAGAGTTTGGTAAATCATTTCAAATTCGTGAAGTAAGGTCAAAGAAAGAGTCTAAACACTTTTGCAACGTTCTTAGCGACGCCAAATAAATGTACGATTTTAGAGACGGTATAGTTGAAATGCCAGCAGCTGCCGATAATGGAAGCTTGTTCAGTTTCTTCGATGTGGCATGATCGCTGACAGTGACATATGGGGTAGTTTCCGCTTTAAGGACACAAAACAGCATTGAGCTGCCATCGAGATCAGAATTTATTCAGCTCTGCCGTTGTTGTTCCCACAGTCGAAGAACAGAGCCAAATTTAAAAAGCTGAGAAACACTTAAATGGTTAGGTGTTTCTGAAAAAGTACCATAAATATGAATATAAAGAAAAGATGTCAATGTGAATTTCTAACTTAGTAGGAGGATAGCTTCGAAAGCTTATTTTCAATCTAAAATGCGTGCATTTTTTTTTCGCTAAGTGAACTTGATACCAAACTCAACAGAAAAGCTACCCTAGAAACGGCAGGCCAGAACAACTTAATTATAATAACACTGTGTGACAAAATTTTAATATTTGTCTCTAACATGAACCCGGATATATTTTTCTGTTAGTTTTTGATGCACTGAATTTGAATCTGGTCTCAGAATTGCTCCAGCACGTCTCGTTTTTGAGAATCTATAAGTATTTTGAAAATATGCGTTTGTAGGCAAATTTGAAGTGATATTATTTCTTGAAATAATTTATTTCTAATAATTTTTTAATCGTCTATCGGAAGTATCAACATCATTGATATTCTTCTGGAATCTTTCAAATACCTTGCTCATAAATTTCAATTGAGGACTTCGAAGAGATTAATACAATTATTGGTAAAAATCCAACTATATTTTATAAAAGAATTTTTATTTTCTTTAGATCTAGTTGAGAGTGTTGTGAAAAAGATGATTTTGTGGTATAATTATAACATAATCTCAATTTTCGAAAACTTTTTTTCTTAGCTTTTAAAGATATTTTAGAATGAGCTATTTCAAAAACGTGTTGTTTGAGCTTGAATTCTGAGACCTATTCGAGTTCAGCTCATCAAAAGCAACTAGAAAAGTATATTTTGGCTTATGAAGCAGAAACAAACAAAAATTAAAACTTTAAAAATCTAAATTTCTCCATGATTTAGAAAAATTATTTTTTTTGCTCTCAAAAGCTCTAAAAAAGCTAAAATCCTGAAAGCTTCATAGCGAAAACCAAAGAAAAAGTCTTAAAAATTTCGACATACTGAGCAATGAGCTCAGTTTCAAAGAAACACAAACACAATGTCAATGAGGGTTGATGGCGATCAGTCATCAGTCTCCTTCCTTTGAGCTGGGGAGCCGATTGGTCGTGCTGGGATGTACGTAGATTCAACGAAGATTACACAAACAATTAGCCACTTTATATTTCTGAGATTTCAGAGGACTGAGAGGGCTCAGAAATATAAACAGGATTCCTCTCGAAAATGCCTCACTTTTCCCCTTAAAAGCTGAGGCTGAATTTGTTTGGATTCGCTTGCTCAATTATTTTTTGTCGCAGTAAATTTCATAAGAAGACAAAAAAAGAGAGTTGTTTTCACTTCTATGTGTGGAATTCTGTTTATATTTTAGTCTCCTGCATCCTGCTCTGTCAAAAAACAGGGAAAAATTACTGAGCGCTCAAGAAATATAAACTGGCTAAATTTTAATGTTACTCAGTAATTCTGTTTCTTATTTAAGTGGCAATTTCTCAAGTTAAGTGACGTGCAAGAAGCAACAGGCACCAGCTTTTTTGAAAAAGCTACCTATCCCATAATGCCTGTACTGCAAATATAAATTGGACAGAGTATAGTACCAATTATATCTACATAGAGCTTTTCTTCCACCAATTAATAAAAAATCACCTATAGTTGCTGTAAAAAAAAAATCAAAATACGTGGCGAGAAATGTCCTTAAATGTTGCAATGAACACCCAACGACCATCACCACAACATTTCTAACAACGAAAACAATGAGGACTCGAAAACTTCTTCAACTAAAAACTCTTGTGTGTGCAACGACGACAATAACTCAACACGGAAGTATGACTGCGGCATCGGTCGGTCGGTTTGTGGTGGCTCGCGTTAAAACGCATTCTTTTCACGGAAATTAAGTTCCATTTCACTTTATAACCTGACCAAAGAAACGTGCTTTGCTTGCTTGGTCTGCCGTGCATTAAGCATCTGCAACTAAATAAATCTTCTCCTACTCACAGCAATGTCCTGCTACCGAGTGGCATTATAGAAATTCTTAACAAAAGGAAAGGAGAAAAAAACCAAGAGACAACCGGAAACACACGGGAAAACGATGCAAGAATAGACCAAATACGAAAAAGAAACAAACTAAAGTCCTAGAAAACTTTTTAAAACCATTTTAATGAAATAATTACCTTAAGTAGATGTACGTGATCCGGACCCTCTCGTAGAAAATAAACGTACACAGATCAACTGCTCATTAAGTAGAAAGTCCTTTTTTCCTTTGAGGCGATGATGGTTGTGGAGTTAGAGAGATACAATCCTGTTTATCTTACCAATTTATTTTTAACCTGCATTTTAATGAATTTTTCTTTTAATGTTTTTTTGTGAAGTCAGTGTCCTTTTTTCCTTCTTGTTGTCACCGTCGTCGTCTGGTTTGTGTATGTATTTACTGTGGATTTTTTTCTGATTCTAACTTCAAGTATATGCCATGATAATTTTCTTGTTTTCGTCCTTTGCTCAAGAGTCTTGAGATTAAATTTGGATTTGTGTAAATATAATTTTTAATGCGAAATGCAACAGAACCACAAGGGGAATTTCAAGCATAAAAAGTGTCCACACTTCGTCTGGCCATTGTTAAATATCGTCTTTAAAGAAAAAAAAACAGAAAAAAGTAACACAATCCTCCAATTTATTCCACCCGTTGATGTTCGTGACAAAGCTGGGTTTGCAAGGATTAGACCAGATTTTCAGCGAAGCTGCTTATGCTTTTATACTTAAGAACACACACACACTCACGCACATAAATCTCCTCCCTGGACGGATATCCTTGCTGATGTGATGCTGTGCTGCCAGTCAAGACAAAGTCCAACACCATCGCCTCAGACCGTCCAGACCACCATTTTATTTATATACTTTTTGTGATTTAATTCGCATTGACTGCGCGCGAGTTCGACGATTTTCGCTCTAGACTTCAGATTGGGAAGTATTTAAGATGGAGAATGTTGGCAACGTATACAAAAAAAGAAAAAAATCTTTAAAAAAAACGACGAAATTAATATCGAAGCAAGGATATTTATTTTTAATGTCAGAAGAAGGATGTTGTGCGATATATAAGCGAATAAAAAAAAGAGGAAGAAATAATGCGAACAAGAATGGCAGCTAATTCCCTACAAAGTGACACATAATGCGGTTGCGATGAAATTAATTTGAAATTTTGTACATTTAATACAGAAAAAATGGATATTTATTTTCCAACTGGGGAAATGCAATAAATTCTCGCGTGTAGTACGTTTAGGAAAGGAATTATAGTATCGTTCTTAGTTACCTCTTCTTTTTTTTTTTGATAAGACAGAAATTTATTTTTTATTTTTTTAATGATCATAATTGGGCTTATGTTAACTTTAAGGACATCAATTCTTTTCGGCTTATTTTATTGCCATAAACTGCGGTATGCCGAGAGAGATTAGAATCTTCTCAAATCGCTCGTGCGAAATTTCCATCGTGATACGCGGTACCTATCACCACTGCATCACGCGCGCCATCTTGCTGGAACGACATGCATTTTGCACTATACAAAATATCCAGTTAACGTCATTGGCAATTATTTATTATTCATAATCGATCTGGAGTACAAGCCGCGGTTGATAGTTATGGGTAGCTGTGAAAGCCAGCTTCGTCCCTTAAAGAAGTATATGATTCCACCAGACCAAAATTCGCATCAAAAGAGAGAGAATTTATCGAGATGAATTTGGTGTAGTCCCCAAATCTAACAATTTTGCCTTATAACACATTTTTTTTTCAATAAAGTTTTGTTTTATTGACAGTGTTGCCAGATGAAAACAAATTCTCCCCCCAGATTACCACCTTTTGACAAAAAAATCCCCTAGATTTTGTTTCCAACTTTTAACTTTTTTTGCTTTCAATACTCATAAGTTCATTTCATATTTCAGATTAAATTTAAAAAAAAACATATAATAAATATAAAAAATATGAATTTACCTACATTAAAATACGTTATTTAAAAAAAATCGAAAATGATGCGATCGTCATCTTCATTTTTGCAGTCGTTTTCATAAGCGACATTTTTCAGCGTTTCCTCTCTCGGCGTAAAATTCTGTGATCCAGAATGTAAGGAATATTTCACTCACAAATGAGGCCATGAGTGCAAAAGTGATGTAACCCACTATTTTTTTTAACAATTTTTTCATTTTTACTCGATCTTAAATACTATTAATTTGATATTCCAGGAGGATAAGTCACATTTTTGGAAAGGACCGTAAACCGCGTGCTCATAGAAGTGTGCGATTCTTACTACACTAAAACCACCTCCACTCCCCGATTGCAACTAAGTTGAAACTTATCTAGCAATTTATTTTTAACGAAGTCAAGTAGCGTGTTGCTACTTTCCGGTGAAAGTTTCTGCTTATTCCGCGATTTTAAAGCGTTTTTGTGTTCACCGCACCAAGTCCGAAGGTTTTGTTTTTCGCAGACGGCGTACTAAATTCGACTCGTCAAGAATGTCAATAATCGTTGGATTAGCGTGATCTAATAGCCGATTTACAAATGACCTAAGCAATTTATTTTCAAAAGTTTGTAAGTTATTTAAATTTGTATCGCAGGTACAACCCAAGAGTTGTATACCGTAGGTCCAGACAGCTTTAAGTACCTGCCTGTATAAAATCAACTTATTATCAACGTATTGCTACGATAGTGTATTCTGTTTGAGGTATATCACGTGTAAATAGAAGGCACAGAACTGGACCTAAAACACTACCTTGTGGAACCCCAGCCACTATTTCTTGAAATGAGAATATTCATTTCCGTGTCTTACACGAAAAAGTCTGTTTCTAGATATTCGTTTAGAATTTTATAAAGTCCTTCAGGCAGAACTTGTCTTAATTTGAATTTGAGGCGTTCGTGCCACACCTTGTCAAACGCTTGCGACACATCCAAAAAGACCGTCGAACAAATTTTCTTTTCTTCAAGAGCTCTCTCAATTACGTCAGTTATTCTATGCACTTGATCAATTGTTGAATGCTTACTTCTAAATCCGAACTGATGTTCAGGTATTAATTGTTTTTCTTCTATTATCGGCTGCAGGCACAGGAGTAGTATTCTTTCAAAAACTTTCGATATTATAGGAAGAAGCGAAATTGGTCTGTAAGAGTTTTTATCATGAGATGGTTTGCCAGGTTTCAAAACCATTATGACTTCCGCAACTTTCCATTGGCTCGGAACATATTCTAACCTTAGGGCGGCATTTATTATATAAAGGAGGTTGATCAAACCTTTACGAGGAAGCATTTTTAGAATTTCTGCCATGATTAGGTCATATCCTGGAGCTTTATTGGACTTAAGCTTCTTTATTTCTCTTTTTAACTCGGCAAGTGTAGCATTTCTTATTATGTAGCTGTCATTTGATGTAAAATTCATATTTAAATTTTCGTTGAGTTCTTGTCCATCGAAAGGCTTAAATGTTTCCTCCAGGTAATCGGCGAATACCATCGCTTTTTTTTTGTCACTTTTAGCCCATTAATTTTGATGACTTTTGATGTATAAATGTAGAACTACGAGACAAAAGTATCAATTTTTCCAAAATACTTTTGCACTCACGGCCTCAAATATTATATAAGCTGTTGAATGAAGAAAATATAGAGGTCATAAATTTTTAAATTTTTTAACTCTAAAAATAGTACCTCTAGATTTCCCCCAGTAATTTCTTCACCCCAGATTTAGCCCTAACGATGAAAAAAAACCCTAAATCTGGGGGAAAACCCCCAAACCGTGTTTATTGAACTTTTCAATTTAAAATTGGATTAGAAAATAAATTACAACTATAAGATCCATTGATATATAGATTTTGTTGGCACATAAGGGGCCTAACGGTACACATTGGCTCAATTTTAAATTCAAA
The DNA here is from genome assembly GCA_963921185.1 of Dasysyrphus tricinctus. Lineage (NCBI taxonomy): Eukaryota > Metazoa > Arthropoda > Insecta > Diptera > Syrphidae > Dasysyrphus > Dasysyrphus tricinctus. The sequence continues at coordinate 300,883,481 of OY992530.1, forward strand.
TAAGAATTATAATACATATGTGAAAACTTAATATAAAAGTCGGGTTGACTTTGTCGTCCTCGGGTTGTTCAGTCCAGGTTGTCCAGTGGCAGTATATTTTTATTAAGGGTGGAGGTAGAGTTGGCGTTTAGCGACGCTAATGTCCTGACCCTGGGTCAGAGTAGAAGGGTACTACTTTATCGTTGGTTGTTGGAGTTATATCCAGGATTTCCATAGCGCTAGGTACCTTGGTTCCGGAGGTTGTTGTTGGTTTATCATCCTTCTCATCCGTTGATTAGATTGGTTGGCGATGTTTCTAACCAGCTTATCGGCAAATAGCAATAAGTACTTATCCAAGGGGGATACCTTAGCCTCAGAGTATAGTTGCTCGTTCTTGAAATGCTTATGCCGCTGACGATCGAAGTAAAGCCCAGTGCAGATCCTCAGGATTTTCCCCTCGAATATTTGTAGGGAAGCTGTAAGAAGTGACTGGTCTCAAGAGTTGCTTGTAGATTAGAACTTTTGTCTGTTGGCTTAGCCGAGTTCTCTTCTCCATCAGCGGGTAGAGGTGGTGGAAAGCAAAATTGGCTTTTTGAGGACAGTCCGTGAATCTCAGAAGCTCGTTGATGCCTAGGCATTTGGCGCTGCGTTTGGCTGGTAATCTGGTTCCATCTGTGAGTGTAAGGGTGATGCTTCTGCAGCTTCAGCTTAGCGACTGCGTTTTCTCCTGATCTTCTCAAGCAGACCAGCTCCGATTTGGATGAGTTGATTAGAATAGTTTGCGGATGTGTGACTCGACTTCTCGGACAGCTATCAATGATGAGCAATAATGTAAGTAAGTTATAAGAGAAGGTTTAGGTTCTCACATTCACTTGAAATTGGTTGGTCATAATTTTAGAGAAGTGGTCCTAGTTTCGACCGTTGGGCAACTCCAGCCCTGATGCTCTTCACTGTCTATTTGCAGTTTTCCAGTTGCACGAAAAAGTTCCTGGAATAAAGAAAAGAAAATATAATTTTGGTTAGTGCCAAAGGAAAGCCTAGTTTGTGGAATATATTGATAAGGGCTTCAATCCATGCACTGTCGAATACTTTCGCGACAACCAGGCAGCATCCGAGAGTAGCTTGATTTTAGTTTAAATCTGTGTTGATGTCATGTTGAAACTTCAGGAGCGGATGCAGGGTAGAATGTTTTCCTGGTAAACGAGCTGTGTGTCTGAGATGATATTGTTTTCGCTGCAGAGCTTCTTGATCTTCCTCATTATCAGCTCTTCCAAGAGCTTATCACAAAACACATCCATTCACCCAAAATTTGTTCTTGTTGGTCATCGCTAAAGATGTTTTTTTTTGCTGAAAAGGGGATCTGCTTCTAGAACCCAGTCCGTTCAGCACTATTTATATTCGGTGTTAACTACCATGATGATTTGTCTACTCTGTCTGAAAAGAAACAAGAAAACTAACAACAGATAAAACAACATGGCCGTGTCGTGAACAATCAACGTTTTCCCGTCCATTCATAACATACAATTACTTAAATGTGATGTGCAAAAGTAAAATTAATACTGTTAACCCAGAATTGGTACAAATACTAAGTTAAGTCTGTACTAAATAGCGTTTACAAGCTCAAAAAATAAAGCTGGAATTACATTTTCGTTCTCTATTCGGTTAACTTTGTTCGGTGTTTGAGTAACAACGTACAGTGTAAAGCGGCTTTGAGTTTCTATGTTCGTGCTCGGTGTTTTCTGCAGCTCAATTGAAAAGTTCAAATTCTATTCCAGATGGCTCCTATCAATAAACCGTTATTCTTTGATATCTTCTAGTTCACAAATTAACAAAAACGTTGATCAAAATTACATATTTTCATAAATAAAAATAAAAATAATTTTAGTAAGTTAAGTAACAAATAGTAATTACAATCCAGAAGAATTCTGCTATTTTACCTTTCTCACCACTATGTTAACTTTTGCATACAAACTCTCTCATTTCAGTTCATAAATGATTGTTCAGTGTATCATAAAAGAGTTTTTAAACTCTATCACTCGGTAATGTATATCTACCTTCTTAGGTGGGTTAGTTAATTTACATGAATTTCGTTTTATTGATAGATTTCACATAAGTCACTGACTAAAAAAAGTTCATGTTTTATTTGCGTTTATTAACATCGGTGATAATGTTTTGAATTTGAACCGAGCTTTGTGGAAAAAATTTTGTATATCTAAAGGAAGTTAATTTAGTGAATATTAATTTTCACGTTTATTTTCCATTTTTACAACCCACACTTTCGGCAACACAACATGCAATATTTTCCCTAGAACGCTTCCATAGGTACCGACACAATTGTTGACATTCAGATTTGAACGAGCTATGGAGATCAGACTTCCTGATGAAATGGTTCTGCGACGCTACCGCCGTCGTTGGTCACTGCTATCTACTTATAATACCTATCTTCCATGTAGATAGTTTAGTTTCTTGCAAAGTTTTTGCCCATAACTAAATACAACCAACTTTAAACAAGCTTCTTCTTCTTGTAATTTCCTTTGAAATTTTCCATAATGAGCAAAAGAAAACCGCTTAACTTACAACTTTTCATGGACATCAAGCAGCTTACGACCCTTTTGCTTTTGCTCTCAGTGAAAAACATGAATCTGGTGCCAGTGACGAATGCTTCAATTCAACCCCACTCCCCTTATAGTAGGAATCGTCTTTTTGCAACTTCAAAAACCACCAAGAAATCCACCAAAAAGTTTTTATTCAAAAATAATTCAATGGCATCTCCTGTCAGAGGGAGATAAAGGGGGAGAGAGATATGGGCCCAAATGGAGACATTTCCCATTCCCATTAGTTGTTCGGTCATTCCTGTGATGTGTTTTTGTGTGCGGTGAGTTTTTTTTCTGTCGTCAATTTGCAAGGACCTAGCAATTTAATTTTAACCTCCGTGTAATTCATTTAATTACATATAATTTAAAATTTAACGTCATTTTGTGTGTTTGTGACACAGACACATTTATAATATTCACGCAAATGTTGTTGCATCGTCCTGTAATTCAACACACAAAAACACACAAAAATAAGGATACTCCGCCAGCCACCACCAACAATAAGCATCATATAGCAAATCCCCCATTTCCCCATTTCGATTTGACAGAAGCAAAGAAAGAGTATTTCACACACTTGACAGAAAGTGAATAGAGGAGTCGGAATTTTAACACACACAGAGCATTCCCCCAAAGGATGAGGATGAAGATGTGGAGTGAGTGCACATCCTTCGGATGCATCTTGTAATGGAATGTGTCCTTGGCAGAGGGGAGGGTGTGGTTTTTGTTGAAGAGGATAGGTGGTGGCAATTGAAGGGCGGTTTTAATTACAGAAATTCCGCATAAAATTAGCAACGAACATAACAGAACAGAAGCCAAAGTACCAGAGATCCTGTTTTCTGTGAATGGGTTACGTCTTGAAGGATTTCTATATAAATATCTGCAGCTAGAGAGACCTACTGCTACTATAGTTTGCTTCCATATACAGCAAAAGTATTGTGGTGCTTGGCTTGGCTTGATGGTAGAATGCTTCTTGACGTCCTTGTGCTTCTGGAAATTGAAGAGCGCGAAAAGCAATTATTGAGTTGTGAAAATAGAAACGATGATGGCGTGTGATGGTGTTGGTGGTTTTTGTTAGTTTTGTTTTCTATTTTTTTATTTTTTTTTTCTAGTTTTACATCTTCCAGAACTCTGCTGGCATTCTATTGTTTAACACTTGTTCCATGATGGGATGATTGTTGAGGTTTTGTGAGAATGAGGAGAGGTGTGTTTAATACCAGATCACCAGATGAGCTTTAAAATGGAAATTTTTGCTCGGTTTACTTTTCCGATGAAAGTTTTTTTTCTGTTTTTTTTTTCTGGCGAATGAACTTGGTAATGACAATGACAAACATCAAACAAAGAGGAGGAATTGAAGGAGGTTTTTTTGGTGTTGTTGAAGGAGTGAAATGGTTTCAAGAATTCACACAAAACTAATTGAGTAAGTTTGGAGCTGGTATAGGTCTATAGGTATCTATTGGATGCACGAGTTTTTGGATGAAATAACTGTTTGTAGGTTTGAAGATGGGTTGGTAGGGTTTTTATTTAATTTGTGGAATCAGATATTAGACCCTGGGTACTGGGTTAGATGTTGCCTTGAAGGTAAAAAGTTATCAGCTATGTGTAGTTATTGCACTCAGAAAAAGGTGTATGCAAACTATAGACAAAATCAGACTTCAAGTTCAAATAATGACACACATACAAATATTTTAATGTTACATGATTATGCTCGTATGCATTGAAAATTTGAGTAGGCAAGGAAAATTGAGATGAATAATATCTATTCATACCAATATTATGCTCCACTAAATAAGGCACAAATGGAAAGAAAGAAAAAGCTCTTAAAATAAATGAAATATATACCTATGACCCCATTTTTTACGGCTCTGTGAAATTTGCAAGAAAAATATGCCATGTAATAAGGTCCACGGAAAGAATTCTTGGATCATATCACGAAAAATGAGCTGCAAATTACGAAAAATGAGTCCCGATTTATACCTTGGCTCCGGATTTCGTATTTACGACTATTTGTTTGCAATTTGCAAAACTGAGCAAAATGAAGATATTGATACTCAAAAATCAAATCAACCCTCTTTTAGTATCAATTTATGCTATCGAGAGAAAAAAAAATTGCGAACAACAAATCGCAATTTGTTCCAAATATTCCTCAATTGCACAATTTGTAAATTTGCAAAAAAGATTTGTGATCACCACTTTTATTTCGTGATATTGCGCGCCACTTGGAAAGATCAATCCTGCTCTACCCTTTATTTTGCAGGTATACACATTTAATTTAATTTATTTGAAATAAATACTTTACGCTTGACTCTACTTGGATTTGAACTCGCAACCCTCTAGTTGCGGAGCAAGCATGCAACCACCAGGCCAACTTGCATTACAGATGGTTAGTGTCACACATTGATGATGAGATCCTGCCATGTTGTGGTGCTCTATCTCTTCGAGAAGTAAATTGCGACAAGAAAGTCGTGATTTAGGATTTTTTTGTTGGTGATTTGCGACTATTCTCATGGAGTTGCAAATTGCGACAGAAAAAACGTAAATCAGTGAATGTGCATTATGTAAATAACTAATTTTTTATCGGAAATCAATATTTTTAAATGCTGTTTGTGATATTATTCCTTTGGAGAGTAAATTACGCCAAAAAAGTTGTATTTTGCTATGAAAAGTACAAGCTTGAATCATGGATTTTATTTTGCAAATCACGAAGAAACAAATTTTGTAAATTGCTACGTTTTGAATGTGAAATTACCAGTTTTTGTGTTAAATTGGGAACAAAATGCCTTGATTTACGAATAAAACATGATTCGTAAATTGCAACCGCAAATTTTTCAATTGGTGATTTTTCAATTCTCTCCGTACAGTAATTGGTTAAAAAGGTCAACTAATAACTTTCAGAAATTAGTCAGCTATAGAAAATTTGTATTTAATGCTTTAAGTTTTTCAAGGTCTTGAGCGATTCTGAGCGCCTCATTTGTGAAATACCTATTCGCAAAAATAGTACACCTACTATCCGAAAGGCCAATATTAATACGATGTTACTCTGTTTCAGTAATTGCTCATCAGCCATAGATATTTTGCTATGAACTTTTAAAGTTTGTTTCAAATCATCGTACCTAAGTACCTATTTATAATTTGGGTAATAATCCCCCACACAAAAATATTTAATATAGGTAAAGAAACGAAAGCTCCTACTTAAATTTGAAAGACGTTAAAATTGTTTGCCCCATGACCGATTCCGGAAAAAACAGTAGTAGTATTAGAGAATGCGCTTTTTAAAATTTTGGTGGAAGATCAACAGTAGTTACAGCCGCACCATTTGATTTAACAGTCAAGGATTCAAGGACGTTTCGGATTCATCTAGGTACTTATTCCAGTCATAAAATTTCATCGGCAAATTTTTATTTTATTAAATTTATTTTATTATGGCTATTATACCGACTGACCATATTCAATCCAAAAGAAACCACCAACTATAGATGTCCTTAATAAAAACAAAAATCAATTTGGTTTCAACATGAAGACGGAAGCTTTGTTTAAAATGTTTGTGGGTATAGGTAGGAATATAAAGATAACATTAAGGATGTGTTAAATGGACTAGAATTATCCATTTTCTAATAGTTTTTTTTTTAAGCTTATACTGTTACCATACTCCATGCGTAGAAGGTACCTTTCTCTTTAGGTATATACGTACATTATGGTAATAAAGTTTAAGTGTAAAGG
>OY992530.1:300889970-301044186 GCA_963921185.1 Dasysyrphus tricinctus
GTTGGGCAACTCCAGCCCTGATGCTCTTCACTGTCTATTTGCAGTTTTCCAGTTGCACGAAAAAGTTCCTGGAATAAAGAAAAGAAAATATGATTTTGGTTAGTGCCAAAGGAAAGCCAAGTTTGTGGAATATATTGATAAGGGCTTCAATCCATGCACTGTCGAATACTTTCTCGACAACCAGGCAGCATCCGAGAGTAGCTTGATTTTAGTTTTAATCTGTGTTGATGTCATGTTGAAACTTCAGGATCGAATGCAGGGTAGAATGTTTTCCCGGTAAACGAACTGTGTGTCTGAGATGATATTGTTTTCACTGCAGAGCTTCTTGATCTTCCTCATTATCAGCTCTTCCAAGAGCTTACCCAGATTGTTGAGGAGGGATATTGGCCTTAAGCTTTTCAAAACACATCCATTCACCCAAAATTGGTTCTTGTTAGTCATCGCTAAAGATGTTTTTTTTTTGCTGAAAAGGGGATCTGCTTCTAGAACCCAGTCCGTTCAGCACTGTTTATATTCGGTGTTAACTACCATGATGATTTGTCTACTCTGTCTGAAAAGAAACAAGAAAACTAACAACAGATAAAACAACATGGCCGTCGTGAACAATCAACATTTTCCCGTCCCATTCATAACATACAATTACTTAAATGTGATGTGCAAAAGTAAAATTAATACTGTTAACCCAGAATTGGTGGTACAAATACTAAGTTAAGTCTGTACTAAATAGCGTTTACAAGCTCAAGAAATAAAGCTAGAATTACATTTTCGTTCTCTATTCGGTCAACTTTGTTCGGTGTTTGAGTAACAACGTACAGTGTAAAGCGGCTTTGAGTTTCTATGTTCGTGCTCGGTGTTTTCTGCAGCTCAATTGAAAAGTTCAAATTCTATTCCAGATGGTTCCTATCAATAAACCGTTATTCTTTGATGTCTTCTAGTTCACAAATTAACAAAAACGTTGATCAAAATTATATATTTTCATAAATAAAAATAAAAATAATTTAAGTAAGTTAAGTAACAAATAGTAATTACAATCCAGAAGAATTCTGCTATTTTACTTTTCTCACCACACACCACTATGTAAACTTTTGCATACAAACTCTCTCATTTAAGTTCATAAATGATTGTTCAGTGTATCAAAAAAGAGTTTTTAACTCTATCACTCGGTAATGTATATCTACCTTCTTAGGTGGGTTAGTTAATTTACATGAATTTCGTTTTGTTGATAGATTTCACATAAGCTCACTGACTAAAAATAGTTCATGTTTTATTTGCGTTTATTAACATCGCTGATAATGTTTTTGAATTTGAACCGAGCTTTGTGGAAAAAATTTTGTATATCTAAAGGAAGTTAATTTAGTGAATATTAATTTTCACGTTTATTTTTCATTTTTACAACCCACACTTTCGGCAACATAACATGTAATATTTTCCCTAGAACGCTTCCATAGGTACCGACACAATTGTTGACATTCAGATTTGAAACGAGCTATGGAGATCAGACTTCCTGATGAAATGTTTCTGCGACGCTACCGCCGTCGTTGGTCGCTGCTATCTACTTATAATACCTATCTTCCATGTAGATAGTTTAGTGTCTTGCAAAGTTTTTGCCCATAACTAAATACAACCAACTTTTAAACAAGCTTCTTCTTCTTGTGATTTCCTTTGAAATTTTCCATAATGAGCAAAAGAAAACCGCTTAACTTACAACTTTTCATGGACATCAAGCAGCTTACGACCCTTTTGCTTTTGCGCTCAGTGGAAAAACATGAATCTGGTGCCAGTGACGAATGCTTCAATTCAACCCCACTCCCCTTATAGTAGGAATCGTCTTTTTGCAACTTCAAAAACCACCAAGAAATCCACCAAAAAGTTTTTATTCAAAAATAATTCAATGGCATCTCCTGTCAGAGGGAGATAAAGGGGGAGAGAGATATGGGCCCAAATGGAGACATTTCCCATTCCCATTAGTTGTTCGTCATTCCTGTGATGTGTTTTTGTGTGCGGTGAGTTTTTTTTCTGTCGTCAATTTGCAAGGACCTAGCAATTTAATTTTAACCTCCGTGTAATTCATTTAATTACATATAATTTAAAATTTAACGTCATTTTGTGTGTTTGTGACACAGACACATTTATAAAATTCACGCAAATGTTGTTGCATCGTCCTGTAATTCAACACACAAAAACACACAAAAATAAGGATACTCCGCCAGCCACCACCAACATACAGCATCATATAGCAAATCCCCCGTTTCCCCATTTCGATTTGACAGAAGCAAAGAAAGAGTGTTTCACACACTTGACAGAAAAGTGAATAGAGGAGTCGGAATTTTAACACACACAGAGCATTCCCCCAGAGGATGAGGATGAAGATGTGGAGTGAGTGCACATCCTTCGGATGCATCTTGTAATGGAATGTGTCCTTGGCAGAGGGGAGGGTGTGGTTTTTGTTGAAGAGGATAGGTGGTGGCAATTGAAGGGCGGTTTTAATTACAGAAATTCCGCATAAAATTAGCAACGAACATAACAGAACAGAAGCCATAGTACCAGAGATCCTGTTTTCTGTGAATGGGTTACGTCTTGAAGGATTTCTATATAAATATCTGCAGCTAGAGAGACCTACTGCTACTATAGTTTGCTTCCATATACAGCAAAAGTATTGTGGTGCTTGGCTTGGCTTGGCTTGATGGTAGAATGCTTCTTGTCGTCCTTGTGCTTCTGGAAATTGAAGAGCGCGAAAAGCAATTATTGAGTTGTGAAAATAGAAACGATGATGGCGTGTGATGGTGATGGTGTTGGTGGTTTTTGTTAGTTTTGTTTTCTATTTTTTATTTTTTTTTCTAGTTTTACATCTTCCAGAACTCTGCTGGCATTCTATTGTTTAACACTTGTTCCATGATGGGATGATTGTTGAGGTTTTGTGAGAATATTTTCCACTACCAAGATGATACTCGTGAGGAGAGGTGTGTTTAATACCAGATCACCAGATGAGCTTTAAAATGGAAATTTTTGCTCGGTTTACTTTTCCGATGAAAGTTTTTTTTCTGTTTTTTTTTTTTCTGGCGAATGAACTTGGTAATGACAATGACAAACATCAAACAAAGAGGAGGAATTGAAGGAGGTTTTTTTGGTGTTGTTGAAGGAGTGAAATGGTTTCAAGAATTCACACAAAACTAATTGAGTAAGTTTGGAGCTGGTATAGGTCTATAGGTATCTATTGGATGCATGAGTTTTTGGATGAAATAACTGTTTGAAGGTTTGAAGGTTGGTATGGGTTGGTAGGGTTTTTATTTAATTTGTGGATTCAGATATTAGACCCTGGGTACTGGGTTAGATGTTGCCTTGAAGGTAAAAAGTTATCAGCTATGTGTAGTTATTGCACTCAGAAAAAGGTGTATGCCAACTATAGACAAAATCAGACTTCAAGTTCAAATAATGACACACATACAAATATTTTAATGTTACATGATTATGCTCGTATGCATTGAAAATTTGAGTAGGCAAGGACAATTGAGATGAATAATATCTATTCATACCAATATTATGCTCCACTTAATAAGGCACAAATGGAATTAAAGAAAAAGCTCTTAAAATAAATTAAATATATACCTACGACCCCATTTTTACGGCTCTGTGAAATTTGCAAGAAAAGTATGCCATGTAATAAGGTCAGTAATTGGTTAAAAAGGTCAACTAATAACTTTCAGAAATTAGTCAGCTATAGAAAATTTGTATTTAAAGGTTAAAGTTTTTCAAGGTCTTGAGCGATTCTTAAGTGCCTCATTTGTGAAATACCTATTCGCAAAAAAAAGTACACCTACTATCCGAAAGGCCAATATTAATAACATGTTACTCTGTTTCAGTAATTACTCAGCCATAGATATTTTGCTATGAACATTTAAAGTTTGTTTCAAATCATCGTACCTAAGTATTTATAATTTGGGTAATAATCCCCCATACAAAAATATTTAATATAGGTAAAGAAACGAAAGCTCCTACTTAAATTTGAAAGACGTTAAAATTGTTTGCCCCATGACCGATTCCCGAAAAAACAGTAGTAGTATTAGAGAATGCGCTTTTTAAAATTTTGGTGGAAGATCAACAGTAGTTACAGCCGCACCATTTGATTTAACAGTCAAGGATTCAAGGACGTTTCGGATTCATCTAGGTACTTATTCCAGTCATAAAATTTCATCGGCAAATTTTTATTTTATTAAATTTTATTTTATTTTGGCTATTATACCGACTGACCATATTCAATCCAAAAGAAACCACCAACTATAGATGTCCTTAATAAAAACAAAAATCAATTTGGTTTCAACATGAAGACGAAAGCTTTGTTTAAAATGTTTGTGGGTATAGGTAGGAATATAAAAGATAACATTAAGGATGTGTTAAATGGACTAGAATTATCCATTTTCTAATAGTTTTTTCTTTTTTTTTTAAGCTTATACTGTTACCATACTCCATGCGTAAGGTACCTTTCTCTTTAGGTATATACGTACATTATGGTAATAAAGTTTAAGTGTAAAGGGTTTTTCAAAGTGGACATTTGTAATTAAATGACAAGTGTTAAATGCCACCTTTGGGATCTTAGTGTTTAAAAAGGGAAATTTAATTAAGGACTCGTTAAAGAAGGATGCATGGCTGAATAGGATGTGAAAATTGATGTATACCTTAAACCCTACCTACTATGTAGGGATGTACGTATGTTAAAGTAAATGATTTTTTAATGAGAAGAAGTTTATTTAATTTTAACTTGAGGTAAGGAGCGTATCTAAGAAGGTAAAATGGTTGAAATCTCAAAATGACAATTATGTAATGCAATGAAATAGGTACATATAACTCTTTGTAGGTAAGTTTAAGTTCCATTAGACCAATAATTCTGTGATATACAGGTATGTAATGTAGCATTGGTTCATATTAGTGGCGTGGCGTTAATAATTTAAAGAAGGGAGGACGAAGCAATAAATTAATACTCTGCAAACTAAAGAACCTTATCTCACTGTTTATAACAACAACGATAGAAATAGATATCCTAAGTCGTGTTTCATTTCAGATGGATTTTTGTAAATTATAATATGAGCTTCTACAAGATTTGTAGCTATTTTTTCAATTATAAATTTTCCTATAAAATCGTGCCACTGCCTTCTGTTCTTCTACAAACATACAAACACATAAGATCAAGATGATAATAATTCTACCAAGAAATATGAAAAACTTTTTGCTATGATCTGAATTACTTAGATCTAAGCGCCACGTATGCCATGCAATAAAATAATTTCTGTATCCATTTCCATCAATAACCCACATCAAATTAACAATGACCCTCGAAAGCTAGAAGATTTGGTGGAATCTCTTGTGGAGCGACACGAGACAAAAGCCCTGGGTTTGTAGTACATTTTAATCTTTAAAGAAAAGGAGCATGTTAAATACAACAATAATTTGTCGCCGTCGCTCATTGCTAATTTAATTTGATGGAATTTGGCAAAGGAAATCAGGTTTTTCCTGTGTACTTGCCGATCACAAAAGTAGATCTACATTCTGTAGTAAACGATAGAGCGTTCGGAAACTTATACTGATCCCTGTTAAGTTTCCCGCTGCAGATCTTTGGATGAAAGAAATGGATCTCATTTAGATGTCTGTGAAGTAAGCAGGATAACTCTCATAAACGCAAATGGGGCCTTGTAGGAATTTGCCGCTTTATTGCATTTTTTTCCTATTCCCTTTTTTGCAGTTCGCCAAATAAGGGTATAATCGAGTGACCTGCTAACTTTACTGTGAAATTAGCAGGTCACATTGCGTATCGCAGGAACGATGTGTGCTATGAGCTTGCAGTAAGACTCCACATTTGCAGTTTTTTGGCATTTTAAGAAAAGATTAGGTCAAAATTTTAAAGTCAAACTTCATACTGACCTGCTCACTTCACAGTGAAGCTAGTCGGTCACATCGTGTATCTCAGTTACCGAGCATGCTAAGAACTTGAAATAAGGCTTCAAACTTCATATTGAATCAATGTTGTGAAATTTTTCAAATTGATGATTTCAAATTTTGAACGTTGAAAAGGAAAAAGCTGCAAATTTGGGGTCTTATTTTAAGTTCCCTAGCAAGCTTGGTTCCTGAGATAAACGAAGTGAAGTGACCTGCTAACTTCAATGTAAAAATGTAAATCAATATTAGCACCCCCAATTCTTAATTTGTTTAACCTATCACTTAGCTCAGGTGAATTTCCAAGTATTTGGAAAAAAGCATTTATTACACCAGTTTTTAAAAAGGGTAACAGATCTGATATATGCAATTACAGGCCAATTTCCAACCTATCTTGCATTCCTAAGCTTTTTGAGCAAGTAATGTGCGACAGTTTGACATTCAACTGTAAAAATATATAATTTGCAATCAACAACATGGAGTCATGCAAAAGCGATCGTCGATAACCAATTTACTTGCATTCTTGCACAAGTGCTCAACTGCGTTGGAACATGGTCAAGAACTTAAATGCATCTATACAGATTTTTCTAAGGCTTTCGATCAACTTTCACATGACATCATCAAGTTTAAATTAAAGGTGTTTGGCTTCCCTCCTAAGCTCATCACTTGGGTTTCTTCTTATCTCCATAATAGATCCTATCAGGTTATATAGAGCTCTGTCTCCAAACCTTTCTTTGCCAAATCTGGAGCTCCCCAGGGTAGTCATTTGAGCCCACTTCTTTTTATCTTAGCTATCAACGACGTATCCCTCTATATACGTTATAGAGAAATTCTAATTTTTGCGGATGATATGAAAATTTTCAAAAGCGTTAAATCTGTGAGTGATCGCTTACTTTTGCAGAAAGATATAAACAGTTTTGTTATTTGGTGTTGTAAAAACGGTTTAAATCTCATCCCTATTAAATGTCAGGCGATCATTTTTTCTAAAAAAAAAGTTCCAGTTCATTTGATTATGAAATATCGCAGCACATATTGCGAACAGTCTTGTTCGCCCTCATCTTGAATACGCATCACAGGTATGGAATCCTTTTTACGATGTCCATAAGAATAGACTAGAGGCAGTACAGCGTAATTTTATACTTTTCGCTTTGAAAGGACTACCGTGGTCCGATCCTTATAATCTTGCTCCTTACGAACATCGGATTAAGCTTTTTCAGATTCAAACTTTGGCACAAAGGAGAATTAATAATGATATTGTATTTATTCATCAACTTTGAACGGGCGTTATTGATGCACCTGATTTATTATCTTGTACCAGCATAAACTATCACAACACTCGTAGTCTAGAACTAATGCATATATCTCAACACCGACTTTCAAACAGTTAAACCACCAGATTTAGTGCGAACTCGTTCCACACTTGAAAAATTGTACTGGCCCGCACCAAATCTGGCGGTCTGAAACTGTTTGAAACTGTTTGGGACTAACCAAGGAACAGGGTTAATATTAGCACAGAGTAATAAGTCCACAGAAGAAAATTCATAATTACTGTCCTGAGTGGGTTATAAATTAATAAACAATTTTGTATTTTTTAGTTGAGAATTTATGACCCTGCCTCAGAATTTATGTGGCGAATAACTATTCAGAGCTTTACTGAGACAATGTGAAAAAGGCCCTAAGCGTCGTGAATTAAAAATTAAAAATGTAAGGATACCAAAAAATTAAGTGTCATGAACAAATAATCGGTCTCGCTCTGGCTCTCACTCGCACTTGTGCAACTTTCTTTTATTGTTTTTAGTTTCTGTGGTGCAATTAATAAATACTCTAATATTTTCTCTGGTTCGTTAATAAAACTTATTTACTTTATTCAAAACTTCCACTTATTTATTTTACAAAATAAAAACACTTTACTTTTCTTACTACAAAACGATTTATTATTCACCACTGAAATTAATTCACTTCTATTACAACCAACTTTATTCATTCAAGATTAAAAACAAACTGTGTTGCTGCCGTTCAAACATGTGCCTTTTATACTTGTTTTCTTAAAATCTGTAAATAAGGAGAATGTTCTGGTCTCTGCTTCCAGAGCTTTCCGTAAGGGAAATTTCCCAATAATTTCCCTTCCAAAAGCTTTTATTTGACAGCTGGTAAATCTGCTATAATCCGGCAGATGGCGCTTCCTTCGTTTGAATTATAGCTAAAAAGGGTATGTTTGCACTGCGACCGTAAGCTTTATTGTGTCCGTTTGTTTGCATTTCGGAGTCGTTATAGTTCAAATATGGAAAGTTATTACACCGCCCCCCTCTTAGGATTGATCGTCCCGAGCAAATCCATTACTTCCATCACCATTATAATGATGTAAACGGTCGCTGTGAACTACTTTTAGTTTGCCTCTTAATCCTCTCTGAATGCGGTAGACGACATCGTTTATTCGTGTTACGACAGTATAAGGGCCTTCCCAATTTTGTTGAAGCTTCGGTGAGAGTCCCTTCCGACGGTGGGGATTATAAAACCACACAAGGTCTCCCACTTGGAATCCTGTCGTTGTGGCTTTTGCGTCGTATCTTGTTTTCATCCGATCACTCGATAGCTTTATATTTGCCCTCGTCCTTTCGTGAATGTCAACTAGCTTTTCTTTGAGGTTGTCCACGTAGTCGTCTATTCCTTGTGGCTCACTTGTATAACATCCAAATTTGATTTCGCTTGGTAGTCGTATGGTGGTCCCGAGCAGGATTTCTGATGGTGTATGTCCTGTTGAGCTATATACTGCACTTCGATAGGCCATCAAGAATAATGGAATATGCCGATCCCAGTCTCGTTGGTTGACGCTTACAACTTTGGAAAGGTGTTCTTTAAGGGTCCGGTTGAATCGTTCAACCATCCCATCAGATTGTGGGTGAAGCGGTGTTGTCCTCGTCTTTTTAATGCCAAGGAGTGTACAAACTTCCTGAAAAATTTTTGACTCGAAGTTCCTCCCTTGATCCGAATGGAGTTCCATAGGTACACCAAACCTGCTTACCCAGTTGAAAACAATCTGATCCGCGACTGTTTTGGTTTCCTGGTTTGGGATGGCAAATGCCTCAGGCCACTTGCTGAAGTAGTCCATTACTACCAGAATGTATCGGTTTCCGTTTTCGGTTTCTGGAAAAGGGCCTGCAACGTCTATTGCAATCCTCTCAAAAGGCATGCCCACATTATACTGCTGCATTCTACTCTGGACTTTTCTGCCTGGTCCCTTGCTTGCAGCACAAGTATCACATTTTCGGCACCATTTTTCGACATCTTCTCTTGCATGTAGCCAGTAGAATCGCTGCCTTACCTTTTCCAGTGTCTTATTGACACCCAAATGTCCTCCGGAAGCTCCATCATGCATCTCCTGAAGAATGTCATTAACTTTGGAACGAGGTACGACTAGCTGCATCACATATGATTTGCCGTCTGTGGACTCCCATTTACGTCTTAGTACTCCTTCTTGTACATGAAGTGGGTCCCATTGTGCCCAATATGCTTTAAGAGTTGGACTTCTATCGGAGATGTCACCCCATTCTGGTTTCCCTTGGTGTACCTTCCACGCCAGAATGGGTTCAATATCGGAGTCTTCTTGTTGGGCAGTCCTCAGTTCTTCGTTACTCCAACCATAAATGGGATCAGCTCTTAATCGCTGGATAGCAGCAACTTCCTTCTCTTCCTGACGTGTGCAGTGCTTGCAGTCCGGTTTGCATGGTCTCCGAGATAATGCATCTGCACTTGAGTGCAACCTTCCTCTTCGATGTTGGATCTGGTAGTCGTATGTCTGCAATCTCTCGATCCACCTCGCCACTTGATTTTCTGGATTTTTGAAGTTCAAAAGTCAATTAAGTGCGCCATGGTCTGTTCGAAGAAGGAACTTCTGTCCATAGATGTACTTATGGAAGTGTTTTGTAGCCGATATTAGAGCTAGAAGTTCTCTTCTGGTCACACAGTAGTTTCTTTCTGGCTTTGAGAGTACCTTGCTGTAGTAGGCGACAACCTTCTCTTCTCCTTCGTGAACTTGTGAGAGTACGGTACCAATTCCTACGTTACTTGCGTCAGCGTCAATGATGAAAGGTTTCCCTGGTGTCGGATAGGCCAAAACTGGTGTATTGCATAGGCGCTGCTTAAGTTCCCGGAAGCTTTTCTCGCACTCGCTTGACCATTTGAACGGTTTGCCTTTCTCTGTTAACTGGTGCAAACTTTTCGCGATTCCAGCAAAATCCTTCACAAATCGTCGATAGTACGTGGCTAGATCAAGAAACAAGCTTCGGAGTTGATGTTTATCCTGTTTATCGCACTTGTCTGGATTCAATTTCAAGTTTGCTTCTCGAAGCCTCTGGAACACGGCCTTAAAGCTTCCACAATGCTCATCAAATGTCTTACCATAAACAATGACATCGTCCAAATAGACTAGGCAAGATTTCCAAGTAAGTCCTTGTAAAACACACTCCATCAAACGCTCAAATGTTGCCGGAGCGTTGCATAGTCCGAAAGGCATCACTTTAAATTGCCACAGACCAATTCCTGTGGAGAAAGCCGTCTTTTCTCGATCTTCTGGATGGATTTCTACCTGCCAGTTGCCACTCTTCAAGTCCAATGTTGAAAACCATTCAGCTCCTTCCATCGCATCCAGAGTATCGCTGATTCTTGGCAGAGGGTAGCTGTCTTTCTTTGTCACATCGTTCAGCCTCCGATAGTCCACACAAAATCGAGTACTTCCGTCCTTCTTTTTGACAAGAACTTTTAGAGTTTTCTATTAGCCCATCTTTCTTCATGCTCGATATCATCTCTTCAACTTCGGCTTGTTTGGCTAATGGGAGACGTCTTGCTGGTTGTCAATAAGGTCTCGCGTCTCCTGTGGCGATTCGATGCTGCACCAGTTGTGTTCGACCATACTGCCCATTGGGTGAAGATAGTATATCAGCGTACTCGTGAAGGAGGCTTCCTGCAACACTAAGCTGATGTTCACTTAATTTTGAAGACTTGAGAATGTTTGACTTCATAGAGTTCACTTTCCTGGGGTCCACATATTCTTGTGTATCAACTTCTGTGATTTTAGTTATTGCAGATACGGATTCACATTTTCCAACAACTTCTCCTTTTTTAAGCTTGACTTCATACGGTTTGATGTTGAGTATCCGTACGGGCACCATGTTGTTCTTTGGTGCCAAAAGGGTCTTCCCTAGGATGATGTTTTGAGAAAACTGCTCAGACTCTGGCTCCACCATTAGGTATCAATGGCTACCCAAATCTCCCTTTATTTTTGTCCAAACGAACACTTCTGAAGAAGGTGGCAGGCAAATATCTTCCTTTATGACAGTTCTCAGAGTTGATGAATTTTCATTGCCATACACCATAGGAATCTCCACATTTCGGCATTTGATAACTTGCTTTCCGATATCGAGAATTACTCCATGCTCTTTCATAAAGTCGATTCCAACGATGCACTCGTCACATATATCTGCTACCAGAAATAGATGTGAAAACTCCAGTTCTGCCAAACGGATTGTAAGACGAACCTCCCCATACACTCTGGCTGCCTCTCCCGTTGCTGTTTTCAGACGGTAAGTGTTGGTGTTATGCAGCCATGTCATCTTCACCAAGTCCTTTCGAACAATGGAGGCAGTGGCACCGGTTTCGATCGTAGCCACTTGCTTCTTGCCGTTTAGTGTTGCCTCCACAGTCAGACTTTTGTTGTTTCGTTTCGTCGGTGAGACCTGGATGGTGGTTCTGGGGCCATCGATACCAGAAACCAGCTTCTACCCCTCGAAGTTGGTTCTTACTCGTTTCGGTTGAGAAACGGGGCGAGTAGGAGTTTTGACATTGTTGTTGTTAAAATTTCTGCTTCCACAATGTTGACAAGCAGATCTTCTAGGTGGCAATCTGCACTGGCGTTGGAGATGTCCGGTTTTGTTGCAATTCCAGCATCGAGCAGGTCCATCGCGTTGGTTCCTTTGGAATGCTGTTCTCTGGCAAGAGCACTCCTCAATTTCTATTTCTCTTACCCGATGGACTCCTTGAGAAGCCTGTTCTGCTGCTTCCATAGTGAGGGCGAATGCTAGTGCTTCAGGAAGATTGCGTTTGCCAGCAGTTCGAATTGCTCGCTGAAGGTTGATGTCAGATACAGCACGAACAATGGCTTCTGTTGCAAATTGGTTGATGATTTCATCTCCTGCAGCTGGATATGCCAAGTGCGCCAACCGTTCGATGTCTGTTTGGAGTTGTTGCAGAGTTTCTCCTCTTTTCTGGACTCTGGAATTGAGTTGGACGCGGAAAACTTCTTGCATATGGCCATCTCCAAAACGTTTGTCAAGGGCCTGAACGAGAGCACTGAAGTTGCCATTTTTATCTGCTGGTATGCTTTGTAACAGCTCAGCCGCAGCTCCCCTGAGGGCAAGCGTTAGAGCTATGCATTTGTCTTCCTCATCCCAGCCATTTGTTGCTGCGGCTGCCTCAAACTGCTTCTTGTAGATTGGCCAAGAAGTTTGCCCATCGAAGGTTGGTGGATGCATCTCCTTTTCCTTTGGACAGTCGCCAGAACTTTCTCGAACCTTCATTTTCTTTACTTTATCTAATTCCTTTGTAATGGATTCGATTTTATCTTCGAACTTTGCTTCTATTGTCGATAATTGTTTGTCGACACGCTCGTCAAGGGCAATAATTCTGTTGTCAAAATCCTCTAACCTACCTTCGAGAAGATTTCGAAGATTTTTTTGTTCTTGACTTTGTTGTTCTAGAAGATTCTTTTGCTCTTGGCTTTGTTGATCAAATCTTTCGAGAAGATTCTTTTGTTCATTCCGTTGTTCTTGGCTTTGTTGCTCGAATCGTTCGAGAAGATTCTTTTGTCATTCCGTTGTTCTTGGTTTTGCTGTTCTAGAAGATTCTTTTGCTCTTGGCTTTGTTCGAGAAGATTCTTTTGGCTGGCGAGCAGCTGAGACATCATAGTGGTTATGTCCAACGTACTTACTTGCTCTTGTTGTTCTTCCATTTCAATGTCGAATATAAACGTGTCCGGGTTTTTTCCACATCTTCTCAAACCTTCTTGCAGACGAATTATAAGATCATTCTTTGTTTCAGCAGTAGGAAGATCTCGCTTATTCAGTTCTGCCTTAAGTTCCACTAAATTTAAATCATTCAAAGATTTACCCATTGTCTTTTTTTTCACTTTCCACACAATAAATTAACTGAGTGCCAGATAAAATAAGTTCTATCCCACTTCTGACACCAATGTAATATTTTCTCAGGTTCGTTAATAAAACTTATTTACTTTATTCAAAACTTCCACTTATTTATTTTACAAAATAAAAACACTTTACTTTTCTTACTACAAAACGATTTATTATTCACCACTGAAATTAATTCACTTTTATTACAACCAACTTTATTCATTCACGATTAAAAACAAACAATGTCGCTGCCGTTCAAACATGTGCCTTTTATACTTGTTTTCCAAAAATCTGGAAATAAGGAGAATGTTCTGGTCTCTGCTTCCAGAGCTTTCCGTAGGGGAAATTTCCCAATAATTTCCCTTCCAAAAGCTTTTATTTGACAGCTGGTAAATCTGCTATAATCCGGCAGATGGCGCTTCCTTCGTTTGAGAGTTGCTATAATTATAGCTAAAAGGGTATGTTTGCACTGCGACCGTAAGCTTTATTGTGTCCGTTTGTTTGCATTTCGGAGTCGTTATAGTTCAAATATGGAAAGTTATTACACCGCCCCCCTCTTAGGATTGATCGTCCCGAGCAAATCCATTACTTCCATCACCATTATAATGATGTAAACGGTCGCTGTGAACTACTTTTAGTTTGCCTCTTAATCCTCTCTGAATGCGGTAGACGACATCGTTTATTCGTGTTACGACAGTATAAGGGCCTTCCCAATTTTGTTGAAGCTTCGGTGAGAGTCCCTTCCGACGGTGGGGATTATAAAACCACACAAGGTCTCCCACTTGGAATCCTGTCGTTGTGGCTTTTGCGTCGTATCTTGTTTTCATCCGATCACTCGATAGCTTTATATTTGCCCTCGTCCTTTCGTGAATGTCAACTAGCTTTTCTTTGAGGTTGTCCACGTAGTCGTCTATTCCTTGTGGCTCACTTGTATAACATCCAAATTTGATTTCGCTTGGTAGTCGTATGGTGGTCCCGAGCAGGATTTCTGATGGTGTATGTCCTGTTGAGCTATATACTGCACTTCGATAGGCCATCAAGAATAATGGAATATGCCGATCCCAGTCTCGTTGGTTGACGCTTACAACTTTGGAAAGGTGTTCTTTAAGGGTCCGGTTGAATCGTTCAACCATCCCATCAGATTGTGGGTGAAGCGGTGTTGTCCTCGTCTTTTTAATGCCAAGGAGTGTACAAACTTCCTGAAAAATTTTTGACTCGAAGTTCCTCCCTTGATCCGAATGGAGTTCCATAGGTACACCAAACCTGCTTACCCAGTTGAAAACAATCTGATCCGCGACTGTTTTGGTTTCCTGGTTTGGGATGGCAAATGCCTCAGGCCACTTGCTGAAGTAGTCCATTACTACCAGAATGTATCGGTTTCCGTTTTCGGTTTCTGGAAAAGGGCCTGCAACGTCTATTGCAATCCTCTCAAAAGGCATGCCCACATTATACTGCTGCATTCTACTCTGGACTTTTCTGCCTGGTCCCTTGCTTGCAGCACAAGTATCACATTTTCGGCACCATTTTTCGACATCTTCTCTTGCATGTAGCCAGTAGAATCGCTGCCTTACCTTTTCCAGTGTCTTATTGACACCCAAATGTCCTCCGGAAGCTCCATCATGCATCTCCTGAAGAATGTCATTAACTTTGGAACGAGGTACGACTAGCTGCATCACATATGATTTGCCGTCTGTGGACTCCCATTTACGTCTTAGTACTCCTTCTTGTACATGAAGTGGGTCCCATTGTGCCCAATATGCTTTAAGAGTTGGACTTCTATCGGAGATGTCACCCCATTCTGGTTTCCCTTGGTGTTCCTTCCACGCAAGAATGGGTTCAATATCGGAGTCTTCTTGTTGGGCAGTCCTCAGTTCTTCGTTACTCCAACCATAAATGGGATCAGCTCTTAATCGCTGGATAGCAGCAACTTCCTTCTCTTCCTGACGTGTGCAGTGCTTGCAGTCCGGTTTGCATGGTCTCCGAGATAATGCATCTGCACTTGAGTGCAACCTTCCTCTTCGATGTTGGATCTG
This sequence comes from Dasysyrphus tricinctus, assembly GCA_963921185.1. Classification (NCBI taxonomy): domain Eukaryota; kingdom Metazoa; phylum Arthropoda; class Insecta; order Diptera; family Syrphidae; genus Dasysyrphus; species Dasysyrphus tricinctus. Next base: position 300,905,110 of record OY992530.1, read on the forward strand.
GTAGTCGTATGTCTGCAATCTCTCGATCCACCTCGCCACTTGATTTTCTGGATTTTTGAAGTTCAAAAGTCAATTAAGTGCGCCATGGTCTGTTCGAAGAAGGAACTTCTGTCCATAGATGTACTTATGGAAGTGTTTTGTAGCCGATATTAGAGCTAGAAGTTCTCTTCTGGTCACACAGTAGTTTCTTTCTGGCTTTGAGAGTACCTTGCTGTAGTAGGCGACAACCTTCTCTTCTCCTTCGTGAACTTGTGAGAGTACGGTACCAATTCCTACGTTACTTGCGTCAGCGTCAATGATGAAAGGTTTCCCTGGTGTCGGATAGGCCAAAACTGGTGTATTGCATAGGCGCTGCTTAAGTTCCCGGAAGCTTTTCTCGCACTCGCTTGACCATTTGAACGGTTTGCCTTTCTCTGTTAACTGGTGCAAACTTTTCGCGATTCCAGCAAAATCCTTCACAAATCGTCGATAGTACGTGGCTAGATCAAGAAACAAGCTTCGGAGTTGATGTTTATCCTGTTTATCGCACTTGTCTGGATTCAATTTCAAGTTTGCTTCTCGAAGCCTCTGGAACACGGCCTTAAAGCTTCCACAATGCTCATCAAATGTCTTACCATAAACAATGACATCGTCCAAATAGACTAGGCAAGATTTCCAAGTAAGTCCTTGTAAAACACACTCCATCAAACGCTCAAATGTTGCCGGAGCGTTGCATAGTCCGAAAGGCATCACTTTAAATTGCCACAGACCAATTCCTGTGGAGAAAGCCGTCTTTTCTCGATCTTCTGGATGGATTTCTACCTGCCAGTTGCCACTCTTCAAGTCCAATGTTGAAAACCATTCAGCTCCTTCCATCGCATCCAGAGTATCGCTGATTCTTGGCAGAGGGTAGCTGTCTTTCTTTGTCACATCGTTCAGCCTCCGATAGTCCACACAAAATCGAGTACTTCCGTCCTTCTTTTTGACAAGAACTTTTAGAGTTTTCTATTAGCCCATCTTTCTTCATGCTCGATATCATCTCTTCAACTTCGGCTTGTTTGGCTAATGGGAGACGTCTTGCTGGTTGTCAATAAGGTCTCGCGTCTCCTGTGGCGATTCGATGCTGCACCAGTTGTGTTCGACCATACTGCCCATTGGGTGAAGATAGTATATCAGCGTACTCGTGAAGGAGGCTTCCTGCAACACTAAGCTGATGTTCACTTAATTTTGAAGACTTGAGAATGTTTGACTTCATAGAGTTCACTTTCCTGGGGTCCACATATTCTTGTGTATCAACTTCTGTGATTTTAGTTATTGCAGATACGGATTCACATTTTCCAACAACTTCTCCTTTTTTAAGCTTGACTTCATACGGTTTGATGTTGAGTATCCGTACGGGCACCATGTTGTTCTTTGGTGCCAAAAGGGTCTTCCCTAGGATGATGTTTTGAGAAAACTGCTCAGACTCTGGCTCCACCATTAGGTATCAATGGCTACCCAAATCTCCCTTTATTTTTGTCCAAACGAACACTTCTGAAGAAGGTGGCAGGCAAATATCTTCCTTTATGACAGTTCTCAGAGTTGATGAATTTTCATTGCCATACACCATAGGAATCTCCACATTTCGGCATTTGATAACTTGCTTTCCGATATCGAGAATTACTCCATGCTCTTTCATAAAGTCGATTCCAACGATGCACTCGTCACATATATCTGCTACCAGAAATAGATGTGAAAACTCCAGTTCTGCCAAACGGATTGTAAGACGAACCTCCCCATACACTCTGGCTGCCTCTCCCGTTGCTGTTTTCAGACGGTAAGTGTTGGTGTTATGCAGCCATGTCATCTTCACCAAGTCCTTTCGAACAATGGAGGCAGTGGCACCGGTTTCGATCGTAGCCACTTGCTTCTTGCCGTTTAGTGTTGCCTCCACAGTCAGACTTTTGTTGTTTCGTTTCGTCGGTGAGACCTGGATGGTGGTTCTGGGGCCATCGATACCAGAAACCAGCTTCTACCCCTCGAAGCTGGTTCTTACTCGTTTCGGTTGAGAAACGGGGCGAGTAGGAGTTTTGACATTGTTGTTGTTAAAATTTCTGCTTCCACAATGTTGACAAGCAGATCTTCTAGGTGGCAATCTGCACTGGCGTTGGAGATGTCCGGTTTTGTTGCAATTCCAGCATCGAGCAGGTCCATCGCGTTGGTTCCTTTGGAATGCTGTTCTCTGGCAAGAGCACTCCTCAATTTCTATTTCTCTTACCCGATGGACTCCTTGAGAAGCCTGTTCTGCTGCTTCCATAGTGAGGGCGAATGCTAGTGCTTCAGGAAGATTGCGTTTGCCAGCAGTTCGAATTGCTCGCTGAAGGTTGATGTCAGATACAGCACGAACAATGGCTTCTGTTGCAAATTGGTTGATGATTTCATCTCCTGCAGCTGGATATGCCAAGTGCGCCAACCGTTCGATGTCTGTTTGGAGTTGTTGCAGAGTTTCTCCTCTTTTCTGGACTCTGGAATTGAGTTGGACGCGGAAAACTTCTTGCATATGGCCATCTCCAAAACGTTTGTCAAGGGCCTGAACGAGAGCACTGAAGTTGCCATTTTTATCTGCTGGTATGCTTTGTAACAGCTCAGCCGCAGCTCCCCTGAGGGCAAGCGTTAGAGCTATGCATTTGTCTTCCTCATCCCAGCCATTTGTTGCTGCGGCTGCCTCAAACTGCTTCTTGTAGATTGGCCAAGAAGTTTGCCCATCGAAGGTTGGTGGATGCATCTCCTTTTCCTTTGGACAGTCGCCAGAACTTTCTCGAACCTTCATTTTCTTTACTTTATCTAATTCCTTTGTAATGGATTCGATTTTATCTTCGAACTTTGCTTCTATTGTCGATAATTGTTTGTCGACACGCTCGTCAAGGGCAATAATTCTGTTGTCAAAATCCTCTAACCTACCTTCGAGAAGATTTCGAAGATTTTTTTGTTCTTGACTTTGTTGTTCTAGAAGATTCTTTTGCTCTTGGCTTTGTTGATCAAATCTTTCGAGAAGATTCTTTTGTTCATTCCGTTGTTCTTGGCTTTGTTGCTCGAATCGTTCGAGAAGATTCTTTTGTCATTCCGTTGTTCTTGGTTTTGCTGTTCTAGAAGATTCTTTTGCTCTTGGCTTTGTTCGAGAAGATTCTTTTGGCTGGCGAGCAGCTGAGACATCATAGTGGTTATGTCCAACGTACTTACTTGCTCTTGTTGTTCTTCCATTTCAATGTCGAATATAAACGTGTCCGGGTTTTTTCCACATCTTCTCAAACCTTCTTGCAGACGAATTATAAGATCATTCTTTGTTTCAGCAGTAGGAAGATCTCGCTTATTCAGTTCTGCCTTAAGTTCCACTAAATTTAAATCATTCAAAGATTTACCCATTGTCTTTTTTTTCACTTTCCACACAATAAATTAACTGAGTGCCAGATAAAATAAGTTCTATCCCACTTCTGACACCAATGTAATATTTTCTCAGGTTCGTTAATAAAACTTATTTACTTTATTCAAAACTTCCACTTATTTATTTTACAAAATAAAAACACTTTACTTTTCTTACTACAAAACGATTTATTATTCACCACTGAAATTAATTCACTTTTATTACAACCAACTTTATTCATTCACGATTAAAAACAAACAATGTCGCTGCCGTTCAAACATGTGCCTTTTATACTTGTTTTCCAAAAATCTGGAAATAAGGAGAATGTTCTGGTCTCTGCTTCCAGAGCTTTCCGTAGGGGAAATTTCCCAATAATTTCCCTTCCAAAAGCTTTTATTTGACAGCTGGTAAATCTGCTATAATCCGGCAGATGGCGCTTCCTTCGTTTGAGAGTTGCTATAGTTATAGCTAAAAAGGGTATGTTTGCACTGCGACCGTAAGCTTTATTGTGTCCGTTTGTTTGCATTTCGGAGTCGTTATAGTTCAAATATGGAAAGTTATTACAATACATTAGGCGTGTTTAGTTGACTTCCTTAATGTGAACATTAAGAAATACTTCACATTAAGGCAAAATTTTCATTGCAAATTCCAACAACAACAAGTTAACTTCACATTACAACTCCAGTAACTTTATGGCTGAATGTATCTTTTGTTATACGTATCTTAATGTTCACATTAAGGAGGTCAACAAAACACACCTATTTTTGCATTCGGCACTCCTGTGCAAGGAAACCTTTCAAACGATATATAATTTATATGCCTTCGGCTTTATAGACCGCGTAAATTGTACCATTCGTGTTTGCCGTTTTAAAATACTGTAATGACTTCCCAACTAACAAAATTGCTTCGCATTTCAGACATTATAGTGTTATTTGTTTCTATAGCGCGCCTATTACCCTCTGACGTGAAGTAAATACCTTATTGGAGTATTACTGCTTCCTTGAATATTTTCTGGTGCAAATTTTATCAGGTTGATAGAAGCGATATACCAATGTTTCTATAATCTCTCAATATTGCTTTTATGAAATGACGACGGAGCTTTTGTTCTATAGTCATCCTGTAAAATTATTATACAATATCTATGTTAGCTTCTGTTACTTGCTAAGTTCAGCCACAAACCATTTCTGCTGTACTAGTAAAAACACAAACCACTAAAGAGTATAGACACAAACCAGCAGTGTGGAGAAACTGAATACGTTTTTTTTCATCGTAATTATATTCTTCCATGGCCGAGCGGTTAGCGTGGTGGACTCTCAGTGCGAGAGGACCATGGCTCGAATCTCACAGAAACCTTGTAATTTTTATAACTTAAAAATAATATCTAAATAAATTCTAAGATTGTATTTCAGATAAAAACTTTCAAATAAAATATCAGAAAAATAAAATAAATATATAAAAATAAATAAATATAAATCAATTGTGAAATATTTTTTTTTATTTTTCCACCTTCTTCTATAAGACCTCTAAATTGAGTCCAGTTAGTGTTTTCCGGGGCAACTGAATTAAGTCCAAAAAGGTCCAATAGGAGCTTAAAAAGTGCGCCCTTTCAATTCTATGGACTATTATATAGTGCTTATATGATTGCAAGAGATGATTATGGGAAGTTTCTTTGGATGATTATAGGGGCAAAATTGTTAGTTGGGTTTCCATATTTGAACTATAACGACTCCGAAAACAAACAAACGGGCACAATAAAGCTTACGGTCGCAGTGCAAACATACCCTTATTAGCTATAATTATAGCGACTTTCAAACGAATAAGCGCCATCTTCCGGATTATAGCAGGAAACCAACCGTCAAATAAAAGCTTTAGAAAGGGAAATTATTGGAAATTTCCCCTACGGAAAGCTCTAGAAGCAGATACAAGAACCTTCTACTAATTTCCAGAGTTTGTCAAACAAGTATAAAAGGCACATGTTTGACGGGCAGCGACGCAGTTTGTTTTTAATCGTGAATGAATAAAGTTGGCTGTAATAAAAGTGAAAAGTAAAGTTGGTGAATTAATTTCAGTAGTGAAGTGACTTGGGCGTTTGAGGTTATGGTGACACTGATTTTTGATGCAAGTGTGGAAGGAAAATATGAAAGTCAGTTACATCACACAAATTTGGCAGTCGTATGAAATTTCTTCCCACTTTATTCTGACATGTGTTAATACTTTGTGGGATAGTATAGAGGTACTTTGAGTATTAGATGAGGCTTTAGAATTATTAGCAGTATTTTATTTTCCCCCAAATCTGATCTGGATTAGATCTGCATACGGAAATACATGTATTACAAAAACAACACAAAATCCATCTTTGATTTTGGACTTCAATTTACAAATCCATTCTGACCACACACCCTTAGCATTTTCTTGCAAAAATTAGTTTTTTTTCTGATGTGTAGATGGCTTTTTTGTGTTGAAAATAGGGAGAAAATAGAGAATAGAGTATAGAGAAAAAATACAGAAGCAAAAGGATAAACAGAGATAAGTATATAACACTCTCGTCGCACTGGGATCCTGTTTGTTTTATTATGATAATCTAATCCGGATCAGATTTGGGGTATAATAAAATATAGCTATTCACCCCGATTACAGAATTCGACGAATGAGCTGCGGAGGGAATCAGACCAAATTTTGACATTTTTACTATGAGCCAAATGTCAAAATTGAATTAGATTCCCTTCGCAGCTCATTCCTCGAATTCTGAGAAGAAAAATAAGTTCAGAAACTAAAAAATGATTGTAATGGCGCCCTAGTAAGTTGCAATTAAAATTCACTCCATCCCTGTTGTAGTGCATTTGTGTTTGTGATAGCAAACATTAATTTGAAAAATGCCGCAGATTTTTCCAACAATGGTGCTTCCTTATATTTTGTATTCTAAGATAATTGCAAGCTATTCGTTTTATTTCTCTAGTCAGACTCTAGTCAGAGCATTAATTTTTATTATTGATGAAAAAAACGTACACAAATTATAAAATAATTATTTTAACCGAAATGACAGTCTACACGTCAGCACTGACCCGTCCAAACCAGCATGTTGTTCGACAATGTAAACCAACAAAGTTGATCGGCGTAATGTGGACGCTGCCATAACAAAAATTCCTCCCGCCATCTATCTACATACATTTCTCGTTTTCTACATTAATTTCTCTGCCTCCACCACAAGAAAGCATTTCTCTCTCTCAACATTCTCATTGGAATTCGCCGTAAGCCATTGGAATTTGCAACTGCAAGCTTCAACAATTCAAAGCATTCACACTACACACACACTCTCACTTCTCAGTTGGACACCTCACACGACGATCATTTCAGTGAAGAACTTTGTGCTTTCTTCTGGATTAACAGAATTTTAAAATCTCTGCTCAGTCTCAGTCAAAATGTCAAAGTTGGAATAGTTTCAGTGCTCGGTAGTTTTGTTTTTAGAGTTTTTTTGCGATCTTTCAGTGAAAAATATTGAATTTAATTATAATTCCATTGTGAAGTGTTATAAAATTAAATAAAGACAAAGATTATGATTGAAAAGTGATGAAATTTTATATTTCTCAAAGTTAAACCCGAATTTGTAAGTTATTTTTTCAATTTAATTTTAATTTGTTCTGCAATGGTGTCGTCCTGTGCCGCGGTTGTCGCATTTCGAAGACGGGAACAAGGCAGTGCGCTGTGGTTTCGATATAGGAATTATCTTTTGTGGTTCTTGGATCGGGAAAATATAATTACCGATTTGTTGAAAAATTGAATCGGAAAAATATTGCAACCGGTTTATTGAAGAAGATAAAACAAATATTTTCATTTTACGGACCATTATTATAAATTAGATTATTATTTTTTAAGATTAATGTGTATGATTGTTGCTTCTTAATTAAGTGATGAGCTAACGGTTTTTCTTTCGATTTGTTTTGCTTTTAGGCATTATTACTTTGTACCTGGTTAAATCACAGTACCACCGAGGGATATAAAAGTAGGTCATTTGCAGGTTGACCGAAGGTTTTTTAAAATAATTTTTCTCAATAACGGTGAGTGATTTTTTAATTTCTTATTCATATTTAAAATAACCTACTTTGCATCTTAGGTCAGATTTCATTTTATTATCATTTGAACAAAATACAAATACACCAAGAACACAAATTATTTTAAAGTACATATATAGTTTTATTTCAAAATAGACATTCACATTAATTAATCACATCCTATCAAATGTTTAAGAATTTAGGATTTAGAAAATCGAAAACAATTTGTTATTAAACAAGTGAACATTTAAAAAAGGCATACTTCATAGGTACCTATACATAATATACATTTATGTACCAATACAAAAATTAAATGTTCTCCGTTTCTAGTTAACTAGTTCTGAAACCACCAGAGGCCTCTTTAGGTAGGTACCTATGTTTATGAAATTCAGATTTCGGTTTTCTATCTAAGAAGTTTGAGCAAAATCTAGAACGCCCATTTTCCTTTGAGATATCTCCTAACAACGTTGATTCTTACATGACGGCTCCACTGGGCATGAGTCATGCCTTGACTATGCACATATCTTGAAAAAAATAAATGGAGCCTCAAAAATTCATGTCTGAGGTAAGGCTAACATGTGGTTCAATTCGCTTATTGCCATGACCACTTTTCTAATTTGTGGATTTTATTTTTATTCATCGTTTCTAGGCATCTTAAAATTTGTAGTTAAGTTCTCCTCAACTAAAATTATGAAGTGAACTTTTTTTTTTTAATCCGGCAATTACACCACCCTCTTATAGCTTAAGAAAATTGAATTAATGTAATACAAATAGGTGTACAAGTTTAGGTACATATTTATTTTTTAATCATTTTAAATTTTACTAGACAGTAGACTCATTTATGACAAAAAAGGAAAGAATTTAATTTAGAACAAAAGAATTTGAACTTTTTTCGAAACATTGAATTTGCGATTCGATTATCTCTTTGATTTAATACACACAGAACACATTCTTTGAAAATTTAATAATTCTAGAATCTTTATCTAATGTGTAAATTGATCAAATTCATTTGATAAATTTACACGATTTTCGGAACTTTAAAACGTTCTATCAAAACTACCGTAACAAGGATTCTGGCTAAAAAATGTTTACCCTTTGAAAAGACCTGCATATATGGGTACCTGTAATATAATTCTTTAAAATTATTGTACATATCTGTTTTTGAAAAGAATTTACTCGCTGGCATCTATTTTTAATTATAAGAATATTCAATGAACCTAGTTAAGCAGTTGAAAGAAAAACCTTTAGGTTATTTTAGACGGTTCGATGAAAGTTCCGAGTTTGTACATAGCATATCATTATGTATCTTGTCATAATAAATCAAAGTACATGCCTAACTTCCCTACATATTGTTGTCTTTCCCGTCAAAACCTCGTAAGCCGTTAAATTCTTACAATGTATGTATGTATTTTAGATTAACAAAAATAACTGTCTCGTGCCGTTCCTTTTGGTTCTATCAGTCAATATTTAAACCATTAAGGATTATTAATAAAGTAATTTTATTATTTAAACATTTTTTTGTTGTAATTTCTACGTAATTTTTCAATTTGGACTTTCGAGGTTTTGACAGAAAGGTGATTAAAAGTGAATCACTGGATTGAACAAATTAATTATTGAGGTTTTGCCTGAAGGGTGGAATCGTCTAAGGTGATAATTGATCTTTTACTACGTTCACAACCAGGATCGAGAGCTCGAGTTGAAATAGGGTCGAATATTTAACCCTATTTGCAAACATGAAAACCAACTCCTCGACCCGGGCACGTCACAAACTTTGACACGACTCAGGTCCTCGAGTGGAGTCGATTCGAATCAAGCTCATTCCAAGTCGAGCCTCAAGCTCGGTTCAACACCAACTGTTAACTTAGTATGTATCTATCATATCCATAGGGAAATAAAGCGAAAGAAATCTTCAAACGACAACAGTTAAGTCGAGCACACTTGATTTGATTTGATTCGTATGAAATTCGTAAAGAGATTCGTTCGGAATTTCAAAAAAGCTCGTTCATTTGAACACAAAATCCAAGGATAAAGTGTGAAATCATAGGAGCCGTTCAGAATTCCGTGGCTGTCGAGACTAAAATAAATGTAAAAGAATTCTTTTTAATTTCGCCAACCGTTTCCTTTAAACTCCTTTGAGAATAGCACAACAACTCGTTCAGAGTTTGAACATATTATTGGATTAGGTGCGAAGTTATAACATTCATTCAGAGTTCCGCGGTAGTCAGGAGTATCGTTCGTGGTTTTGTGTTTGCGTAGAAACGTTAAAACATACAAACATATCTATGTAGTTATGAAATTCACTCAAAGTTTTGCTTAAATTCCTTTAGAATTCATATTGCTGATATTTTAAAAGTGAAAGCTTAACTTTAAACGTACATTATTGCCAAAAAACTTACAAAAGTTTTTAAGGGAGGGTTTAAGAAAAATGAAGAGCATTTCGTCGCAGCGCTCTCTTGGAAAATTTAAATGTAAGCATTCCCTATTGATAACTTAAAGCCTGAAAAAGTTAACGTTGATAACGTCCTTGCTGTCCCTTACGTCGTGAACAAGGTGTGACCTCAGCTACTATAGTTCCATAGATATCGCACGCAAAGCAAATAAAAATGACTGTTCGATCAACCGACTGGATTTTTGAGGAGGAATAAAAAGAGCCTGCAAACACAAAATATTGAAAAAATGGTCTTTTTTATTTGTACAGGACACGATATCTATGTAACTCTAGTATCTTAGGTGTGACCCTCCGAATATGAATTCGATCTAAGGCCTTTATCTAACTTCAACTCTTTTCTGATCATTAAGAAGTCTGCTGTGGTTTTATTTTAAGAATAGTTAAAATCTTTTGTATATATGGAACTCCGTCCAACGTTTAGAGGTTGCAATAATGTAAAATAGTTTTGATGAAGCTTGTTAAAAATTCTCGTTTACATTCGTTCAGAATTTCACAAAAGCTCGTTCAGAGTTCGATAGTATAAAAAATAGTTTGGTGTGATATCAACAAACTATTTCAGTGTTCCTTGTTCCGTCGAGATAAGAAGAGTTTCACTTAAATTCGTTAAGAATTTAATAAAAACTCGTTCAAAACAAATATAGGTATATGATAGGAGCAAATGCGGTACACAAAACTCGTTTATATTTTTGCGGTTGTCGAAAAAAAAGTAAGATGCTTCACATTTGTCAAGAACATCGCATGACTGCAAAAGAATTTATTTAAATTTCGCTAAAACTTTCGTTTAATTTTTTTTTCAGAATTCCGCGAAAACCCGTTTAGAGTTTGAACATGGAATATATTAAGTGTGAAATCATAAGACTCATTCAGAGTTCCGGAATTGTTCCGAGAACCATTCGACGTTTATTGGTTGACAAGATTAATCAAATAATCACCCTTATTACGATAGTCGTTTTACTAAAACGCCAGAAAAACGATAAGGCTCTAGAAACGACAATTGGCGTTCGAATAAAACTAAAAGTTAAGTGTTCTCTCCGCTCTTCACTACTCTCACCATTTTAACTGTAGTCGTTTTACTGAAACGCCAAATGTCGCTTCCAGAGCCGTGTCGTTTTACTGGCGTTTTTACTTGCGATTATAGGTACCTACTATAAGGCAAGTTTTGGATTCGTGCAAAAAAAAAAATTTTAGATAACAATCAAACATGATATTACGATGATAGAGGACACAAAAAAGTGGGTGGCACAATTCTGTCTGTCTGTCTGTCTGTCTGTCTGTCTGTCTGTCTGTCTCTTCGACTACAGCCTAAACGGCTTGATCGATTTTCTTCAAACTTGGTACATAGTGGTTTTTGGTGATTTTGCCGACACGTTTTTTTCATTTTTTTTTTTAGAACCAAAAATAACGGTACCTTAACCCTGCCATACGATTTTTTTTAGCAATTTTACATAATCGTATTTTTCTCAAAAACGGCTCGACAACTTTTCTTAAAAAAAATTCAAAAAATTTATTTTAGTAAAGGCTTTATTTACGTGGAAAACCATTTTTCAAAAATGGTTATAACTGGTACCTCCCAAAGAACCATTTTTTTAATTTTTGATTTTCTTCAAAACGGTAAGACCGATTTCAATCATTTTTTTTATACAGAAGCTTCCAAAAAATATAAATAGTTTTGTGTACCAAAATTTTTTAACAAATATTTTTTGTATTTTTAAAAAATGTTTCAAATTTTTTTTTTGAAAATCAAATATTTCGAAAATGACAAGATCGATTTTTTTGAAACTCGATATTTAAGAGTTTTTTAGTACTTTCTAAAATATTTTTAGAAAAAATTTTACATTTATGAAAAAAAACGGTACCTTCCATACAAAAGTTAAAAAACCACAAAAGAAAATATTTTTTTGCTTAAAAACGGCTCCAACGATTTTGATAAAACTTTTTCTATATACTAAAATTAGTATGATCTACTACAAAAAAATATAAAATTTTACACTTAGAAATTATTAACAGTACCTGTCATAGAACGTATTTTTTTATTTTGAATTTTCTCGTTATCAGCTAAACGGATTTAGATGAATTTTTATATACGAATTTCATATAAGACTCAATAATATTGCATATCAAAATTTTCAAAAAAAAAGTTTTTGGATTTTTAAAATAAGTTTCAAATTTTTTTTTTGAAAATTCGATATCTCAAAAACGGGTTGACAATTTTTTTTTCAAATTTTGTTTTTATATACACATAAATATTTACTTAAGATTTGCATACCAAAATTTTTTCTTAAAAATGTTTTAAGAATTTTATATATAAAAAATTAATTTAAAAGAAAACCGCTCGAACGATTTTAAATTTTTTTTCCCATACAATCATATTCAATCAAGAATTAAGATGGCATTCTTCTTTTTCACCTCAAACTATCAAAAGAGTTGTTTTAGCCAATTTCAATGTCGTATTTCATGCTTCTCTACATTTTTCTCTCATAATTTTCATGTTTTTATATACAATTTTCTTAATGCCACAGTGTCTTGAACATAAGAGCAAGTACGTGCGACCCAGTCGTGCATTTTATTTAAAATGATTATCGTAATTAGGGTAAATGTGAAGAAATACTCTCGTTAATATTTGCTCAGAATTGTATAACAAATCAGTTGGAGGTCGAACGTGGAAATAGATTAGGTTTAAAATTATCATATGTTGTTACAATTGTTAACCTTTTCTTTTTTAGTAATATAACATTATGTTTACATAATATTTAATCACTGTGACTTAAAAAAATTAGGAAGATTCTGTAAGGATATTTCAAATATACAAATGAAATGAAATGAAATGAAAAATGACTCGTTCAGAGTTCCTCGAATGTAGCGAGTGTCAATCGAATATAGAAGAATACTTTTTAATTTTGTTAAGATTTGCATTTAAATCGTTTAGAGTTCCAGAAAAACTCGTTCGGAGTTTGAATATAGAAAAGGATTAATTGTTAACGTAATAGAGATTCATGGTTTTGGTGAGTTTCGTTCGAAGCTCGTGGTTGCCTAGAAAAACGTAGGATTGTTCAAGCATAGTTATGAAATTCGTTAAGCGATTCGGTCGGAATTTCTAATTTCCATAAAACTCGTTCAGGGTTTGAACATAGAATTGGAATCGGTGTGAACTCATTAGACTCGTTCAGAGCTCTGAGGATGACGTAAATATAGTAAAATGCTATATTTATGGCCAGTTTACCAGTCTCGTTTAAATCTTAAACTGAATTCAATTGCTACGCTGAACTGAAGTCTAAACAAAAAGTGGAGTTTAAACTCTCACTGTAAAACTGGGGGCTAGAGTTTTTATCATAGAAAAGGATTGATTAGGCTAGGTGTGAACTCGTTGAATTCCATGCTTGTCGAAAATATGGTTAAATGCTTCTAGTTTGTCTACGACACTGAATTTAAAAGAATGTTTTTGAATTTTGCTAGGACTTTCGTTTTATTCTCTCAGAATTATACAAAAAACTCGTTCAGAGTTTGAAAATGGTTAAGCGTTAAATCCCAAGATCCGGTATGAATTGTGCTGCTGTCGGAAGTATCGTTCGAAGTTTCGTGGTTGCCTAGAATAACGCAGGAATGTAAAAGCATGGTATTAAAACTTAAAGCGTATATTTTTGCTAAAAAACTTACAATATTTTGGGGGAGATCTGTAGAAAAATGAAGAGCCTAACTTAGAGCCGTAATGACGGTTTGGGCATTTCGTCGCAGCGCTCTCTTGAAAAGCTTAAAAGTAAGCATGCCTAGACTCATTTAGAGTTCCGAAATTGTTCCGTGTATCATTCGATATTTATTGGTTGACTAGATTAATCAAAGAATGTGAAGAAATGCTCTCATTAAGATTTGCTCAGAATTGTATGAAAAATCGGTCAGAAGTTGAGCATGGAAAAAGATTAGGTCAAAAATTATTAGACTCGTTCAGAGTTTCTCGAATGTAGCTAAGTATCGATCGAATATAGAAGAATACTTTTTAGTTTCGCTAAGAACTTAGTTTAAATCGTTCGGAATTTCAGAAAAACTCGTTCAGAGTTTGAAAATAGAATAGAATTAAGTGTTAAATCAAAAGACTCGTATAAGATTCCGCGGTTGTGGCGGGTTTCGTTCGAAGTTCGTGGTTGTTGAATGTTAAATTCGCTAAGCGATTAGTAATGATTCTTTTGGAGTTTCTAATTTCAATAAAACTCGTTTAGATTTTGAACATAGCATTGGAATAGGTATGTACTCATTAGACTCGTTCAGAGCTCTGAGGATGACGGGAGTATAGTAAAATGCTTTGATAAGACTAGAATAATGCAGAGATACATTTAAAAGAATACTTTTTAATTTCTCTAAGAGAGTTACATTTAAATTCGGTCAGAAATTCAATAAAACTAATTTAAAGTTTTTATCATAAAATAGAATTGATTGCTGTTGTCGGGAGTATCGTTCGAAGTTTCGTGGTTGACTAGAATAACGCAGGAATGTAAGAGCATAGCATTAAAACTTTCAGCGTATATTTTGGCCAAAAAACTTACAATATTTTGGGGGAGAGCTGAAGAAAAATGAAGAGTTTAACTTGGATCCGTAATGACGGTTTGGGCATTTCGTCGCAGCGCTCTCTTGGAAAGCTTAAAAGTAAGCATGTCCTATTTCTGATAACTTAAAGCCTAGACTCATTCAGAGTTCCGGGATTGTTCCGTGTATCATTCGATGTTTATTGGTTGACTAGATTAATCAAAGAATTTGAAGAATTACCCTCATTAAAATTTGCTCAGAATTGTATGAAAAATCGGTCAGAGGTTGAGCATGGAAAAAGATTAGGTTTAAAATTATTAGACTCGTTCAGAGTTTCTCGAATGTAGCAAAGTATCGATCGAATATAGAAGAATACTTTTTAGTTTCGCTAAGAACTTAGTTAAAATCGTTTAGAATTTCAGAAAAACTCGTTCAGAGTTTGAAAATAGAAAAGAATTAAGCGTTAAATCACAAGACTCGTATAAGGTTCCGCGGTTGGGGCGGGTTTCGTTTAGAGTTTGAACATAGAATTGGAATAGGTATGTACTCATAAGACTCGTTCAGAGTTCTGTGGATGACGGGATTATAGTAAGATGCTTTGATAAGACTAGAATAATGCAGAGATACCTTTAAAAGAATACTTTTTAATTTCTCTAAGAGAGTTACATTTAAATTCGTTCAGAATTTCAATAAAACTCATTTTGAGTTTTATCATAGAATAGGATTGATTAGGTTAGGTGTGAACTCGTTCAATTCAATGCTTGTCGAAAATATCGTTAAATGCTTCTAGTTTGTCTACGCCACCGAATTTAAAAAATATTTTAGGACTTTCGTTTGAATTTCCTCAGAGTTATACAAAAAACCCCATCAGAGTTTGAAAATAGAAAGTGATTAAGTGTTAAATCCCTAGATTTGGTTAAAACTGTGCTGTTGTCGGGAGTATCGTGGTTGTCTAGAATAACGCAGGAATGTAAAAGCACAGTATTAACTTAAAGCGTATATTTTGGCCAAAAAACTTACAATATTTTGGGGGAGAGCTGAAGAAAAATGAAGAGCTTAACTTGGAGCCGTAATGACGGTTTGGGCATTTCGTCGCAGCGCTCTCTTAAAAAGCTTAAAAGTAAGCATGCCTAGACTCATTCAGAGTTCCGGAATTGTTCCGTGTATCATTCGATGTTTATTGGTTGACTAGATTAATCAAAGAATGTGAAGAAATACACTCATTAAAATTTGCTCAGAATTGTATGAAAAATCGGTCAGAAGTTGAGCATGGAAAAAGATTAGGTCAAAAATTATTAGACTCGTTCAGAGTTTCTCGAATGTAGCAAAATATCGATCGAATATAGAAGAATACTTTTTAGTTTCGCTAAGAACTGAGTTTAAATCGTTCGGAATTTCAGAAAAACTCGTTCTGAGTTTGAAAATAGAATAGAATTAAGTGTTAAATCAAAAGACTCGTATAAGATTCCGCGGTTGTGGCGGGTTTCGTTCGAAGTTCGTGGTTGTTGAATGTTAAATTCGCTAAGCGATTAGTAATGATTCTTTTGGAGTTTCTAATTTCAATAAAACTCGTTTAGATTTTGAACATAGCATTGGAATAGGTATGTACTCATAAGACTCATTCAGAGCTCTGAGGATGACGGGAGTATAGTAAAATGCTTTGATAAGACTAGAATAATGCAGAGATACATTTAAAAGAATACTTTTTAATTTCTCTAAGAGAGTTAGGTACATTTAAATTCGTTCAGAAATTCAATAAAACTAATTTAAAGTTTTTATCATAAAATAGAATTGATTGCTGTTGTCGGGAGTATCGTTCGAAATTCGTGGTTGACTAGAATAACGCAGGAATGTAAGAGCATAGCATTAAAACTTTCAGCGTATATTTTGGCCAAAAAACTTACAATATTTTGGGGGAGAGCTGAAGAAAAATGAAGAGTTTTTTAACTTGGATCCGTAATGACGGTTTGGGCATTTCGTCGCAGCGCTCTCTTGGAAAGCTTAAAAGTAAGCATGTCCTATTTCTGATAACTTAAAGCCTAGACTCATTCAGAGTTCCGGGATTGTTCCGTGTATCATTCGATGTTTATTGGTTGACTAGATTAATCAAAGAATGTGAAGAAATACTCTCATTAAAATTTGCTCAGTATCGATCGAATATAGAAGAATACTTTTAAGTTTCGCTAAGAACTTAGTTAAAATCGTTTAGAATTTCAGAAAAACTCGTTCAGAGTTTGAAAATAGAATAGAATTAAGTGTTAAATCACAAAACTCGTATAAGGTTCCGCGGTTGGGGCGGGTTTCGTTCGTTCGTGGTTGTTGAATGTTATAGAAGGTTATGAAATTCGCTAAGCGATTAGTAATGATTCTTTCGGAGTTTCTAATTTCAATAAAACTCGTTTAGAGTTTGAACATAGCATTGGAATTGTACTCATAAGACTCGTTCAGAGCTCTGAGGATGACGGGAGTATAGTAAAATGCTTTGATACTTTTAAATTTACTTTTTAATTTCTCTAAGAGAGTTACATTTAAAAGAATACTTTTTAATTTCTCTAAGAGAGTTACATTTAAATTCGTTCAGAAATTCAATAAAACTAATTTAAAGTTTTTATCATAAAATAGAATTGATTAGGTTAGGTGTGAAATCGCTGAATTCCATGCTTGTCGAAAATATAGTTAAATGCTTGTAGTTTGTCTACGATACTGAATTTAAAAGAATGTTTTTGAATTTAGCTAGGACTTTCGTTTGAAGTCCCTCAGAATTATACAAAAAACCCGTTCAAAGTTTGAAAATAGAAAATGACTAAGTGTTAAATCCCGAGATGATTCGGTCAAAGCTGTGCTGTTGTCGGGAGTATCGTTCGAAGTTTCGTGGTTGACTAGAATAACGCAGGAATGTAGGAGCATAGCATTAAAACTTTCAGCGTATATTTTGGCCAAAAAACTTACAATATTTTGGGGGACAGCTGAAGAAAAATGAAGAGTTTAACTTGGATCCGTAATGACGGTTTGGGCATTTCGTCGCAGCGCTCTCTTGGAAAGCTTAAAAGTAAGCATGTCCTATTTCTGATAACTTAAAGCCTAGACTCATTCAGAGTTCCGGGATTGTTCCGTGTATCATTCGATGTTTATTGGTTGACTAGATTAATCAAAGAATTTGAAGAAATACCCTCATTAAAATTTGCTCAGAATTGTATGAAAAATCGGTCAGAGGTTGAGCATGGAAAAAGATTAGGTTTAAAATTATTAGACTCGTTCAGAGTTTCTCGAATGTAGCAAAGTATCGATCGAATATAGAAGAATACTTTTTAGTTTCGCTAAGAACTTAGTTAAAATCGTTTAGAATTTCAGAAAAACTCGTTCAGAGTTTGAAAATAGAAAAGAATTAAGCGTTAAAAAACAAGACTCGTATAAGGTTCCGCGGTTGGGGCGGGTTTCGTTTAGAGTTTGAACATAGAATTGGAATAGGTATGTACTCATAAGACTCGTTCAGAGTTCTGTGGATGACGGGATTATAGTAAGATGCTTTGATAAGACTAGAATAATGCAGAGATACCTTTAAAAGAATACTTTTTAATTTCTCTAAGAGAGTTACATTTAAATTCGTTCAGAATTTCAATAAAACTCATTTTGAGTTTTATCATAGAATAGGATTGATTAGGTTAGGTGTGAACTCGTTGAATTCAATGCTTGTCGAAAATATCGTTAAATGCTTCTAGTTTGTCTACGCCACCGAATTTAAAAAACATTTTAGGATTTCGTTTGAATTTCCTCAGAGTTATACAAAAAACTCGATCAGAGTTTGAAAATAGAAAATGATTAAGTGTTAAATCCCTAGATTTGGTTAAAACTGTGCTGTTGTCGGGAGTATCGTGGTTGTCTAGAATAACACAGGAATGTAAAAGAACAGTATTAACTTAAAGCGTATATTTTGGCCAAAAAACTTACAATATTTTGGGGGAGAGCTGAAGAAAAATGAAGAGCTTAACTTGGAGCCGTAATGACGGTTTGGGCATTTCGTCGCAGCGCTCTCTTGGAAAGCTTAAAAGTAAGCATGCCCTATTTCTGATAACTTAAAGCCTATCCCAAGTGCTTACAGACCTGAGGAAATTTGGCTGAAAAAGCTTATGTTGATAACGTCCTTGCTGGCCCTTAAGTCGTGATCAGCGTGTGCACCTCCGAATATGATTTCGAGATGAGGCCTTCATCGAGTTTTAACTCTCTTCCGATAATTTGTAATTTTGGCTTTGATATTCGCTTTCCAATGTTTGTCTAGAATAACGCAGAAATATTAAATAGTTTAGATGAAAATTGTTAAGAATTTATATTTGAGCAGAATTTAAAAAGAAGTCGAAGTCGAATCAGGTGACGTGTGAAATCGTAAAAATCGTTAAGAGTTCCGTTTGACTTAGAAATGCAGTTAAATTCGTGAAGAATCAATAGAAACTCGTTCAGAGTATAAAATATGTGAATAAAATTTGATGCGACATACAAAACGGTTTCCCAGTAAATTGAAGGAAAGTAAAAGTATTTTTGTGAAATTTGCGAAGAATTTAATAAAAACTTGTTCAAGGTAAATACAGAATTAATTGTGATGCACAAAACTCGTTCAGAGTTTCGCGATAGTCGCAAATATCTTTAACGTTTCACGGTTTTTTAGAATATTGAAGAAAGAAAAAGTATTCTCTAGAATTAAAAAGTATTCTTTTGAAATTCGTGGTGATTTGTAGTTGAATAAATAGTATGAATATCCTTATAAAAACTAGTTTAAATTAAAAATGAAGTTATATTGACTAAAATTAAACTCGTTTAGAGTTCCGCGGTTGTCGCAAGTAACGTTTGACGTTTCGTGGTTTGAATCTAAAAGTATTCTTTTGTATTTCTTGAAGGTTTGCAGTCAAATTTCTTATTACAAGGATAAATAAAAATGGTATTGGCATACTCGAAACTCGTTCAGAGCAATTTAAGGAATGAAAAAGTATTCTTTTGAAACTCGCGAACATTTGCAGTTCAATTCGCTAAGAATTACATAAATAAAAACTCGTTCAGAGTTCCGCGACTGTCGCAACTATTGTTAGGATATTGAAAGAATGGAAAAGTATTTTTTTTAAAACTCGGGAAGAGTTGCAGTTGAATGCATTGAAAATTTAATAAAAACTTGTTCAGAGTTAAATTATGGGATCAAATCTATTTCGATATTCAAAACTCGTTCAGAGTTTTGTGGTTGTCGAATATATCGTTTGACGTTTAACGGGTTTCTAGGATAGGGAAATATGGAAAAGTATTCTTTTGAAATTTGCGAGGTATTAAAGATTCGTTAAGAATTTAATAAAAAAACTAGTTCAATGTAAAAATAAAATTTATTGGCAAAAAATAAACTCGTTCAGAGTTTCGGGGTTGTCGCAAATTTCATTTGACGTTTCGCGGTTCGCTATGATATTGAAGGAATCTTAAAGTATATTTCTGAAATTCGTGAAGATTTGTTGTCAAATTTGTTAAGAATTAAATAAAACCTCCTGCAGAGCATAAAAATTGGTTAAGTGTGAAATCAAAAAACTCTTTCCGAGTTCCTTGTTCCGTCGAGATAATCGTTGAATGTTTCTTGGTATTTTTGAAAAAAGTGGGAACATTAAAAGTTTTTACAAAATTCGGTAAGACTTTCAATTAAATTCGTTAAGAAATTAATAAAAAACTCGTCCAGAACAAAAATAAGTTCTGCCGTTGCCGAGAATAGCAAGATGATTTGGTATTACTAAATTAATGCAGAGATACATATTAAAGAATACTTTTTAATTTCGCTGAGATATTAACATTGAAATTCGTTTTTATCACAGAATAGAATTGATCAGGTTAGGTGTTGAATCGTTGAATTCAATGCTTGTCGAAAATATCGTTAAAAGCTTCTAGTTTGCCTACGACACTGAATTTAAAAGAAGGTTTTTGAATTTAGCTAGGACTTTCGTTTAAATTCCCTCAGAATTATATAAAAAAATCTTTCAGAGTTTGAAAATAGAAAATGATTAAGCGGTCAATCCCGAAATCCGGTTAGAATTGTGCTGCTGTCCCTGTCGGAATCATCGTTAGAAGTTTAGCGGTTGTCTAGAATAACGCAGGAATGTAAAAGTATGGTACTGAAACTCAAAGCGTATATTTTGGCCAAAAAACTTACAATGTTTTGGGGGAGAGCTGAAGAAAAATGAAGAGCTTAACTTGGAGCCGTAATGACGGTTTGGGCATTTCGTCGCAGCGCTCTCTTGGAAAGCTTAAAAGTAAGCATGCCCTATTTCTGATAACTTAAAGCCTATCCCAAGTGCTTACAGACCTGAGGAAATTTGGCTGAAAAAGCTTATGTTGATAACGTCCTTGCTGGCCCTTAAGTCGTGATCAGCGTGTGCACCTCCGAATATGATTTCGAGATGAGGCCTTCATCGAGTTTTAGCTCTCTTCCGATAATCTGTAATTTTGGCTTTGATGTTCGCTTTCCAATGTTTGTCTAGAATAACGCAGAAATATTAAATAGTTTAGATGAAATTCGTTAAGAATTTATATTTGAGCAGAATTTAAAAAGAAGTCGAAGTCGAATCAGGTGACGTGTGAAATCGTAAAAATCGTTAAGAGTTCCGTTTGACTTAGAAATGCAGTTAAATTCGTGAAGAATCAATAGAAACTCGTTCAGAGTTTAAAATATGTGAATAAAATTTGATGCGACATACAAAACGGTTTCCCAGTAAATTGAAGGAAAGTAAAAGTATTTTTGTGAAATTTGCGAAGAATTTAATAAAAACTTGTTCAAGGTAAATACAGAATTAATTGTGATGCACAAAACTCGTTCAGAGTTTCGCGATAGTCGCAAATATCTTTAACGTTTCACGGTTTTTTAGAATATTGAAGAAAGAAAAAGTATTCTCTAGAATTAAAAAGTATTCTTTTGAAATTCGTGGTGATTTGTAGTTGAATAAATAGTATGAATATCCTTATAAAAACTAGTTTAAATTAAAAATGAAGTTCCGCGGTTGAAGAAATGCAAAAGCATTCTTTTAAAATTCCCGAAAATTTGCAGTTATTTTCGTCAAGAATTAAATTAAAATTTGTTGAAGGAAAAAAAATTTATTGCGATTTACAAAACTCGTTCAGAGTTCCGCGACTGTCGCAACTATTGTTAGGATATTGAAAGAATGAAAAAGTTTTCATTTGAAATTCGGGAGCAGTTGCAGTTGAATGCATTGAAAATATAATAAAATCTGGTTCAGAGTTAAATTTTAGGATGAAATTCTATTGCGATTCAAAAAACTCGTTCAGAGTTTTGCGGTTGTCGAAAAAAGCGTTTGACGTTTCACGGTTTTCTAGGATAGGAAAAAATGGAAAAGTATTCTTTTGAACTTCGGGAAGTATTAAAGTTTAAATTGGTTAGGAAATTAATTAAAAAAACCCGTTCAAAGTAAAATTAAAATATATTGACTAAAAAAAAAATTAAACTCGTTTAGAGTTCCGCGGTTGTCGCAAGTAACGTTTGACGTTTCGTGGTTTGAATCTAAAAGTATTCTTTTGTATTTCTTGAACGTTTGCAGTCAAATTTCTTATTACAAGGATAAATAAAAATGGTATTGGCATACTCGAAACTCGTTCAGAGCAATTTAAGGAATGAAAAAGTATTCTTTTGAAACTCGCGAACATTTGCAGTTCAATTCGTTAAGAATTACATAAATAAAAACTCGTTCAGAGTTCCGCGACTGTCGCAACTATTGTTAGGATATTGAAAGAATGGAAAAGTATTTTTTTAAAACTCGGGAAGAGTTGCAGTTGAATGCATTGAAAATTTAATAAAAACTTGTTCAGAGTTAAATTATGGGATCAAATCTATTTCGATATTCAAAACTCGTTCAGAGTTTTGTGGTTGTCGAATATATCGTTTGACGTTTAACGGGTTTCTAGGATAGGGAAATATGGAAAAGTATTCTTTTGAAATTTGCGAGGTATTAAAGATTCGTTAAGAATTTAATAAAAAAACTAGTTCAATGTAAAAATAAAATTTATTGGCAAAAAATAAACTCGTTCAGAGTTTCGGGGTTGTCGCAAATTTCATTTGACGTTTCGCGGTTCGCTATGATATTGAAGGAATCTTAAAGTATATTTCTGAAATTCGTGAAGATTTGTTGTCAAATTTGTTAAGAATTAAATAAAACCTCCTGCAGAGCATAAAAATTGGTTAAGTGTGAAATCAAAAAACTCTTTCCGAGTTCCTTGTTCCGTCGAGATAATCGTTGAATGTTTCTTGGTATTTTTGAAAAAAGTGGGAACATTAAAAGTTTTTACAAAATTCGGTAAGACTTTCAATTAAATTCGTTAAGAAATTAATAAAAAACTCGTCCAGAACAAAAATAAGTTTTGCCGTTGCCGAGAATAGCAAGATGATTTGGTATTACTAAAATAATGCAGAGATACATATTATAAAAGAATACTTTTTAATTTCGCTAAGATATTTGCATTGAAATTCATTCAGAATTTCAATAAAACTCATTTTGAGTTTTATCATAGAAAAGGATTGATTAGGTTAGGTGTGAACTCGTTGAGTTCAAAGCTTGTCGAAAATATCGTTAAATGCTTCTAGTTTGTCTACGCCACCGAATTTAAAAAATATTTAAGGACCTTCGTTTGAATTTCCTCAGAGTTATACATAAAACTCGTTCAGAGTTTGAAAATAGAAAATGATTAAGTGTTAAATCCCTAGATTCGGTTAAAACTGTGCTGTTGTCGGGAGTATCGTTCGAAGCTTTGTGGTTGTCTAGAATTACGCAGGAATGTAAAAACGCAGTATTAACTTAAGGCGTATATTTTGGCCAAAAAACTTACAATATTTTGGGGGAGAGCTAAAGAAAAATGAAGAGCTTAACTTGGAGCCGTAATGACGGTTTGGGCATTTCGTCGCAGCGCTCTCTTGGAAAGCTTAAAAGTAAGCATGCCCTATTTCTGATAACTTAAAGCCTATCCCAAGTGCTTACAGACCTGAGGAAATTTGGCTGAAAAAGCTTATGTTGATAACGTCCTTGCTGGCCCTTAAGTCGTGATCAGCGTGTGTACCTCCGAATATGATTTCGAGATGAGGCCTTCATCGAGTTTTAGCTCTCTTCCGATAATTTGTAATTTTGGCTTTGATGTTCGCTTTCCAATGTTTGTCTAGAATAACGCAGAAATATTAAATAGTTTAGATGAAAATTGTTAAGAATTTATATTTGAGCAGAATTTAAAAAGAAGTCGAAGTCGAATCAGGTGACGTGTGAAATCGTAAAAATCGTTAAGAGTTCCGTTTGACTTAGAAATGCAGTTAAATTCGTGAAGAATTAATAGAAACTCGTTCAGAGTTTAAAATATTCGAATAAAATTTGATGCGACATACAAAACGGTTTCCCAGTATATTGAAGGAAAGTAAAAGTATTTTTGTGAAATTTGCGAAGAATTTTATAAAAACTTGTTCAAGGTAAATACAGAATTTATTGTGATGCACAAAACTCGTTCAGAGTTTCGCGATAGTCGCAAATATCTTTAACGTTTCAGTTTTTTAGGATATTGAAGGAAGAAAAAGTATTCTCCAAAAATTAGAATTAAAAAGTATTCTTTTGAAATTCGTGGTGATTTGTAGTTGAATAAATAGTATGAATTTCCTTATAAAAACTAGTTTAAATTAAAAATGAAGTTTCGCGGTTGAAGAAATCCAAAAGCATTCTTTTGAAATTCGCGAAAATTTGCAGTTATTTTCGTTAAATTAAAACTTGTTGAAGGAAAAAAAAATGTATTGCGATTTACAAAACTTGTTCAGAGTTCCGCAACTGTCGCAACTATTGTAAGGATATTGAATGAATGAAAAGGTATTCTTTTGAAATTCGGGAAGAGTTGCAGTTGAATGCATTGAAAATATAATAATATCTGGTTCAGAGTTAAATTTTAGGATAAAATCTATTGTGATACAAAAAAACTCGTTTAGAGTTTCGCGGTTATCGAAAATAGTATTTTAGGATAGGGATAATGGAAAAATTTCAAGGAAAAATATTAATTTTATTGGCATAGTCGAAACTCGTTCAGAGTTTCGTGGTTGTTGCAACTATCGTTTGATGTTTCGCGGCCTTCTAGGATGAAGAAGTATTCTTTTGAAATTCGGGAGGATCTGCAGTTGAATGCATTGAAAATTTAATAAAAACTTGTTCACAGTCAAATTATGGGATGAAATCTATTTCAATATTAAAAACTCGTTCAGAGTTTTTTGGCTTGAAGGAATGAAAAAGTATTCTGTTGAATTCGGAAAGAGTTGCAGTTAAATTCGTTGAAAATTAAAAAAAAAACTCATTCAGGATAAAATTATAGAATGGATTTTTTTACGATACACAATACTCTTTCAGAACTTCGTGGCTGTCGCAGCGATCGTTTTATGTTTCGTTTCGCAGTTATCTAGGATATTGAAGGAAGAGTTGCAGTTGAATTCCTTGATAATACAAAAAAACTAGCTTTGAGTTAAATTACAGAATAAAATCTATAACGATACATAAAACTCGTTCAGTGTTTTGCGGTTTTCGCAACTATCGTTTGATGTTTCCCGGTTTTCCTTCGAGATTTTGAAAAAAATATTCTTTTGAAATTCGTGAAGAGTTGCAGTTTAATTCGCTTAATAAAATTTTTTCAAAGTAAAAATAAAATTTATTGGCAATTATATACAGAATTTATTGTGATACACAAAACTCGTTCAGAGCTTCGTTGTAGTCGCAACTATCGTTTGATGTTTCGCGGTTTTCAGGGATATTCACGGAATTAACAGGTATTCTTTTGCAATTCGTGATGATTTTCAGTTAAATAAATGTTAAAATTTTCCTAATAAGAACTAGAAGTTCACTAAATTAATGTAAGAATGTTAAGAAATACTTTCGTTAAAATTTGCACAGAAATATATAAAAAATCTGTCAGAGCCGGAACATGGAAAAAGATAAGGCTTAAAATTATTAGACTCTTTCAGAGTTACTCGAATGTAGCATGTATTGATCGAACATACAAGAATGCTTTTTAAGCTTCGTTGGAATCATTCAGAATTTCAAAAAAATTGGTTAAGAGTTTGAAAATAGAATAGAATTAAGTGTTAAGAGTGTTCCGAACTAAACAAAACCAGTCTTTTGCTTACTTTTTTTTTTGCATGTATAAGACCGGTTTTTTACTTTCATCAAGTTCGGATATTTTTTTGTTCATATATACCTGGCATGTCGCTAGATCTAGGCACAAGTTTTTCTTTTTTTGTTTTAGTATCGAGTTTTTTAGTTTTTGGAGCAAAAACACCTTCTTTTGGAATAAAGTTTTTTAGAATTATTTTGCGAGTTTTCAAAATCATATGTAAATAATAGTGTACTACATCAGATAGTACTCATACAAATCTATAAGATGTCATCATTACTTTAATTTTTTTTTTCAAAAAGTGGACTTAAACCGTTTTTCCCCTGGACCCTTCATATATTTATATGTATTTATGTGTATATAAAAATAAAATTTAAAAAAAAATGTCGACCCATTTTTAAGATATCGAATTTTCAAAAAAAAAATTGAAACTTTTTTTTTTAAATTTCGATATGTAATATTATTTAATCTTATCTGAAATTTGTTTTTTAGCTTTTGTATGGAAGGTACCGTTATTTTTTCATAAATGTAATTTTTTTTCTAAACATATTTTAGAAAGTACTAAAAAACTCTTAAGTATCAAGTTTCAAAGAAATCAATCATGTCGTTTTCGAAAAATTTAATTTTCCAAACAAAAATTAAAATATGTCTTTTTTAAAAATCCAAAAAATATTTTTTCAAAAATTTGGGTACATAAAACTGTTTATATTTTTTGGAAGCTTTTGCATAAAAAAATAATGAAATCGGTCGTACTGTTTTGAAGAAAATCTAAAATTAAAAAAATGGTTCTTTGAGAGGTACCATTAATAACCTTTTTTGAAAAATGGTTTTCCACCCAAAGGAAGCCTTTACTAAAATAAATTATTTTAAGAAAAGTTGTCGAGCCGTTTTTGAGAAAAATACGACTATGTAAAATTGCTTACAAAAAATTGTATGGCAGGTTCCGTTATTTTTGGTTCTAAAAAAAAAATGTGTGGGCATAATCACAAAAATCCACTATGTACCAAGTTTGAAGAAAATCGATCGAGCCGTTTAGGCTTCAGACGAACAGACAGATAGACAAACAGACAGACAGAATTGTGCCAACCACTTCTTTGGTGTTCTCTATGATCGTAATATCATGTTTGATGGTTCTCTTAAATTTTTTTTTTGCACGAATCAAAAACTTGCCTTATAGGATCTATACCTATAATTTTTCAAGTGCACGCACGAATTTGGAAGATAATCCTATGTTGTAAAGCTTTTAGAACATATAGCATTTCAAGTTATAACCTCAAATGAGCTAAACTCCATATTGCGTTTCGCTCAGCTACGATAGCTGGGTTCATCAGTTAGATGACGCAATTCTAACTGATGAGCCCAACTTTCGCACCAGAGTGAACTTATAACTTGAATTATATTCAGTCACTCCACTCACACAGAAGAGTATTCTTTTTAAATTTTTTTCATTTTCTATCAAATAGCATTTCGGTTGATCGAGTGAAAAGCCGCTCAGAAATCCACTTAAAATGCGTATAATCTCTACTTTGTCAGTCTAATTTGAGCTATCGATGTAAGTACTTAAATGTTGTCTACAAACTGTAGAGTAGCCACTTCGAAAACCAGCCTGGAACTCACCAAGTTTATTGTTAGCATTTACCCATGAATTCAGTCTTTTATATAATTAAGTTGTAAATATATAGTTCAAAAAAGATATCCCTCTATAGTTTGTTGGATCAGACGGTTCACTTTTTTTTTATAAATAGCAATATTAGCGTTTCATAAAAGTTTTCAGAGACAGTTCCAAAATTGAAAATTTTCTTTAAACGTTTCTGAACTCTATTCAAAAAATTCTGCTTGAATTCCATTTGAACCCGCAGCTTTCCGTCTTTCAAAGCATGAAGCACTATAACTTCTTTCAGTTTAATACTAGCCGCATTTTATTAAAGCCATGATCTGATCCATATCAGATCATAAAAGCGACATAAGGCCAACTCTTAAAACTTGGCCTTTAGTCGCTTTTGGAAAGTGACTTAAGGCCAAACTTTTAAATTTGGCCTTATGTCACGGCACCGTCTGTTGCCTCTTTTCTTGGCACTATTGAGACACATTCACAACAGTCATTTTTGGATCATTGAAATAGATCCAGATAAAAAGCTGGATCCCATGTTGTTTTTGTAATCACGTATTAGAAATTGATCCGGATCAGGTCACAAGTCTAAAAACTTGTTTCTTATGCAAGTACTTAAGATAAGTATGATGGTTGTGTGGTAGGTATAGGGTTCTTCGTAAGTCTACACACCTGCTGTAATCCAAAAACATTCCAGACATACAATCTTCCAACCCCAAGAAAGGACACATGTAAAAGGAACAAGGAAGTAAAAATCATCGAATAAGCTGCTAGTCAATGGGAAAGAAATCTCCTTGAGGCAATTACACATGCCTTGAATCGCTAATTAACATCACAAAATTAACCTCCTTTTTCTGCCTACCCCCACTCATCCCACTCTCCTCAGCAAACACGATTCAGGTGAGAAAAATAATAATTTTAATCATCTCAACTTCCACCTTCCATAATAAAATTCCCCACACATCAAAATGGTTATGGTTAACCGCCATTTTACTTTTTTATCAAGCCACACTACCACCACCAGTTTCACCAACAACGACAAAGACAATTGTGATGGGTGATGGCGATGGGTGACACTGACAGTTGAGAGCTAAGTAAAATCCAGCAGGCAAAGCGAAGGGTATGATGGCTTATTCGTAAATTAGTGTGGCACAGGTATGTTACCGCTGAATGTCAAATTCCCTCATACCCGTTATTTTAATATTTGCTAATTATTGCGTTAAATTATTGCTAACACATGTGAAGGGAATTTTAACCATAAGTAAGCGAGCGAGTATGTAAGTAAGTGGAAATGGAAGACTGGAACGTTTCTGATGTGTGGTGTTGGTGTGGTGTCTGTGGATTGTGATTGTGACAGCTTGCAGAAGCCAACCTAACGGTAATTATCTTGCTAAGAGAATCCCAACAATACGATCATTTACGCTTTCGATGAAAACTCATATCATGTGATTAGATGTTAAAAATTATATTCAAGTCCGTGTGCTTTACCGGTCTCGGTCTCTTCCTGATGATGTGGATATGAGGAGCATGGTTTAGGTATAGTTTTAGGCTTTTAGATTTTCTAATTAGGCTGTCGTTGGCTTGGAAAATGGGATTTCGTTTAAAATTATGAGAATTATTTGTTCGTGTTTGCTTGTTTGTTTATAACACCAATTTTTGTTTCGAAATGCGGGCGCGTGTGTGGGAAATTACGTGGTGATTTTCTGGCAAAATTGTCATTGTCAGGATCAAAATGTAATTGCTAATTGCAAGTTTTCATAGGTATGAGTAGAAGAGAACGCGGAAGTGTTGATAAAATGTTTCACATCAAATCGCACACACAACACAATGTACCTTCACATTTTTGTTTAATGTTGAACTCATTTTACAAACAAAATTTGATGAATGATGAAATTTAATGGGGAAACTCAATGGGATTATTAAATGGAATGGTGTATGATTTGGGGTGTAGTGCCGTATGTGGGATGTAATGAAATTTTATTTCCTAGCAAGTAGATAAGCGCTACCTTCAAACCAATGTGGACCTGAGCCTAAAACAACAAGCTTCTCCAGCCAGCTCTTTTTAGCTCATGATAACCTCACGGGACCTTATTACTTTATGGGCTTTATACACATGTATCTCAAGCAGTATGCGTGATTATTGTTGTCTTTTATACATTCATATGGGCATTTTGTTTGTTGTTATTGTTCGATAGAATAGACAGCGCTTTGCTATTCTATTGTCCTCATAACCAAAAAATCAACAAGAGTTATTCTTCGTTAAAATTTCAGTTTTAGTATTATTATTTGCCTGGTAGACCAAGTCCAAATTAAAACTGCATCAGAGTAACAGATGTCTATGCTAACGTTCTTTCTAGGATGCTGCTTCGCTTTGAATTTTCTAACTTTGACCATTAAGCACTTTTCTTCGCTGTTGAAAACTCAAAAGTGCCACTGACATCATGCTAAGTGCTCCAATTTTGTCAATTCCAATGCATGATTGAGCTTATATATTGGTGGTGCGATGTGTATTGCATCGGCTTATGAAACACTTGATACATCGCTCGCAAAAAGGGCAGCTTGGCAAAAATTTTGCACAGACATTGAGTCAGCAATAGGTAACCGAATTGTAGATGAAAAATAAAATAAAGGTGGCTTGGGTCATCGACTCCTTCTTGGCCTAAAGTCTGCAGGGCCTGATGGAATAGTTTCAATTATGCTTCAAAGCTCTAAAGACATAATTTTCTAATTCTAGTGGATATTTTTAGGGGTTGTCTTAACATAACCTATGTTCCTTTTTGCTGGAGAGGAGTCAAAGTAATCTTCATTCCAAAAGCTGGCAAGCCCACCCACATTGAACATTGAAAAGTGCATTTTCTAACCAGTGCGACCAGATAAAGTTTGTCCGACCAGTAGTAGTTTGCATGGCTGCGATGAGATACGGCCAGCTCCCAGACTATTAGAGAGACTAGTGGAGACTCATATTTGCCTTAAACAAAGGGTTGGCGTGCTGCCACAGCCCCAACATGCATAAATGAGGGGTAAATCTGTTGAGATAGTGTTTTATGAAATGGTCGGCACAATCGAAAAATCAATCCAATTCAAGGAATTCACCCTGGTAGTATTCCTTGATATAAAAGGGTCCTTTAACAGCGTTGATAACAGTGCAATTCGACAAGCTCTGAACTCCATAAGCATCGATCCGTTACTGATAAACTGGATTGACTCCATGCTTCAGACAAGACTTATAAAAGTATAAATGGGTGACACCAAATTAAAAGTTAGAACATGCAAGAACACAGGTGGATTCCTCTCTCCTCTGCTTAGGGCCCTTGTCGTCAACCCGATATTGGTTAAACTAAATATGAGTGCATCAAGGTCGTTGCATATCCCGATGACAATTTGTAAATAGCCTTCGACAAGCTCAGTAATTGGGCCTATCTATAGTTGTGGACTTAACGTTGATCCATACTTAAGATAGAATTGGAGTTGAAAAATAATACTCCCAACATAAACCCCCTAACCCAACTCCACTTCAGATTTCGGGTACCGCCAAATATCTTGGTGTTGTACTTGACCGTAAACTGAACTGAAAATAGAATATTATTGAAAGGGAGAAAAAAGCCTCAATAGCATTCTATTCTTGTAGCCGAATTTTTGGTAAAAGATGAGGTCCCATCCCAACAACCATTCATTGGATGTACTTTAACATGTACACAGCCATAATCAGGCCAATCCTAACGTACGCATGCTTGGTTTGGTGGCCAGCCTAAGAAAAAGAAACCAATCTAAAAACCATGACTAATATTCAAAGACTATAGCATTTATTGGCAATAACAAGGGCCAAACTAACGGTAGCCCTAGAAAGTTTACTTTTACTAGCCCCACTCGATCTGTTTACGAAAGAGCCAGCAGTCAAAAGTGCTTTAATACTAAAGCAGTGCAAAAATTGGAAAGGGGCCACTATGGTCATAGAACTATAGTGAGTTTCATGCACATAGACATTCAAACAGACTACGTTTCACCACACATTGCTTTCAACCTAGTAGCTAAAACAGATATCCCAACAAGGGAACTCTGGTATGAAAACGGATCATAAATGCAGATCATGTTTCGGTCTTTACTGATGGTTCCAAGACCTTCGAATGGGTTGGGTCAGGTATCTACTCAGACAACCCACATATAAGCAGATCTATAAAGCTTCCAAATTTTCGCAGCGTATTCCAGACAGAGTACTTGCAGTTAATGAAGCCGCAAAATATCTCTCCTCATACGAAGTAATAAACAAAGGCCGTTTTCGAAAACGCCAGCTGCGTCAAAAATGCATTTGCAGAATATTTTTAACGCAAACTGCTAAAGTCATATGTTCGAAAACATCATCTGCAGTGCAGCTGTGCAGTAAAAAAATCGATTTGACGGTGTAAACATTAAAAAGCCAAACAGCGTGTTCGTAAACATCAAAAGAGTTTGCGAGTAAATTGGTTGACGATGATCAAATCGATCTTGTGCAAACAGGACGATTGCAATCTGCGTCAAAAAATGACGATCAAATTGACCTCGATTTGACGTTTTCGAAAACGGCCAAAAATATTGACATTTTCATTGATAACCAAGCGGAAAGAACTTTGCGGGTATGAGTTAAACTTACTAGATGCAGCGAACACAGTCACCCTTAATTGGGACCCAGTGTATCGTGATTAATACAGCAACGAATTGGCAGATGAACTGGCCAAACACGGGTCATCTCTTAATCCGAACTGGAACAAGAAAAAAGTAAAACTTGCCAGTGTCCTTGAAGCTGCAGATGTTCAATGGTCATCAATTTACACTTGTAGGGTTTCAAGGAATCTATGGCCAAATTTTTACTTACTCAATTTTCACTCCTTTTTGGAGTTCTAACTGGTCACAACTCAATGGGAACCAACATGAGCAGAATGAGCATCAGCTCGTCGGACTTATGTAGAAAGTGTCAGGATGAAGATGCAGAAGAGGGCTCGCCTCACTTTCTTTGTGAATGCCCCCGCCTAGCTAAAACTAAAAAAGCTGCCCTAGGGGAATATACTTCTTCGAAGAACTGGGCGAGGTCTCTGTCTTGCCACTAAATAACATCCTTAAATTCGTTCAGAATTCAGGATGGTTCAAGGAAGACCCCCACACCTAAACCTCCCCATAATCCTCTCCCTTCGCCTCCCCACACGTTTCTAACCACACCCTGGGAAGCGCAATGGATCCCAGAGAGATACCAGTGAGATGATGCGGCTTGCCGTATTAACCTAACCTAAGTGCGTCTCCACAACGGACGCAACGGATTCTATCGGTTGGGCCTTAAGAGGTATTTACTTCATGTAGTTGATCTATTTCAAGTAAAAAGCTTAAATGAGCTCAACTCCACAATGCGTTTCGCCCAGGTACGATGGTGGGGTTATCGTACCCTTCTAAGATGCCAATTTGTATCGATGTTTACCGACTAATATAAAAATCACAACATTGCATTTGAGATACTGTGAATTTTATTACTCTAAAGGGGAATTTATACTACTAAGGGAATTTATTTGTTTAAATTCAGTTTAAATTTTTTAAAAGTAAATTCTTCTGTTTAAGTGGATTGAGTGAATATAAGGGTACGATAGGTATCTAACTGATGAGCCCTACTATCGTAAGTGGTATATTCAGGCACTTCACTTAGACTGAGAGCCAGCGACATAAAAAGTCAAGTCATTTGTGTAAAGATGAAAGTCATATCAATAATAGCCTTTGAGGTGTTGAACCATTAGCCGTTTGTCTGCCTACCCAAACACGTGTCGAACAGGTGTAAAATTTGACGTATATTTTTACATCGATTTTCTTAAAATGCCTATTTGTCGGAGGGAAAAAGTGTTCATACAAGAAATATTTAGCTTGCAATTTTGCACAGTTGCTGTCAAAAGTCGGGCGTGTCCTTATTCTTTTGGACATCTTCTATATTCTTTTCTTATCAATAAATCTTCGCATAACCAAACGTACAGATTTGTACTCAGTAAAGTACCTATGATTTTTCTATTATTATTTAAAATACTTGTTGGTGCCTTTCACACCTGCATAAATGGTCTGAAGCATCTAAGACTATTATTTTAAGGACGAATCATCAAAACACCTACAATTTTACACTTCTATGCCATAAATTATAGAGTCAAACAAGGAAGAGAATGAGAATAAGTTGTCATCTTTATACTTTGAAGAGACTATCACACTACCACCATCTATTCACCGTCTATGTAAAGCAAACAAAACCCTGCTCCTTTTACTCTAAGAACATCTTTAAAGACTTAAGAAGCCTTAAGGTGCTACTTACATCTTCTGCATTTTGGATTTTCTTTTTTTGAATAATTTTTTTTAACGTCTGTAGAACATTTTCAGGTTTTCGTATCTCGGTTATGATTTACTTGCTTGCTTGCTTGGCCTGAACATGAGAGGGGCACACAAGGAATTCTGTAAGTGTACCTATAAGATGACAGCACAGCAATGAAGACGTGTGGTATAAAGTTTCTTGCTATGCTACCATCCCATCGTAGGTATGGAAGGACATCGTTTTGCTTTCTTCTATAACTAAAGGTGTAAGTAATGAGGATGTCATCAGCTGAATGTCGTTGTCACCTTTAAGTTGTTGTACAAACCACAGCGAGCTATGTAGTCTTGGTATTCTAGAAAAGAAATACAAATGTTAAGGGTAAGACGTTGCTGTCGGCATTGCCAAATTTATGTCATCAGTATGCAGGAAAATCACAATAATATCTTTATTGGAAATTTTGACTGAAACAACATCGACATAAATGAGCTATTACCAAGTTAAGGCTAGAGTTATAGCTGTTTCATGGAGGCCACTTCATCAAACTTTATTTTGAAGTGCTTGCTTAGTCTTAGTAAGTTCGTTTTTAATTGAAGCCCGAATAGTCAATAACATACTTGGTTCAGTCATCATCAACAGCATTGTCCTTTGACCCTGGTTCGCGCGAAGGGCTCCAAAATATCTTCTCCACTTTCACAGTATGCAGCAACGAAATTCAACTGCGGCAACGTTTTTTCTGGGATTCTGCTTCTCTTTAGAGACTGTTGACTTCAACTTTGTTCTTAGTCTTCCAACCCACCGTTCACCTATGATGTACACTGTACATTTAAGTAAGAGAAAAACGATATGAGTTAGGAAGCTTAGAGGAGGTAGTCTATGAATCACGGTAAATATCTCTCCAGGGTGCGTTGAAGTTGTTAGATGTGTTCGTAAATATAAAAAAAGTTTATTATTGAATTAAAGGAACTCAAAAGCTTCAGACCTGGCATTTCTATATTTAAAATTTCTCACACATAGATTCTCTTAGAACCTCATTTGAAGTGTTTCATAGGTTAAAGCTTGAACTTAAATTCTTCATCTTCATTGTCGTCATCATCATCTCCTTCATCACCGTCCTTATCATCATTCCAAGGCCCCAGTGAAAATGGAATAATTCTTTAAGTGGATTTACTTTAAATTATTACCTCCTACCCAGGGCGACTTTCAACTCAGCATGTTTGCCTACTACCTATGTAACTAGGTATACATACATACATAGGTGTTCTTTTATCTTGTATACCTATGATAAAATGCTCGGTTATTTATATTCTATGTAAGTTTACATATCATTTTTCGAACCAGGACGAACCTACTATCAACAAAATGAAGTCCACGCCTGGGTCGCACGTAGTTAATCCTGTCTTCGAACGCACTGTGATTTTTAAATCCAAGAGTAAAAACTTTTCATCTGATTTTAAAAGAAACAAACTTCTCATTAAAAGCATAATTTATTAACTTCCCATTGCAAGTTATAGTAATTGGTCCCATTTGTCAAATCGAAAATTTTGTACGTTCGTGTACGTTCCTTCACTTTTGTTCATTCACCATACCTCAATCCTGTTGAATAGACCGGAAAATGAGGGGTATAAAGGAACAATTACGTGCAAGGGTTTTTATTATTGAATATGTTTGTTTGGCCCATAAGAATGCTTAAAACCGAAAATGCTACTAAATTCACCCATGCGTTTCTGAGAGAATGGTCACACTGGCCACTTATCAGTATTTTTGGTATAACTCGAAAACTAAGCCGAATTTGACAATTTTACATATGGGTGTTTCCATCGTTACGGGTGTGACAGTGAGACTCCATATTTTATTAATTATTCACATACTATTCCCAATTTATAAATAATTACTTTACTATTCTATAGGACACCTGAAGCCCTTTTAAAAAAATAGTATACTAAAGTATGAAAAATTAGTGGTTCAGTTATAGGATGCAATTTGGTTGCGTTACGGGTGTGACCTTAGAAAACTGCTGATTTGCGATTAAGATATCTAATTTCAATGTGGTGTAAAATATTGCATGAAAAGTTTGTATCATTCTTTTGCAAATATTTACCTAGATAGTTGATCTTCAGTTTCAGTTAAGAAATGAGAACCAAAACTACGAAAAACTATACAAAATTTCTAATTAAAAACGTTACGGGTGTGACAGGTCATCGTTACGGGTGTGACCGAGTATGATTTGTATGCCTTAAAGCAATATAATATACTATATTTTGACGGGAAATTGTTGTCATCGATGTATAATCATTTCTCACATGATATCAGAAACACTTTTTCTAGAAAAATGAAGTTTTTCTCACTGAAAAGTGAATAGTTTTGTCACTTCAATGAGATTTTCTTTTAAAATAGGGAAATCTTTCACTTAAAGCCGATTTAAATCATATTTAAAGTAGATTTTCTTAGAATTATATCCCTACGTCATGAATTTCGTATCTAAAAGCAACAAAACTAAAATTGAGTTGAAAAACAGAATGATTATGATTTGAAATGCCAACCTGTTACGGGTGTGACATAGGCTTAAAATTTTAAATACGCGGTTAGTATTAATTTCAACGTCTTGAAATTTTGTCTGACAGTGGATCATAGTATTCTCCTTTTTTCCCCAAATTATCACATTGAAACAAATTTTTTTCTTCTAGTAATGAAACATAATTTTTTTTTGTTACGGGCGTGACACTAACCACTTTATGAATCAACTGCCTAAAAACTAAAATTGTATTTACTATTGAATAATTAAATGACACGAAAACGTGCTTAGAGTTTTCATAAGGGCAAATAACCACCAGTTCTCAAATTTTGAAACAATTAATTATTGAAAATAGGGTTTTGAGCTTCTGATAACAAAAAGTGACTTTTGGAGACCTATTTTGCAAAGTGGTTCGAGCTGCGAAATTAGCGGCGTTAAAAAAAATTATTGATAATTTCACTTCAAGGATATCTAAATTTTTTTATACATTGTGCATAACTTTTTTTGAAGCAAAGATAGGGTCAGTACATGCAGAGAAAAAATAAAGAAGAGACTTAAGGTCTTATTATGGCATGTTCAAAAATTAATATTTGTTCAAAATTGACAGAGATATTCTCGTTCAAACCTTATCATATCTTATAATTTTTCGCAGTTTTGGCCCGAAAGTTCCTTTTTCGGTACAATATGGCAAATTTCACTTTCGTAAAAATTTTCGAAATAAAAATTTCGATATAATATGACATTAGAACTATAGAGAATTTATAAAAAGGATATAAGTTCGCAATTTCGTTTTTCGGCTGTTTTCAATGCTCTCAGACCTACAGACATAACGGCTGGTCCGATTAACATAAGATTTGGTACTAGTTGCTAGGAACGTTAACTTTGTCATAAAGTACCAAAAAATAGGCTTTTGGGCAAAAACTGTGAAAAATGATAAGAAATGTTAAAGTTTGAATGGATATATCTCTGTCAATTTTCAAATAATATGGCTTTCTTAACATGTCATATTAAAACCCTTAAACTCCAGTTTACTTTTTTCATGCATGTCTTGAGCGTATCTTTGCTCCGAAAAAAGTTATGCGCAATTTAGAAAAAAAATTAAAAATTCTTGATTTTTCGATTTTTCTTATGTTGGTTTTTGTTTACTTTTCCTGCTTAAATTTTAAGAAATTTTCCAAACTATCCATTTCGATAGAAAATTTAATTTTGAACAAAAAGTATTATATGTAAAATTGTCAAATTCGGCTTAGTTTTCGAGTTATACCAAAAATACTGAAAAGTGGCCAGTGTGACCATTCTCTCAGAAACGCATGGGTGAATTTAGTAGCATTTTCGGTTTTAAGCATGCTTACGGGCCAAACAAACATATTCAATAATGAAAACCCTTGCACGTTTTCATTGAAATCTTTGCATTTATTTGCATTCTTTATTATTATTTGGATTAATTTGCTATTAATGGAAAAAATAAATGCAAATGAATGCAAAGAATACAATGAATATTAAATTAATGCAAAGAATTAAAATTAATGCAAATGAATGGAAAGAGTGCAAAGAATGCAAATGAATGCAAACAATTCAAAAAAATGCAAAGATTGTAAAATTAATGTAAAGAAAGAATGCAAAAGATAAAAAATAAAATAAAATAAATTGGGTGGCGCAACAGCTCATGGAGAACCAGGGCTCGTGACTTACAACTCACAACCATTCCTGTGTGCGTGTTTGTTGGCAGGAATGGAGGGGACCTACAGTTTTTTGCCGAGTCCGAACGGCTAAATGAGAAGCACTTTTTCATGACAAATATACTCTTGGAGGATTTGTCAGTTCCTCGCAAGAGGCAGTACCTCGAATGAAACATTTCTGTTTTTAGGTGGCATGGCTGGGAATCGAACCCACACCTTCGGCATGACAGTCCTACGCACTAACCATCAAGCCACGAGGTACTACGAATGCAAAAGATAGTAATGTAGTAATGAATGCATGCATTCTCAAATGATTGCATTCAATTGTTTGCTGTAAAATGAATGAATTACAAATTATTGCGATCTTTTAAAGTCAAATGAATGGTGATTGCAGAATTTTAAGTCGCAGTCCCAAAGTGAAGGAATGCAATCCTTAAATGAAAGTCACAAAAGATTGCATTCACAAAAGATTGCATTCTTTTACAACCCTTACGAGCAACTCTAGTAAGGATCTGGTACTTCTATGGAGCAAGGCTTTGTTTGGTATCTCATTAAGCTGCATGTGCTTGCAAGAATTTATTATCAAACTTGGGTCGTATAAATATCAGGTCAGCACGTCAGAGGCGGCATATCTAATGGCTTCTTGGCACTGTTTCCAATCAATCTGGTTGAAAGTTGATTCGTCAGAAGATCTTTATTTCTCCTTGTGAATGATGAGATGGTTGGATACGTGTTCTAACTACCAGAATGTTTCGCCATATAGTAAAGTCAATCATGGTAAGTTCGTTATGGGCGAGCTGGTGCCGTATAGGCTATACTCTTCGAATGTACCATTAAAGATTGTAAACATCATGTTAATATAGTATCTTTGGTAGATGTTTGAACTCCGACATGAACTTGCATTGGAGAAACCTGCAGACCAAAAAAAAATTATTTGCTTCCATTGAATAATGAAACTTGAAATCATCAAAATTTTTAAAATTACTGAATCACGGTATAGTATCCCTTGCCCTTTTCTCATAGTGATTCATACCCCGAATTTCAACAAAGTTTGTAGCTGTATGAAGATCCCTTGCAAACCGCAAACACGAGTTTGTATCTTAAATTGATATAAATTCTTCAGTAAATTTTGTATTTTTTTGTTTCTTTCATCATTTAATATCAATTCGTGCTCATTTGCAGACGAAATACATAGTACGGACTGTCTCAAACACTGATATTCACTTTGCGACCGTTATACTCTCTTGTCAGTTGCACGGTCCAATTTACAATGAACGCATTCACAGTGGAATTTGTCGAGTACAATATTGAAAACCGTTCGAGCGTACCGTAGACCGCCTCAACATGAAAATGAATGGCCACTTTTCTGTTATATCCAAGTAGACAGAGAAAGGCAAAGGGACAGATGGACAGGATTGTGAGACCTATTCACTATCATCGTTTGATCAGAATCAGAATTTCACAATTATTTTACGAATGCATTGCTTGCCATTTAGCATTTTATCATACCTACATACATCGCAAGTAAAAAAGTAAGCTGAATTCAACCCAAGTTGGTTTCTTCCAGGAACATCATGAAAACAGGATAATTCACAGATTATTACATTATCACCTTGAACGAGTGTTCGTTGAATATGTTTAAACTTTAAAGACGGCTTTCAGAAATAAGGGGAATTGGACGGTGCGCGGTGACGGAGCTGGTTGGATGCTGGATTGCTATAAGAGGAAAGCCGACAGAGACAACTGAGAGGCGCTCTGATGACGAGCGCGAACGAACAAACTCCTTGAAAAGCCTTCGCTCATTTCATTATACCTTATACATCTACATTTGTACCTCTATAAACCAACCTGCATATGGCAGTATGATGGAAAACTGTGCCAAAGGATTTAAAACAAACATGACTCCACGCCACCACTAGGTTCTCCTTAACCCCACATCACACAAAACATGCCCAAGTTTGCGGTTAATGTTCGGCATACATGATGCATGTGTGTGCTGCCAAAAAGGCATCCAATAAATTTCCGAATGAAATTTTCATAATATTATCGCTACTGGTGGATTCAGTGTATACACGTAGGTATGTATATAGATATCTATACATATGTACATTAGGGTGGTCCTTAAACTGGACATTGTCTTGGATAGCCCTCATTCGATTCAAAACATTGAAAAACAATTTCCCTAATTTTTTCAGATTTTTATTCCACCCCCCTGGTCTCCCTTTTTTCACTTCAAGGTACAAATAATAGGGCTAGGTTTATTCTTATAACACGCGAAAAAAAAATCAGAACTTATAGATTAGATTCAGACGAAAAAAAAAATCGTATTGGAGAGGGGGTCTATTTCCCCCCGTTCAGGCAGGAAGGGTAATTTTCTAAAAATTCGACCCAAAATAGAAAAAAAAAATATTAAAAAACAACGGGACCACTTACAATGACATGCTATAGCTTTTTTCAAAGCCATGAATCCAGCCTCTAATATTTTTTTTAAATCAAGTTTTTATTGTAAATAGTTTAAAAAAAAAAATAATTTTCAAAATCTAAAAACAAAAACAAAAATAATAATTTTTTACGTTTGAAAATATTTTTTTCAGAAACTATTAACAATAAAAACTTGATTTAAAAAACATGTTAGAGGCTGGATTCATGGCTTTGAAAAAAGCTATAGCATGCCATTGTAAGCGGTCCCGTTGTTTTTAATATTTTTTTTTCTATTTTGGGTCAAATTTTTAGAAATTTACCCCTCCCGCCTCAACGGGGGGAAATAGACCACCCCTCCAAAAAGATTTTTTTTTCGTCTGAATCTAGTCTATAAGTTCTGATTTTTTTTCACGTGTTATAAGCATCACCCTTACTCCATTATTTGTACCTTGAAGTGAAAAAAGGGAGACCAGGGGGGTAAAATAAAAATCTGAAAAAATTAGGAAATTTTATTTTCTCTATTTAGAGTCATTTGATGCCTATCCAAGTTGGAATTAAAAAAAAAAACCCAATATAAGGACCACCCTAATGTACATATATCTACCTCTGTACATACATGAATCTTTAGTCCTGTATACGTTCATTGCTTATTGCGAAAACAAATGCACTCGTGCAGAGTAGCACTTTGCTTTACTTCTATTGGCATTGCGCACAGAATTCTGGGATCTGGTGGCTCTTAATCCTGGTACTGAAAGTGACTGAGATTTGTTTTATTTTTGCGATGAAAAAGATTTTATTTTCGATTTTCGTTCTTTTTTTTGCATTGTTAACTTTTATTTCAACTGATAGATGGCTTGTTTTGCCTGTCAATTTTAATGTCAGTTTGAAGTTTAAAAAAAATTTGCAGTCAAGCGTTAAACGAATAGGTAAACTGTTGCAGGTAGTGTTACGTTCTTTTTATATATTTTTGCTCAAAATCAAATCGTGTTTGTGATTTATTTTATATATATTTTTAGAAGGAAAAGATAAATACGTAGATATGGCCATTTTGGTGTACATGGAGAGAAATATTCTTTAAGCATGTGAGCCTTAACAAGCGCGTTTTTAAAAACAGGTTAAGTTCCTCAATCAAAGTTAATTTAAGCATTCATCATTATTGAGTACTTCGCACACTGATTTCGATAAAGCTGATGATTATAATCACTGCACGGATTTCGTTAATTATTTTTGACGAACATGTGAACCTCTGTCAAAATAAAATAAAATAAAATGAAATAAGCCACTTTTCTGATTTTCGGAGCGTGTTCCTTTCTTCAAATAACTGCCAATTCAGTTGCACTATAGGTACCCATTTCGTTTACAGTGATATATTCAGTTACCTTAATGTAAAAGGCTTTGCTGGAGTGTTGTTATTGTTTAAAAGTAGGTAACAGGGCGTCTGACTCATTACCCTTTCAGCTCATTTGTTGGGACATCAATATGAGACCGCAAGTCTATACATGATACGAAATTTCATGGATTTCAGATCTGCCCGTGCCCGTTCCACTAGAAGGTAAAAGGCAAACAATCATAAATATCTCGAATACCTGGTTTTGTTGCTATTGCTGAGTTTTATTTTTACCCGTGGTAAGCAAAATATCTTGTTTCGTGACCATTGACCCTGTTTGATACTACTACGCACAGATCGACGCAGAGCTCCTTAAGTACTTAAACTAATCCCTGTGTATCGAACTGCTTTGAGTTTGGCAACTCTGCAGTCGATGTTTTGAGCTTTTTATAAAACTTATTAAAAACCTAACGAAAGAAAGCATATTGTAAAATGAAATGTATGACTAAAGATTAGTCTGAATCGAAGGCGGAACCAGGATGGTTGGACGGCCGAATAAAGAGTGTTTTTTTAATATTATTTTTCCACTATAAACGTCGTGTTTTATTTGCTTCAC
Organism: Dasysyrphus tricinctus; assembly: GCA_963921185.1. Classification (NCBI taxonomy): domain Eukaryota; kingdom Metazoa; phylum Arthropoda; class Insecta; order Diptera; family Syrphidae; genus Dasysyrphus; species Dasysyrphus tricinctus. The sequence goes on from OY992530.1 coordinate 300,947,121, forward strand.
AGGAAGGTTTTTTCTTGATGTCATGAGACATACGATGAATAAGAGCAATCGTTGTGGTTCCCCTCGGTTTCGGCTCGCATCCTTTATAATTTTTATAATTCTAGGTAGGCTTAAATACACCCTGTATATAATTTTCCATACCACTTAAGAAAAATACACCTTGTACCAACTTTAAAGGTGGTGTGCAAGAGTACATTTTATATAAAGTCCGTAACCGCCGATTGAATTATCTCGAAAACGGTTATTCTTATGGGAAACGTTGCTCATATGTTTGTAGGAAATTATTAAAGCTACGAACTAGCTCCTAACATTTTCAAAGTAACTTTTCGAAAAATTTTCCTTAAAAATCATTTGCAAGGACCTTTAGCCCCCTCTTAAATTGTTCATTCATAGTCTCCGAAGTAAAAAGATTTGATGACTTGACTATTATCATCTCTTAATTACAGCATTGTGTGGCAGAATAAAATTAGTCTGGAGTCGATACCATTGTTTGTTCTCAAGACTTTCGAACTGAAAAACAATTTTGAAAGTTTTGTTTAGTATTTTTTAACAGACCTTGTTTCTTGCAACGGACAGAAGCCACTATTTTCGTTTTTATATTCGAGACGAATAATGCTTTCCAACTATTTTTGGTTTAGTTTCTTGTAGATTTTTTGGCTTTAAAATTAAAAAAAAAAACTTTTAATCAATTTTGTTTGCAAGTTCTACTAGGGCATTCCATTGTTACGAACCCGACATTTTTAAGAACGTGCCACGCCCCCTAGATGGAAAATTGCAGATTTTCGATTTTTTCCTTTGTATGCACCACAAGGCCTACCGTTGTGCAATGTGTCAAGTTTCTACGGTGTCGGGCAGTGCTCAATAATTTTGATGATCGATGTTTATCTGAGAATATTTAAAAATTTTTCTCAGCTGCTTTGTTGGTCGTAATGATGATAAAATGAAAGATTTTTTCATTTACTTTTTCCCAACGTTTCGACAGTGGTTGCCGTTTAGATGTGTGTTTTTCCGTTGCTAAGATCTCCACACCATCAAAATAAATAAAATTAGAGTGTCTGGTTGTTAATATTGAAATAATTTCAAGTTTTTGATATTAGGTGGTTGTTTACTTGCTAAGAAACATAACTGCATCATTTAGAAAATTTTTATCTGTCAGTTTGTTTGTCCGCGGTAACCTTCAAAACGGCAGAACAGGTTATAACGACACTTTATGTACATGTAGTGGACAACTCTGGGAGTAATCTAGACTACCTTTGACTGTAAAAATGTTAACGGTATCTTTAAAATATTAGAAAAAGAATGAAATTAGGGGAAAATTATGTCGAAACAAAAAATTGATATATAAGAAATAATTACAAGCAAGTAGAAATAATCGATGCCACGGCCCTTTGACGAACACAATGTATTTTCAAGGTGCAACAAAAAAAAAAGTGTTTTATACCTTACACTTTTTATTCGTTCAAAATACATGCCAGCGACCTTGCAGCCCTATGACGGCCCTTAAACTAGAAAAATGCATTTTTTAAATGCAATAATGCGATTGAAACTTGAAACGCTGCCAAATTTTATTTACGTAATAATCAAATTGGAGTGTTTGTCTTTAATATGGAAATAATTGAAAGTTGCTCAGGTGGTTGTTTATTTGCAAAGAAACATAAGTGCATCATTTCTAAAAATGTTGTCTGTTTGAACACAATACTGCCGTGTTAAGAAGAAAAAACGTAACTGACATTTTGGCTGTTTTGAGTTAAGGCCAGTTTTGACATCTTTGATATGTCTGCTATTTTATTCTTTAAAAATAAAAGCCCTTATTTGCTTTTGTAATGGCTTAAAACGCTTAAGAAAAATGACGTTCGTTCAAAGATCCATGCTTTTTAAGTAAAAATTGACGTTTTAGCACTCAATTTAAGAAAAAAAAAGTGACTACCACACAAGCATTAGTCCATCTGATAAATAATCAAGGCAAAAAAAAATTATTCACTTATAAATACAACAGAAAAGCACTCAATAACAAAACAAAAAAGATAGAGATAAAAACAGAAAAACGCGTTTATCTCGAAATGTCAAAAATACACTTACGTTTTTTCTTCTTAACACGGCAGAATAGTCTTCAAAAGGATTCCGACGAGACTTTAGGTTAATGTAGTGGAGTATTCTAGAGTACTTTTAGTGGTCAAAATGGTGAGGTTATCTTTGAAATATTAGAAAAACCGTGAAATTACAGAAAAATTGTGTCGAAAAAATAAATTAAATTTTCTTATTCAGCCCTATCGCTAATATCATGGGAACTTTTTTTCCCCGAAAATAAAATGTTACCCGGGAAAAAAAGTTTCCCATCGGGAATCTCCCAAGAAATCTTTTTTCCCACGAAACAATTCATACCAACCTTCAAATCTTTAAAATCAATTTCGAAGTTATTTTGACAGCACCAAATCTTGTGTTTTTTGTAAAAAAAATTGTTTTGTGTCCTAAAAGGAAGAAAATATCAATTAAAATTATTAATAATATTGGTTTCGTGGCAGCGAAGATGTAATGCAAGAAGAGAGAAATAGGCAAATATCTTTCAGAAGATGCTTGAAGGCTATATCAAACCCTCTTGAGTTGCCAGAATCCGTGTAAAGTATCTCCGCAATCAAAGTTCCAACTCATAATTATTCACTTTGTATCCTTAAGATACCATCAATATTATCGCGTTAACAAGCCAATGTTTAGTTCTTTGCTTGCTACCTTGATAGAGTCGTTACCAGAGTCCAAAAAAACCATTTTCAGTAGCCCCTTTTGTGAAGCTTAGCGCATGCTTGCTTGCTTACTGAAGGAGCGTACCAAAGTAGCAAAAGACTACGGAGTTGGCTTAGCACAGTTCTTTCAGAAATACTTCAAATTTTTGAAGCTAAGCTTTGTCCAACATGGATTAATTCACAAACACACATTTCACATTTTTAATAAACTAATTCTTACATTTTGTGGTGCTACAGGGTTTTCCCCGACAACCAACTTGCGGGAATTTTCGCACTCAAATGAGAAAAAAGTTCCCTGGAAAAAATTATTCACGATTGCTTTTTGCCACAAGGAAGGATCTCTTTTCGAAGATCATTCACGATAGCAACTTTCCCAAAATGTAAAAAAAACTCCGGGGGAACTTTGTTCGCGATAGAGCTGATTGAAAATCAGCCTTTACTGAAAACTTCGCCAGCAAAAAATGAAAAAAGTCTACATATTCGTTGCACCAATATTATTAACTTCTATCAGGACGACTTTAATTAAATGGACCAAGAAGAATGAAAAGCTGATCTTCATTTTATTAAAATAAATTCCTTTGCATTTTATAGCACACACAAGCTTAAAGCTGGATTTACGACTTCGTCCTTCATTCGGTGAACGTTGTTCCTTAAACAATGAACAACGAGTAAAGTTCATCCAAAATTCAAAACGTCTTTGAATCTCTTCGTTGTTCGTGTTCGGTGTTATCATTTACATACACCCTCGTTGTTCCGCGTACAGGCAAACACGAACAACGTACACGGACGATAACAGCGAAGGTGTTAATCCAGCTTCGAGATTCGGTATTGTGATATACTTTTTTCTCAGAATTTTTCAGAAGAAATCTGGCTATAATGATTTTGGGGTGAAAAATTGCCTTAATTCAAAACGGGGTTCAACCGGATCTTTGAAATTTTGAGCCTTAAAACTAATACTTACTTACTTACTTACTTACTTAAGGTGGCGCTACAGTCCGGGGTGGACCAGGGCCTCAACCAACAAGCTTCTTCCAGCCGGCTCGGTTTCTAGCTAGCTGTCTCCAGTTTCGCACGCCAAGTTGGTTGAGGTCCTCTTCCACTTGCGTGCGCCACCTTTTACGCTGTTCACCTCTACTGCGTTGTCCCACGGGGTTGGATTCAAAGACTTTCCGGGCCGGAGCATTGGTGTCCATTCGCTCTAGATGACCCAGCCATCTCAGTCGTTGGCTTTTCACTTTTGTGGCTAGGTCGGTGTCGCTGTACAGCCCATACAGTTCGTTGTTGTATCTTCTTCTCCATTCCCCATCTATGCAGACGGGACCAAAAATCACCCGGAGAATTTTCCTCTCAAAACAGCCTAACGCGTTCTCATCCACTGTTAGCAGTGTCCATGCCTCTGCACCATACATCAGGACCGGGATGATAAGCGTCTTATACAGGGACAGTTTAGTTGCTCGAGAGAGGGCTTTGCTTCTCAATTGCCTTCTTAGCCCAAAGAAACAGCGATTGGCAAGAGTAATTCTTCGTTTGATCTCAGCGCTGGTGTCGTTCGCTGAGTTTATAGCGGATCCTAGGTAGACAAAGTCTCTGACTACCTCAAAATTATAGCTGTCTATAGTGACGTTCTGTCCGAGACGTCGGTGTTGGGTGTCCTTTCTTGTGGACAGCATATATTTTGTTTTGCTTTCATTCACCGTTAAACCCATCTTCTTGGCTTCCTTCTCAATGCTCACAAAAGCACCACTGACATCACGCTTTGTTCGTCCGATTATGTCAATGTCGTCAGCGTAAGCGAGTAATTGGACGGACTTTTGAAAGATTGTGCCTCTGGTGTTGACGTGAGAGTTTTGCACTATTCTTTCAAGAACGATGTTGAAGAAGTCGCATGACAGCGCGTCGCCTTGCCTAAAACCTTTTTTGACATCAAAGGTGTCGGTGAGGTCTTTGCCGACCTTGATGGAGCAGCGTGCATTCTCCATCGTCATCCTGCACAAACGGACGAGTTTGGCAGGGATGCCAAAACTAGACATTGCTCTATATAGCTCGTCTCTATAGATGCTGTCATACGCGGCCTTGAAATCGATAAAAAGGTGGTGGGTATCGATTTGGAACTCCTGGGTTTTCTCCAAGATCTGCCGTAGTGCGAATATTTGGTCGATGGTGGACTTCCCTGGCCTAAAGCCACACTGATATGGACCTATCAGGTTGTTGACGAATGGCTTCAGGCGTTCACAAAGTACGGCAGAGAAGATCTTGTAGGCGATATTAAGAAGACTGATGCCTCTGTAGTTGGTGCAGTCCCGAGGATCGCCTTTCTTGAGGATCGGGCAAACAATACTGAGGTTCCATTCATCGGGCATGCTTTCTTCCGACCATATTTTACAGATGAGCTGGTGCATACTCCTAACCAATTCATCGCCAGCCGCTTTGAATAGCTCAGCCGCTATAACTAATTATATAAATAAAAATGAATTCATATTTTCCTTTGTCACGCCATGACTAAAAAACTGCTTGAACTATTTGGATGATTCTTTTCAGGTAATCTTTGGTGAAATTTGGTTAAATTCTGTCTTGCGTTTTGCCAAAAAGGTGCGAAAGCGTACTCTGGGTACCTGTTTTATGTAAAAAAATATATATATAAATTGAGTTTGAAAAGAAATCAATCAATCTTGAAATTTAATTCCAAAAGAATAAAAAAAAATACATTAGAATCTGGATTATCCGGAATTTGATTAATCGAGGACGCATAATTAGAATTTTGTTTTCTTAATGTGTTCTCGAAATATTGTCTACCCGGGCGGAGCCAGGGCGGGCTAGCTAGTAATCAATAACAAGAACAACAGGAACCGTAAACAAGACACACAAAACACATCAGCGGTTAACTGCTCCTTAGTTTCAAATTGTAGATCCAAAACTTGGTATAACTTATTGGACTAAACTTCTTCTTCTAAAGTGTTCATCTATTAATTTGTTTTAAATTGTTCAAGTTTATATTTATTGAATATTTCAAAATATTGTTTTTTCGTTTTTAATTGCTTACAGCTTAAATGTAAGTGTATACCATGTCCGCCGTACATACATTGACACTTTTATGTAATTACTTCTTTTTTATAAATAAAGATCCCCTGAAGAAGACGGAACCACCGTCGAAACGTTGGGAAAAAGTAAATGAAAGAATGTTTCATTTTATCATTATTACGACCAACAAAGCCGATGAGAAACATTTTTAACTATTCTCAGATATACATCTAACATTCAACTTGGTCATAAATTTCACTAATAATTTTGATGATCTGTCAGTGAGTCAGGCAGTTACAGTTTTTGCGATTTTTGAACGCCTATATCTCGGGAATTACAAGTGCTTAAGAGTTAAAATTTAGTGAGCCTTCAGAAGATACTGTGAATTTGAAATTTCTTACTTTATTGGTACTGAAGTTAGTTAGTTAGTTAGTTTTAAAATCGCCTGAGTTTGTTCCTGAAAAAAGATTGTAGTGCCGCGATCTTAGCTGGGCACTACCGTGCCCTTTGATTATTGCGAAGTCAATATCATTGTTTTTTCTGAAGATATTCGAGACGAAACAAATCTTTCAGCAATTATTTTTGTTAAAAAGAAAACTGTCATTTCATTTGTTTTTACACTGTCACCAATTCTGTATTATCTTGAGATAAACGTAACTTATGATTTTTTTTTTTTAAATTGCTGTCCTAAAAAAATGCTAATTGATTTTTTTCAAGCCCTTTCTGCACTTGACATCATTTTCTATAAAATAAAATTCATCCCAAATCGATATCTTCATTCGTTCTTGAGATAACTATGAAACAAACAAGTTATAGGAACGTACGAACCCACGAACGAAAATGATGGATCGGATTACGATATGTCTAATGTGGAGATATGTCAAATTTTCTCTTTTTTTTATATTTTGCGCGCACTAAAGGGGTTATGACTACCTTTAAGATGATCATAGTACACAGCGTTAGGAAAATGACGAAGGATTTAACAGGAGATACCGATGCACATTGGTTTTCAATATTAAAATGGGGGGGAAAAATGGAGCCTGGTAAAGCATTTCACATTCTTGTTGTGCGGCTAAAGAAAGAATCTCTGAACTTGACAGTACGTCCGAAGTTGGGCTCAAGGGTAAACTGATGAGCATTCCCAAAAGCGCGAGTATTACGGTTGAATTTTTTTAGGGGCTATTTCACTAGAACACTGTTTATAAAAATAGCGATAAAATAATGAGAGACATGAAACACTGCGACGGTGTTTCAGAGATGTTATTGATTGTGCTATTGTTGAATCAACTATAATTTTTAAGGCTCTATTTTGGCCTCTATCCAAGAGATTAAAATGAGTTATGGGAGCACCTGTCCAGATGTGGGAGTTGTACTCAAGCTCAGAAGAAGGCCTTACAGATTGTAGCCAGATCAGAAGGGAGAAAAATTTCTTGCATCGTTGAAAGAAACCCGAACAGCGTTTTTAGCGACGTCAAATATGTGGTCACTCCATAGAAGGTGATCTGTGATGCACATACCGAGCTGTTCGGTTTCTTCGATGCAAGTGGCGCTCATGGATAGCAGCATAGGGTGTGGGTTCCGCTTAAACGACAGGAGACAGCATTGAGTTTTTGAAGCATTCAATTCTACGCGATTTTTGATACCCCATTGAACAATGCTATTGAGATCAGAATTTAATGAGCTTATCATAAGCTGCCGTTGAAGTTCCACATCCGAGGGACAGGGATGTGAATCTGAAAACGAATATGAAAAGCTTAGGGTACTGTCGTCAGCAAAAATATTCAATGGATTAGAAGTTTCAGACAAGAGATCATCGATGAAAATAAGAAAGAGAGTCGGAGACAAAACGGAGCCCTGGGGCACACCAGCATTTATTTTATGAACGTCAGATTTGAAACCATCCAATACAACTTGTATTGAGCGGTCCGAAAGGTAGTTTCTAATCCAGCGAAGCAGATATTCATCGATACCAAATGCACGCATTTTCAATAAGAGAGCTTGATGCCAAACTTACTTAATCTTACTTTCTCTAAAATGATGTAAAGATTTGTTCCAATGCTCGGTGAGATATACCATCAGATCACCAGTGGACCTATTGCTACGAAAGCCGTACTGCCGGTCATTAAGAAGCTTTCGTTCTTCGAGATATTTTTTAAGCTGATATAGTTAATCAGCTTTTCCATGACCTTGGAAAGAAGGGACGTAAGTGCAAGGATGATAGTTAGTGGGTGAAGAAGATTCGCCTTTTTTAGGGACAGGCTGGACAAATGCTGTCTTCCATCCAGTAAGACAGATGGAAAAGCTTACGCAGTGGGACAAATCCGACCGATTACAATAGCTTCCAATGAGAACTTAAAATTGGTGAAAGTGAAGAATATTGTTTCAGACGTCCTTGGTCAATTTATAGGAAATAGGAGCAAAAGTATAGTTATTTGACTTCATAACTCCGATTTTTCATGAAAACAAAAATGTTGGTAGGCACAATTGGTTTTTAAAAAACAGCATTCAATTATTCAGCCCCAGGTGTGAATGTATAACAGCCTGAACAAATTAGGAATAGTATTGGATTCCTTTTTTGTTACTACTTTGGCGCCCTAGAATGACACATTCCGTTTGGAGAATGAGTTCCTTATTGGTCTTTCAGCAAAAATCAGATCGTTTATTCAATCTAATCCTTGAAATTAGTCAGAAAGTGAGATATTGGTATGTTTTTGTATGAATACATTCATGTGAAGTAGATATCTGAGGTACTTTAAAATGATCTCTTTCAGTGTAATGGCCTTCACTTTCAAATCAACTGTTTAAACTTTAATTGATATACTGAGCACATGAGATTCCCATTCCAGCAAAAACATCGAGAGTCTCGTCTCTGCCGCATTCGGCTAACCGATTTACCTCGTGTGTATGTTTTGGCCATGGCTGGCGGATTGTTTGAATTGCAACCAAATCTTGTTTTATTTTTTTGTTGTTGTTGTCGTTTATGTTGTTTATTTCGAATTCCAAAAACAGAGTGTCAATCCTCCCGCAAATAGTGTTACACCCAGTTAAACCATCAGTAAAATCCAAACTCTCATTTTTGGTAGGGAATCCCATTTAGACAGAGACCTCATCTCGCCCCCATTTATGCTGTTCCGTTAGTGGTAGTCGTCGTCGTCGTTGTCCTCGTCGTAGTCGATGTCAACGATGCAAATCGTATTGAAATTCTGGTCAAGCAAATGACATCGAAAATTACCTCCCTGATTAGGATTTAGCAGTTTGTTTTCCGCTCGGCCGCCGATTACATAGCTTGGCGCGTCGTCAGCGATGCTTCCATATGAAATCCTAATGCATTTCAATAAACCAGAACCAGATTCCGGCACCAAGGACCAAACGATTGCAAGAGGGAGTTTGATACGGCAACGGTTTGTATGGTTAGATGGGTCACATTGGACTCACAACCAACCGATGAATCCCCCCCCCCTTTACCGCCATCACGCGCCCTCTAGCCCGTCAATATGACTATAACAGAACTCAGAACGTAGAATGCGCGTACAGTGCGAATAATTTGTGTCACGGGTTGGTAGGTACTTGTTGGGCACACCATATCACCCAACCAACATAATCCCCAAAAACATCCTCAACACAACATACTCACCTGTACAAAATGTGTAAGTGTAAGCCACGGTGATACAGCGCTTTGGTATTTAAACGGAGGTTTTGGTGAATTTGTTGCGGATGCGAATCCCATGATGCCTCAGGTCCTAAGCGTTTTTGAAAACGAACACATTCTGTTTTTGAAGGTTTTCGGTTGCATTTTCAGGACGTACCTCCACATAACTATTTGGATATTTATCCCGCTATCCGTTTTAAATGGTTTATTTTTGTAAAAAGTAAAAGCAATATTGATGTTTCCAATATTGGTTATTTTATTGCGCTTCACTATACTGTAGGTAGGTAGGTCATGAGTGAATTATTTTAAAATACATAACTGTCATTTTAAATGTACATAAAATTTTGCTTTGATATGTCATCGGTTAGCCAAATGTATATTTTGTTTAAACATGGTTTTGAATTATAGACACATTGGTAAGTAATGTTTTGCAAAAATTATTCACAGTAAGGCATGAGGAGATGAGTAACTAATTATTATGCGTTTAAAACCGGTTCAAATGAAAACTAGAAAAACCAAAAGGACCCCGAAACAGATTACACACGTGATTGGCATTGATTGTTTCTAGCACAATGTTAAAACCTTTTTAGACATTGATTAGGTTAAGTTCAAAGGGATGATGATAGGACCAATCCGCATTCCTCACTCGAATCTAAATGGATCCATCGTGAAGGCAAGGAAAGTATACATACTAAAGGTTAGGCAAAGCGTTGGTGGAGGCTTTGATAATGGGTGCATTCCTGATCCATGTTTCCTGGTTATGGCTTACCTACTGGCTCATAATGAGCTTTCTAATAGGGGCGTTTCCATGTTGAAATGGCATAAGACAAGCTATATGTGAGGTATTAGCGAAATTCTTTTTTATTTGAAGGCCCATTTATGCCATTACGAGTATGGAATATGAATTCCTTCACGTGCGCGCTGCTGCTCTGCATGGTGGCACAGATACGAGAGCTCCAATCTTCAATGACTCGGCCACATACAAAGATCCACCTGAATTTCAGCGATGGCTTGGATTATGTTGACCTTAAGAGCATGGGTCGACTGCGACACTTTGCGACACCTGGGTGTTCAGAAAACCCAACAAAAAAAGTCTAGCAGGTCAAATCGTCCGATCTTGCTGGCGAATTCACGTTATCTCCACGAGAGATAGCCATATATCATCAAATTTTTCGTGTAGTCTCCTCTTTGTGGTATCAGCTGTGTGACACATAGTGCTGTCCTGTTCTAACCACATGTCGTTTACATCCTATTTGGGAAAAAAGAATTGTTTACCTTAGATCGTGAGAGGTCTCCTTTGACTTAATCTACTTTTGACTTGAATTTGGCCATTAAAATCTGAAGAGCGAAGTGGGAAGCATCATCAAGTCATCCGTCAAATAGGTGCGTTCTTTACTAACCTATCCCACTCCCAATCCATGAAGGGCTACAGTCTTAGAAACTGCTGCGGACTTCCATTCTCTGCTATCACGATCTCGTTGCGTTGGTTCCAGTCATCTAGCTGTATGACAACCGTAATGGCCTAGACAATGTTGCACCAACAACTTATCACTAATCACTTTTCAACTTATCAATTTGAACAAATGAACAGTGGATCTGTCCTGTATGTCAAAATTAATATTGAAAAGTGATAAGTTGTTGCTGCAACAGGGTTCTGAGTCTCTAAATCAGAGGTTCGATCTTCTTAATTCCCTCGAACAAGGTAGCTGGGACTCGAAGACTCTTTTGCTTTGAGCAATGTACTCGATGTGTTTTGAGTTTCTCGACGACATCCACATTTTGATTCAGCTCGCGGTTGTATCCCTTCTCGCATACAGGACCAAATATCGGCCACAGACTGGTCCCTACTGCAAACCCCTTTAAAGCTTGGTGTTTTCATAGTCACACAAACTTTCTTTCTTCAAACTTTTTATCCACCAACCGGTTTCGATTTTTAATTCAACCATAAATCTTATGTAAAAATTCCTGGTATTCCAACTGAAATTTATATACTCACAAATATTGACTCAGAGTTCTTCTCTTATCCCTTAATGACCCTTAAACATCAATTAGAACATCTGCCATTCATCGTGCAAACAAGATTTCTATTCTGAGTTCGAGGAACGTACTTACTCTTACCAAAAAGAAAAAAAACTCCTCGAATCTATTCCTAAATCACTAGCGGCCACAAGTTTTATCTGTCCCCATGCATAACTACAAGAAGACACACACACACAACACACACACACGACACAGAAGAAGGAAAAAGGACATTATACATAACATAAAACGTCGCATAACCTCATAAACTTTTGTCAACTTTGTCGCTACTCGTAACGTATGGTCTTTGGCTGCCCCGCCGCAGTCCCTATCCTGCCGCATTGGCATCACTGATGCTCCGCCCTGTGCATGAAACTCTATGGATGCAATGTAGTAGTTACTACTGATTAAAAGGACTCACTCGCTTTCTACTCTGAAATATAAAATGGTTAAGAGGACATACAAGGGTCGTGTTGGTGGTGAATTACTTATCATTTTGTCAATGCCATTATGTCATGCTCATCGTATTAACCATGCAGACCAAAAGCTTGCAAAGACTAGATGTTTGGTTGGTTCTTCTGTGGAGTTCGATGGTCTAGGACAGCGGACAGGACAGAGCAGAACAGCAGGACGACTTACTCGATAGACAGGATTCAAACTTTTCATATAATAAGTATATTGAAGAATACACACATTTGCCTCGGAGTAGCCCGGGGACAAAGGAAATGAGATAAAGGATGTCCTTTGGTGAGTTACCTTATACCTATCCCATGATTCTCATATCCACTGGATGTGTGTTGCACTTAATATCCTTGCTATTGAAAGGACTCTCTTGTTCTGCAATGATCTGTTTTTTTTTTCCTTTTTAAGCTTGAAGTTGTGGTGGTCTGGTGCTCGCTACTTATCTTCAATGCTCCTGCCACTGTCAAAGTGCCACCCTCATAAACGAATCAGTAAACATATCTTTTCAAGGATGCCAGTCATATTTAAACGATTTTCTTTTACCCCATATACCTACCACCTACTGTGACGTTAAATGTTTTATTCAAGTCTTTTGGAATAAAATTAAATGTCCTTGCGGGAAAGGTGTATGCTGTATGTGTTTTTTTTATAATCTGGACATTCGGTATGCCGGGCGCGTTTATAGAACCAACATGTGCCTAGATAATTATAAAAACTTCTATTTGATAGATATAACGGTGGCGAAGAACTGGGTTGAAAAAAGGATGATATCTCACCCACAAAAGCCAAAGTCCTTGTGGCTATGTATAATCTCCTTTTGCAACCATCCATGGAGCTTCTCTTATTTTTTTTATGATTTTATTTCTTTTGCATGTGTACAGAGTGTTTTTAATGCCCCGGTGAATTGCAATGTGAGACAGTTGTGGCAGATTGTATAGGGCATATAGAAATACGTCCCTCTCAATGTTTGTATCCTTTTGAGTGGCATAATTGAGTGCATGTGTGCACAATGCATTAATTTATGACTTTTAATGCATTTTTTTTCCTTTCTTTTTCGTGTTTTGTTCTTCGTGAACGTTTTTAATTGGTGTATGTTCATTTATTTTTGTTTTAACTGATTTTTAGCTGTGCGTGAATTTCAGTCATTTCATACCGATTAGGAGTATATTTCAAAAATCGCGATAGTATCTAACGAGAAATAATGTCAAAACTATCAATAATGAACAGTTTTTTTTTGCAAAATGACCTGTAACTCATACTCTCAACTCCCTGTGGTATGCTCTTATAGAAGGTTATTGGGGGTAAGGAATGAGAGAGAAGGTAGAAGTATTTCCACTAAGTAACTTTTCCTTTCAGACTAGTTTTAGTAGAGCAATTCTCCAGATGGAAACAACGTCAACAATTTCAGTTAGGCTGAACTACTTAGATCTGAGACGATTATAAGATGGATCGGAGATGGGTTGCAGATGTAGCTGGGACGAATTGGTGACGGAATAGAAATGGATTGGTGATGGACCCACGGATCAAAGATGGATTGGTGACGGATCAAAGACGGATCGGAGATGGACCAAAAGTTAATTAAAGAACTGTTGAGAAATGTTAGCAGAGTTGAGGTTAGGGCAAGAGTTGATAGACTAATTTATTGTCAATTTAGATTGATTTGGCTGTATAGCCTTTAAGTTATTTTACTTTGTTTTATAATAAAATTTATAAATATGAAAAAGAAAGCACAACACTTATTTATTTTTGAAACACACTTTTTATTGAAACGATGCTGAGGTTGGTGGTGGCGAAGATACAATAGCAAAATTGTTAAATATCCAAGTTGACTTCAAGTTGACGTCTTCTCAATTGATGAGTAGTTCACGATAGGTGTTTACACATTGATGCGTGTAGGTTCTTAAACCGGTCGCACACAGTGGATTTACACTTGCGTTCAACAAAGATTGATAGAAGTGCGAAAAAAATAATTTTGGATGTCGAAAAAGAAACGCTATTGTAAGTCACGCCCCTGGTGGTAGCGTTAGTACCAACCTACTGATGCATCAGTAAAAGATTATGAATACTTATTCCATTTCCATCAAGCGATGCTGTCATGCCATGTAAACCCCCCTATATACATATATCAGAAGATACCACACAGCTGATGGTACCTACTTCGCCTGTGGCGGGATTCAAAACAGCAAGTAGATCAGCAAGTACACTCAAAGAAAAACGTCAGGTAAATTATTAACACGGCCGTGTTAAAATAACATGGTGCACTATCCCATATAAAGTCATGGAAATTTCAGAAATTTACCTGATTTTAATAACCTTATATTCAGTGTTAAATCAATCTGGTGGCATTTCTAACCATGTTCAAGTTGTTCTAAGAAGATGACCCATTATTTTTACCCCAAATTCTTGTAAATAAGAATTTTTTATAAAAGCACAGTATTAATTTTAGCCGAGGCCGTGTTTTTTAAACACTGTATGTTATCAATTTCTATTGCCACAAATCAGGTTTAATTATCGTTTTGTATTGTTATTTTAACATTTTTTTAACTGTTGAATTTAACCTGAACTCTCCCAGTTCATTTAAACGTGATACCAGTGTTAAAACACACACACAGGCCATCCAATGAGTTTAAACTTATTGGTTGTTGGAACCATTTTTTTCGTTAGTAAATTAGCCTAGTGGATAAGTGCTATCTCCGTGTGTAGTAGATTCCCTGTTCTAAACTTAGTAAATATCACAAAGTATTTTTAAAATAAAATAAATATATAATGGATTCTTATACATACTTTCAGAACTATGCAAAACGAGTTGAGCGATATGCAGCGTTATAGACCGCTGAGGCTGAGACGTATGGATTTATGATATAAATACATGATACAGGGTTGATTTAACAGTTAGAACTTGCTTGACAATCTCTCCTATACCTAAATTAGTCTTTCAACGAAACCCCTTCCACTGTTGGAGGGAGCTCCGAGAAAGCAAATAATCTAAATGACCAGCTCGGCTGGACTCGTCTGCCAAGAAAAGAGGTCAATAAGCCCAAAGTTCATTACTGCCTTCTGACTTTGAGTAGGAGTATGCCCTAAAGGGATTTTTTTTAGATTCCATTTTAAAATTGAAATAAAACTCGCTTAGCTAAAATAGCAAAAAAAAAAAATTCAATATTATTTACCATTATTTTTAGTTTGCGCATTAAGGCATTTGCTTGCACTATCCAGTGTCTTTACATAGACGCGTTCTCGGCTATTCAGCAAACCCTACCCTAAGCTAAGTGGAACGAAGTTACGTTAGCGGGGTGGAAGACCCAAACAAAGAAACCAGTGCACAACGGGACACCTATGCACCTAATTTGATAGCATTAACATTAATATTTTACAAAATCATCGTACAAATTATATGCTGTGAATTTAAACGGTACCATACGTAACTCGCTACAAAGGCTTAAAAATAAAAAGATTTTAACTCCCTCTTTAGAACTACTGTCGACTGTCCGTTCCTGGTATATGTTTATTATTTTCTTATTTTATTTTGTAAATGAAATTTCAAACTTGATTGATATGTTTAAAATACTATTTAATTTAATTTTTTTCTTTCATAAAATGAATTTGCTTTAGTAACAAATATTTTTTCTTTTTGTGTCTTATCATTAAAAAAGTATCCTACAGCTTCTTCCAATACATAATAGGCATCCACTCAAAATTTGAATCAAATCTGTTCAGCCATTTGGGCGTGATTGACTAATAAACATCCAAAGTATTTCTTAATGTTCACATTAAGGAAGTCAACAAAACACGCTTATTATTGTATACAGATATTGCAAGCCCGGGATCGCGAGTCATTTTTGACGAAAATTCCGGGATAATAATGCTTCAATCCCGGGATTTCCGGCATTGGTGGCTTAAATATTCACATACAATTTTTGTTCCTACTTGCATTTACACTTTCGTACAGGAACAATTTGCCAACAATTTTTGGGTAGGTAATTTTTATGTTTATTGTGGGCTAGTTCTGGGACCGAATTACTGCTTCAGAGACCGAGTGAATGAGTACCATCAGTGATCGAATGAACGAGTAACCTCTTCAAATTATGGTATACTAAATTGCTCGAAACGTGAGCGGTAATGCCAAATTCACATAATTCAGCTACGTATTATTCGAAAACTGATGCGGTAATTCGGCCCCGGTTTAACTAAAATTTACTAGGTGGTGAAAGAACTGGGCCTTGGAAATATAAAAAGTAACCTACTTGGAAGAAGATGTTTTTTGTTTTCAAATAATTTAAACTTCCCTTAAGTTATCTGGTCATCAACCTCCCTGTTTCAGGACTTTTTCGCCCAAGACACTTGACGCCTCTTGATGGTGTTTAAACAATGAATAGAAAAATCGATTCGTTTTATTTTGTTTGCTTATCTTAGGAACAAAAATTTAAAATCTCGTGACCTCAGGCATTTAGGGCGATCTGGAATTTCCCTTCAATGTAAAGGAAAATGTCTATCAAAACGGTATCGCGTCAATTTCTGGCTCTGATAACCCGCAATACTAATTTTTTTTTCATCTACTATGTGATGTCAGAGAACCGAAAATAAGACTTTTAGGCAGAGGTAAAATTGGCCAAAACCAACAAAAAAAAAAAAAACAGGAAAAGAATTTTTGGTTGTTTCATCACCATTGAAGGAATCAAGCTCTGATATATGGTTGAATGAATCATCAATTTTTGCTACTTCATAATCATCATCACTTTCCTTGCATGGAACTGATGCTGATGGAGCCTTGAGCCATACAATTACAATAAGTGATTTAGATGGGGAGAGCGAGTGGGAGAGGCTTTCAAAAAATATGAATGTCCAAAAGCAAAAAAAAAGAGAAAGAATTCTTAAGTGGTTCTTAGAATTGATTTTTTTTTAAGTCCATTCCCCTCGTGTTTTACATAAAAATGTTGTAAAGAATGGATTTTTTGGAGAAGTGAGTAGGAGAGTATGGGGAATATGCTGAAATGAATGGTGGTTTATGGTTTTCCTTTTTTACTTTTTAGAAAAGAAATCAAAATTTGTTTCCGTATATCTTTATTCTGTTCGAAGAGAGAGGAGGCTTATGACACAAAATTGAGTGTCACCTCAGGCCCGGATATCTTGTTTATTTTTAGAAGGGCTTTTATGTGAAGTTTCAAGTCGAAAGGATATTTTTATTGTTTTGAGAAACAAAAATCCACGGTGATTGAAGAAGGATATAGGGTCACCACTAGAGGATGTCATTTTCAATCAATAGAAAATAATCTAAAATCTCTTATAATTTTAACCTATCAAAAGTAATCGCAATTGAAGTTGAATGTTGACAGTGCAACAGTTTAAAGTGAACCCTTCCCCATGCAGAACCGACCAAGCCAAAAAAGAAAAAGTCCAACTACTAAAATGGAAATCTTAGGCTTAGCCCAGTGCTGCACACTTGCGTCTTTTTAACACGCGGTCTCGCAGCCGCGCCCCCTTTGCGTCTTACAGTACCCATAAATAAATTCGGTGGTGCATAGCATAGCACACACGCGTGGGATGACGCTGTGGATACAAAACTCGCAGGCTTCCACGAGACCGCTTCGTCACCGCACACGCGTTTTAGTCTTTCAGTGCTTTGTTTATTATTGAGCAGTACACGCATGCGTGGTTTTGTCGCTAATTAAATTTTAAAGAAAGATGTCAAACCTGGAAGAATCTTGTATTTGCTAAGTAGATTGTGAAGGTTTCTCGCAGAAAAAACATTTCAATTGGAGGTATGGACGATCTCATATATGTATGTGTCCTGAGACTTGATTTTTGGTGAAACTTTAATTGCCAAGTCACCAAAAGATCTTATGATACATTTCCACCTAACGCTAATCTGAGATTTAATAAGATTTACCTCAAATCTTCTTTAAATCTTGAAGATTTACCATACAAATATATTTCATTAATCTTAGAGATTAGAAATTAATCTTGTTAAATCTTCCTAGGACGAATCAGCGGCTTAGAGTGAAAAGCAGCTAACTCCTATTTTGCATTTTTTACAAAAAAATTATTTAAATAAAAATGTTCGCATTATTTGAATGAAACCAAAATTACGTTAATTATTTTTCAGCACTAGATTTTGCTAAATTCGGTGAAATTGAAAATATTTGATAGATTTTTGTATTTTTAAGCAATTTTTGAAGTGGTCTATAATCACAAAAAAAAATGTGGAGTTAGCCGCCTTACACTCTAAGCCGACGGAATAGTTTTACAAATCGAACTAACCTATTTTAACATGGTGCTGAACGATTCATTCGAGACTCGATTCTGTTCTTCATTGTTTGACACGAATCAAAAAGTCTGTCTCTTTCCCACTTCATAAGAAAAATTGAAGCGCCATTTGCATTTTTGAAGGTGTTGTCAGATTAAATCTTTTTTAAATCTTTTTGTGCGGTGGAAACACCAAATAGATTTATTTAAAATAAACTGAGATAAACCTTCGGTGGAAACATAGCATTACACTCATTCGAAAAATAAATTTTGTTCTTATATTTGTAAATGATGTATAAAATACATATTCCTCTTGTTATCCGATGATTAATAAAAGGATATACCCAATAACGTCGTTTTTAAGAACATAGTTTTTATGAACTACGCAAAAACTACTCGTTTCTTTTTATAAACCTCCATCGCTGCAAGCCAAACGCGATTGAGTCCTACGAAAAAAGCCCACATGTGTGCATTGAGCTATTGCGGCATCACAGCGACAGCGCTGTGGCACCGTGCGTTAAAAGAATGCACGTGTGCATCGGGACTTAGAGTCAGCTCCGGACTGAGATTCGCACGCGATTTGTAAGGGACCTAAAGTGTAGCGTGTGAGACTAGCGGTATCTTGATCGAAATAGAAATTCCATTAATAAACACGTATCGCAACAAAAGACTCCCTAGTCCCCCTTCCCTACCTCCCCTGAGCCAGGCTTGAAATTCGAACGACAGAAATTTAAAAAATTGAGCTTTAAGGAATGATCAACTTTTAAATGATAAACAGTTGTTTCGCCCAAAGGCAATTAAATATTTTGTATGTTTATTTTTCTTGGACAAGAATTTAACGACAAATATACCCTTGGTTTTGTTCTTCTATGCTTTAGGATAGGCAATTGACGAAAAGAAATAAAAGACTTAAAAAATAATAATAAATACCCTCCGCCAGTAAACAGAGTGAAACTAATTTTGTTTTTAAACTTTACTGATGGTCTTCTGTGAAAACTCAAAGTTGTTGTTAACAGGCTTTTCAGCAGCACTAATAAATACATTTTTTATGTTATCCCCTGCTACAAAATCGTTTATTGTTCTTACATCAACCAACTAGTTTCCATATTCGAGCCACAATCTTGGGAAGAGACAAGACATTGATATGATAGTTAGAATTGTTTTTTTTTTTATTTATTCAGAATAGTTTTTGAGTATAACTTCAATCTAAGATCTTAAAGTTACTTCATTTGCTTGAATTTGACAACCGTCCCTGCAAACAGAAGTGTTTCCAAATGGTAGCTTTCCAATATTTAACAAAATAGTAAAGAAAGAAGTTCCAAAATACTTATGACTAAAAGAGAATCCCACAGATGGCTCACAGTGTATCATTAGCCGGTAGCTATTACCAAAGACCGTATAATACCAAGATATTGCATCTAGTGTAAAAATTCGCAGTCAAAGCGCTAGTACTGTGACGACCCCAGTGGTGACCCCATAGATGTGTGGGTGAGAACCCCGTCTATGTATAAGTTTAACAATCGTCGGTGGCGCGGTCGCTGAGTCGTGGGTCTGCGGCGAATAAAGGCTTGCATGTCTGTGTGTGTTATGTGAGTTTGAATGTGAATGAGGATGTGATACAATACGTGGGAATGTTTCCGTTCCCCCGACCGACCGCATCTAAAGCTGATTTTTGGTGGTTGGTTGAGATGCGGTATCTTGGTATTATACGGTCTTTGCTATTACTAACTATATGTAATAGTTCATCCCAGTCTAACTATAAATGTAATAGTACACCCCCAATGTAATTTTTTTCCTTGATGGCAGAAAAATAAGAATGTGAAAAAATCAAAAATCTCTTTACAGCACTTCTGCTTCGTTCTTTTAAATTCCTTCAATATTTTGCTTATAATTTTCCCTTTTATAGATATTTATATATTTTTTTTTGTTGTTTCTACTATGCCTCCTAACGTAATTTACATCCAAACCCATCATCTTGTGCGCATCGTAGCAGAACAAACACCCCCTCAAAGGCTCTGAGCGCAATCTTACTGACACCACCAACATCCAGCTTGCTCCCTCGATACACATTGTCAATGTTGCCAATAATTTTATTCAATTTTTCGTCTCAACGAACTTACAGTCAATTTAAGAAAATCAAAAATATTAAAAAAGGAAGAAAAAGCCAAAAAAAAAAGGAACTTGTTTTTCCTTCATGGATGTATTTGTTTTTCCTTCTAATGCATACACACACACACACATACAAGTACACTCATAAGACACACGATAAGTTAAGTCCTTTCTTTATCTCCAGAAGCAAAAAGGGTGTCCTTTTCCGTTTCATCGTGGGTGACGTGATGTAATGTGTGTTTGGTGGGGCACAATGTTTAACCATCGATCACTCCCCCATCATCATCATCATTTCAATATATAGAGAGCCAGTTTTGCAAGGAAAAAAGTAAGAAAATACGAGAGTGTACGAAGGATTCAGGTTCAGGATTCAGGGCTCAGAGCTCCGACAAAAGAAGTAAAAAATAAGGAAAACAAATTGCAAACCGAATACCGAAGTGAATGTCATCAGGGTGCGCATACTTACACTTCACTTCGTTACACCGTGTTTACACGATTTGTATGCCCTCTCAATCCCCTGCGGGTTAAGAGCATTGTGGGTGGAATATGCGGGTGACTCCAAGAAGTCGTCCGCTCTTTTCCCAATACAACAACAAAAAAAAAGGTTGACAGATCGACAGAGGCAGCCGAGATATGGTGGAGGAGCCGATTTGTGAAGAAGTGCCAACACACAGAGTTTGTAGTAGCAGAGGAAGTAGCAGCTCATTCAGGCAAATTCCTTTCGATCGAATACACGGATGATTGAGTTTTTTTCGTAAATATTCCAAAATTATAAAAAAAGAAGCTAATAACCCGGTCGGATAGATTGGTTTCTATGGTTTGAATCTATAGTAGTTAAGAACAGGACAAGAGGAAATCCGGACCCAGAGTGGAAAAGTTATGTGCGTGAACCTACGTATTGGATTGGCAAGCTAGTTTTCGGTACCTATTATCCCGCCTTTGATCTAGGTTCTATAGCATATTACAAGTATTGAATTCGTATAGAAAAAAAATATCAAGATTTTAGTCAAACTTTTAGAATGATAAAAAACAAGAAAAAGTGGGTCCTGAAATTCTGTCTGTCTGTAACTTGATCTACAGCTTTAATCACGACTGTCTTCAAATTTGATTTTAAAGTTTTTTGATAATTCCCAGTCAATTTGTGCTCAAAAGGGACAGTTGTGGGATTTTTCGAATTAGGTAGTAGGTAAAACGAAAACGAACGATTTCTCGAAGACGAATGGAGGTATTTGAAAGTTTCAAAAAGAATTTTGAAGTAAAATGTTCATACTTACAGAAAAAAATTCAAATTTTGTCACACAAAGTAATTTCTTCGTGCTTTCGAGTGGATCTTCGAAAACAGTAAAAATACGTCAATTTTCGACTACCGCTTGAGTCCAAATGGGTTGTCGGAGAAAAAAACCTTCAATAGAGATTAATTTTTTGGTTGCGTCACGAAATTTGGTTGGCAAACCTCAGATTCGTATTCAGCACCCCCGAAAACATAAAGGAGCGAACAAATCAAAACTACCCCACAATTTGCATGGTAAAAATACAATATGACTGGACTATTGATAACACAGCTCAACAAAATAAAAAATTATTTTTGTGCCTGGGTTTATTTCATGATTTTTGTATTCGTCATGCTCCAAAATGATGGAAAAATACCTACACCCCCCCTAAAGTTTGCATTTGTAGAGTTGGTGGTCAAAACACAGTTACCACAGTTTTCATTGAAATAATTAATGTTTGTTAAACAACATAAACAACAATAATGCTGACTGTATTACATTCTGAAATGGATACAACGAACGAACGCGGTGGCGTTCGATCGTTGCATATCGACCCATATTTAATTATATTTATTCATTGTAAGCATTTATTTTATTTATCCATTGTAAGCATTTTATGCAATTAATAATAAGTATAAAAGAGGCATTGGCCCACAAATAAATATCATTTTAAAACAATTCGTTGAGTAGTAATTTGATCCACTTTTCACATACAGTTCAGGTTTCAAGTGCCTGCAATTGTACCATCCAATATCAAATTAATTGTGCACCATTTTACACAGAATAAACAAATCAAGTTCAAGTGCTTGTATTTGTTATCAAATTGTGTTCTGCACATTAATAATTCAATCATTTTGGTGACCCCTACATTCAAAGAACATCAGCTTTACTATGGATAGTTTAGCCAGGAGCCAACGCATATCTGGAGAGGAGATACAATCAATCATCCGCAACTTCTCGAAAGATTCCTCCACCCGCAAAACAACTAGAGAATACTTCACGTCAAGACTCAATCGTCTAAACACCGTATGGAAGAATTCGAAGCTACAGATGGCAGAATTCGCGACACACCAGACATATCGTTAGACCACGAGTACTTTACCTCTAAGTATTTTGACCAAATCAAGACATTATACGAAAAGTATAAGCAAATCTTGAGTGATTCACTGGCGCAGATAGAGGCCAGTAACAACACCAAACTTGATGTCGTGCCAAAGGGTACAGAAGATAACCAATCTAAACCTAATGATGCATTGACATCAACAAAAAATCTTGCTCTTAAAGAACAAGATAACAACCCAAACATTGATACCCTGATGAGAAGACAAAAGGCACTTATGAATTCACTAGCCCGACTCATCAACGGAAAAATAAAAGAAGAAGCACCCAATCCAATGTCTGGAGTCCATGAACAGACTTTGGACCCAGGTTGAGGAGATTCATCACTCAATTTGGGAAGCTGTCAATGATCCGGAATCTGAGGGTTACAACATGGAGTTGTACACCGAATTAGAGACATCAGTTCTCAAAAATCAAGCTTCTTTGAGCAAAACATCATCAAGCGTTCAAAGAAGCGAGCCATCAAAACAGCTAACTGATCGCCCGGCAATTCAGTTGCCTAAAATGTCGATACCAAATTCGACGGCGATTATTTAAAATGGCAAACATTTTCAGACATCTTCACTAAGATGATACATGAACAACCATTACCACCCGTCCAAAAAATGTGGTATTTGAAGACAAATGTGTCCGGTGATGCAGAGAGACTGATTGCGCCACCTTGAACTAACTGAAGACAACTACAGTATCGCTTGGAATATCCTCCAGGATCGTTTCAGCAATAAAAGGGCGCAAACCTCAGCACTTATCCAGAGAATTCTCAGTCTGCCGAACATTAATCCAGAAATGAAGGCCATCAGAGAATTTCATGACGCAATCCATGAATGTCTTGCAGCACTCAAAACTCTTGGCATTGAGACAGCATCTTGGGCCCCATTACTCACTCATCTCTTAATAAAGAAGTTGGATCGACAAAGCCACCTATTATATGAACAATCACTTCAAAACCCTCGAGAGCTTCAGACGATGGACGAATTTCTCAAATTTTTAAAAAACCGATTTGAGTCTTTAGAAGCTGTTGGCGGAAAAGAAAAGGCCAAGGCGGTGACAACAATAGCCACGTCCAACACGGAAAATTGCAAGGTATGTGGGATAAAAGGCCACCCTATTTACTATTGTGAGAAGTTCTTAAAAATGTCAGCTGCTGAAAGGCTTAAGTGGACCCAAAGACGACATCTATGTGTAAATTGTTTCAAGGTTGATCATAATGCGAAATCATGCTCATCACGATGCTGCACTAAGTGCTCAGGTAAACACAATACCTTACTGCATTTAGAAAAGGCATGTTCATCAAGTCCAAATCAAAGGAAATCCAATCCATCTACAACCATCGTAGCAGGTGCTACACCTACCAAATTGATGTCATCAGAAGTGGGAGGCTCATCACCGCTCACGGTTGCCACTATACAACAATTGAACAACAAGCAAGGTTACGTTCTTTTGGCCACCGCAAGGGTTCTAATCACAGCAAATGATGGACAAACATGTGAAGTTAGAGCCATCTTAGACTCCGGTTCTCAAATAAACCTTATAACTGAGAGACTTATTAAACGCTTATCCTTATCACCAACACCATCATCTCTATGCATTGAGGGCATCGGCAGAAGAACACGAAACACAACACAGCGAATAAACATTCAACTTCACTCAACAATGGGCAATTTCGCATGCAGACTGGAAGCCTTCATACTTCCGAACATCGTATCTCCTCAACCCACTCAAAACCTAGATACTTCTACCTGGTCTATACCAGAAAACATCAACTTGGCAGATCCCAACTTCCACCGATCCAGTAAGATTGAAGTCCTTTTGGGAGCAGAATTTTATCATCAGTTAATCCGCCCCGAACAAATACAAATCGGCGACAAAATGCCAATTTTACAAAACACAGTATTTGGTTGGGTAGTAACCGGGAAAATTGAAGATACGACATACAACACTGCTACTTGTGGCATCTTTTGCGAAGAAGACTCAACCAACGAGCTTATTGAACGGTTTTGGAGGCTTGATGACTTTGAAAACACACCAAAACAGATGACATCATTAGAAAAATACTGTGAATCACACTTCATTCAAAATGTGTCTAGATCGGAATCTGGGCGTTTCATCGTTAGGTTACCATTTCGAGAAAATGGCGTAGCACTAGGTGACTCTATGCAAACAGCGTTTAATCGTTTTATGTCACTAGAAAGACGACTAAACAAAAACCCTAAACTAAGAGAAGATTACGTCAAATTTATGGACGAATATGAATCTCTTGGCCACATGGAAGAGATCAGACAAGACAGCATTCAAGGACCCCACTTCTTCATACCTCACCATTGCGTATTGAAGCCTGACAGCAGTACAACAAAACTACGGGTGGTCTTCGACGCCTCAGCAAAAACTTCGTCTGGTCTATCGCTTAATGACATCCTCCACACTGGGCCTACAGTTCAAAGTGAACTATTATCTATACTACTTCGTTTTCGCCTGCACAAGTACGTTTTTACAGCAGATGTTGAGAAGATGTACAGGCAGATTCTGGTACATGAAGAAGATCAACCCTATCAACTCATCATGTGGAGACGGAGATCATCAGAAGAGATAAGGTACTATAGATTGAAAACAGTAACTTACGGAACATCATCCGCACCTTACTTGGCAACTAAATCCTTGCAATACTTAGCAACCCAAAACAAAATAACTCAACCGATTGGGGCTCAAATACTTCAAGATGACTTCTACGTCGACGACTGCATTAGTGGATCGGACAGCATCGCTCATGCGAAAGAGGCACAATACCAGGTTTCTTCATTACTCAATGGTGCTGGACTCAAACTCCGCAAATGGTGTGCAAACCATCCATCATTATTAAAGGATATCCCAGCTGAGGACCAAGAAGTCAGCCTTGATTTCAGCGATTCAATCAATTGCACAATCAAAACTTTAGGTCTAATCTGGCAACCAAAATCAGACCAATTATGTGGAAGAGCACAAATATCTGATACTATCTCAATCACTAAGCGATCAGTCAGCTCAGACATAGCACGCATCTTTGATCCACTAGGACTCTTTGGTCCAGTAGTAGTTAAAGCCAAAATCTTCATGCAACAGCTTTGGCACCTAAAACTGTCTTGGGATGACGAACTACCACAACATCTTAAGGAGGAATGGATAATCTTCAGGAACAACATGTCAACACTCAATCAGGCAAAGGTTCCCAGACACATCTTTAATCAACAGAATCCAACATCCGTACAAATGCACACCTTTGTTGACGCATCAGAACAAGCATATGGTGCAGCTGTGTATCTTCGTTCAACTTATAGAGATCGCACAATCATCGTCAGACTACTCTGTGCGAAGTCAAGAATTGCTCCGGTAAAACAACAGACCCTTCCTCGGCTTGAATTATGCGCTGCAGTCTTAGGAGCCGAACTAACAAGCAGAGTCAGAGAAGATTTACGACTGCGAGACACGCCAATACATCTTTGGACTGATTCACGAATCGTACTATCATGGATCAATTCCACATCGTCATCATTTCACACATTCGTGGCAAATCGAGTTGCAAAAATTCAAGAATGTTCCCTGGCAACTCAGTGGCGTCATGTCCCATCCAAAGAGAATCCAGCAGACTTACTATCTCGGGGAATATCTGCAGCAAGCTTTATGTCATGTAACATGTGGCTTTATGGGCCGTTTTTCTTGCATGGAAACGAATCAACATGGCACCAGCCGTTCGTAAAGGAGCTAGAAATACCCTCCGATCTAGAACGGAAAAGAAAACACACAGTGGCAGTAGCACTACAACAAAACCCTACAATTGACCTAATTTACCAGATAAAACATCGAAATTCTTTCAATTTTCTGCAACGTACAATGGGCTATGTTCTCCGGTTCACCAATAGAGCCAGGAAAATGGACATAAATCCAGCAGAACAAACAGCATTATCACCTAAGGAACTCAATGAATCACTTTTGGTCATCGTAAAGCAAATACAATCTTCTGAATTTACAAATGAAATACAAGATCTTAAAGGTCACAGAGGAGTATGCAAATCCAGCGCATTGATTACCCTGGCTCCATTTTTAGACGAAAGGGGGATTCTACGAGTTGGAGGCAGACTAGAGGCCGCATCAATCTCATTTAATGCCAAACATCCCATATTGATGCCGTACAACGAATCCATCACAAAATTGCTATTCAAAATGAAACATGACGAACACAACCACTGTGGACCACAAACATTGTTATCAATTCTGAGGCAGCAATTTTGGCCTATTAAGGGTAAGATCATGGCTCGACACACAGTTCATAAATGTATCAGATGCACCAAAACCCGACCACAGTTGATGACTCAAGTAATGGGTAATCTGCCAGTAGATCGCGTCACAGCAAATAGACCTTTCTTAAACTCCGGAGTAGACTTTTGTGGCCCCCTATGGGTACACTACAAAATCAGGGGAAAAAGGCCACACAAGGTTTACTTAGCAGTTTTTTGTTGCTTCACCACCAAGGCAGTACATTTAGAAATTGTGACTGACTTAACGACGGAGGCATTCATTGGAGCACTCAGAAGATTCATCAACCGCCGTGGACGAATTCAAACTCTTTACTGTGACAACGCCACCAACTTCGTGGGAGCAAGGAATCAGCTTCATGAACTCAACAGTGTACTGCACACCCCCGAAGCGAAGGAAGCCATAATCAAGGCTAGCAGCAACAAGGGAATAACATTTAAATTCATCCCTCCAAGAGCTCCACATTTCGGCGGTTTATGGGAGGCAGCAGTCAAATCAGCCAAACATCTGTTAGTCAAAACAGTCTCCATATCGTCACTCACGCATGAAGAATTGGAGACCGTAATCACCGAAGTTGAAGCCATCCTAAATTCAAGACCACTCACTCCACTTTCATCGAATCCAAACGATCTGGCTGCATTGACACCAGGACACTTCCTGATTGGTGAACCATTGATTGCTCAAGTTGATCCCGACAGCGCTCCAGAAAAAATAAATCTGAGAAATCGATGGAATTCAATCTGCTACTTGAAACATGAATTTTGGAAACGATGGTCAAGTGAATACTTAAATCAATTACAACAAAGAAACAAATGGAATCAGCATAAGGAAAACATCAAAGTTGGCGACATGGTTATCATCAAAGAAGACAACACGCCAACGCTTCAATGGCCACTGGGAAGAATTGTCCAAATCTTCAAGGGCGACGACAATGTTGTTCGAGTAGTCAATGTCAAAACCAAATCTGGAATATTCAAACGACCAATTCATCGCTTAGCCCCACTGTTCGAAGACATTGATAGTACTGATGACAAGGATAACAATGACGAGGCACAGGTAGCAACTTCACAATCCGAATCTCGAATGAATGAAACGACAGAAACGCCTACAAAACGAAGAAGGACGTCATGTGTGTCATTAATCACCACCGTTATACTGTCATTGTTTCTTCTACCCGTAGTTTGTGCATCGCCGATTAACATATCAAGATTTGACAATAATCCAGGAATATATTTCGAAAATCTTGGATCCACAAATCTAGTTGCCAACGAATGGAAAATTATTGTCTACTACGATCTAGCACCCATTCGATCAGAATTAGAGTCATTTAACAATGGAACAATTGCTCTTGAACATTTATGCAACCAACTACAGTTAAGGACAACGTGCAGTGCACTAGTAACACATTTTACAAACATGAGGAGTACCCTACAAGCAGACACCAACCTCATCTCAAAACATCGAACTCCACGCGCGGCAATCAACATAGTCGGCAATTTAGCACATTCGTTATTTGGACTGCTTGATTCTGACTACGCTGAAGAACTCTCAAAAACCATCAATCAAGTTAACACAAATGAAGCGCATCTTTTAAAAATGCTAAAAAATCAGACTTCCATCATAGACTCCACCATCAACATAATGAAACAAGATTATCTCGAAGGAGAAAAACGCATGATAACGCTTCAAAATCAAGTGACACACATCATTGCGAGAATTGGAGACACAACTGATCAGTTGAGAATCTTTCAAATTTTTACGTCTTTAACAATGCAATTAATGCTTATGGCTACAAACCTGCAGCAAATTGAGAACGCTATTCGCAACACATTTACGGACGTACATTATGGAACCATAAGTCCCCTCCTGCTATCACCAGCTCAATTGAGGGCGGAAATTATCAACATCAAAAACAATTTACCCCAATCCCAAAAACTACCATTCGAGCAAGAAGACTTGCTCCACTTCTATAAGATATCAACAACAAAGGGTCAGGCTACTGGAAATCACCTGTTATTTGTCATTAAAGTTCCACTAGTTGAACAAGAATCTTTCAATCTATTTCAACTCACACCCTTTCCGTCAATCGTTAATAACACGCTCCTCATCATCAGTCCGGCAATGGAAATTTTGGCTATAAATCGTCATAGAGACCAATACTTTGCAATGACAGCATCCGAGCTTAAGGATTGTTACAAGGGAAAAGACATGCAGTTTTTTTGCGCCAACAGAAAGGCAAAATACCATGCTGGTTCACAAGCATACAATTGTGAATTTAATCTCTTCAACAACAATACCGCACCATCATGTAGCATACTTAAACCAAGTAATGACTTAATTTGGACCCAGCTGAATAGCAGAAATCAATGGGTATTCGGAACTCTTTATAATATTCAATTAACTGCTGTATGCAAAACAAAAACCTTACAAATTGAACTCACTGGATCCGGCATTCTATCAATGGAAAATGATTGTATACTGAGAAACAATCTCATTACCATTGAAGGAAATCAGATGATGATCAGCACTCTACAATCATCCTACATAAGCTTTGGGAACATATCTTTAATTGCCAAACCCAAAGATGTGCACGCAGCTCTGGAATCACTTCCAACATTCAACAACAGTCATCTAGAAGCATTAAATCATCTCCAGACTCAACTCTCTACCCTACAACATCAAGGTCTTCCTAAGCTGAACGACAAGGTATTCTTCAATAGCATTCATCACCACTTTGTCAGTTATTTTGCTCTTCTTCTTTCAATGAGCTTTGCAATTGTAATTATTTGCAAACTCCGGAAGAGATTGACGTCAGCCACTAATTCTACACCTGTTCCACAACCAAGAATACAGTACGATGTCAACGTCATATGAGAATACAGTTGAATTGAGCCATTCAACGCGGGGAAGTATGTTAAACAACATAAACAACAATAATGCTGACTGTATTACATTCTGAAATGGATACAACGAACGAACGCGGTGGCGTTCGATCGTTGCATATCGACCCATATTTAATTATATTTATTCATTGTAAGCATTTATTTTATTTATCCATTGTAAGCATTTTATGCAATTAATAATAAGTATAAAAGAGGCATTGGCCCACAAATAAATATCATTTTAAAACAATTCGTTGAGTAGTAATTTGATCCACTTTTCACATACAGTTCAGGTTTCAAGTGCCTGCAATTGTACCATCCAATATCAAATTAATTGTGCACCATTTTACACAGAATAAACAAATCAAGTTCAAGTGCTTGTATTTGTTATCAAATTGTGTTCTGCACATTAATAATTCAATCAATGTTTGCTGTAATATATTCTTTAAAAGAAGAGTGGGGAGTGGAATTGTTGCGCCCATTTGGTATATCTAGACTATATTTGTGTCACAAAGTACACACATTTTTATTTTAATATTTAAGGACGTTCAAATGTTATTAAGAATGTGTTAAAGTGATGCTAATGCATTTTGCTATATATGTGGCTATTTATCAAAATTCACATTATTATCATTTTTTAAAATATGTTAAGAAACTCAAAAAACATGCAGGATGTCTCTAAGATTGAATATTCTGCACGGTCATCTAGAAAAAAATTAAAAAAACTTCATTGGGAGCATACTCAGAAGAAAAAGGAAAACGTTTCAACTAGGATTTTATGGACTTCGAGAGTAATCGTCATTACCAAGGTCAATAAAATGAAACAATAATGGGAAATTATTCTAAAGGTTTAGTTTCAGAATAGCACATTCCAAAATCAGTGTTTTTGTTGATAAAAATTACCGTTTTAATGTTGATACCAAAAATTAAACAAAAAAAAATGAAGAAAAAAGGAGTTTTTGTTATTTTCAATTTTATCAAAAATTAAAATATATACAACCATCTGGTTTTTACACTTTCACTTAAGATTGGTGAGAGCATTGAATACCGAAAAAAATATAACTTTTTTACGTAAAATTAAAAAAAAATTTAATGTAAACAAAAAATAATATTACTGATGTTTTGTTTTCAAAATTCTGAGTTTGGCAATTAATTAAAAAAAAACTATCCATGGAAATGACTTAATTTAAAAACTTAATTAAAGAATGGAGTATTAGCTTTACAAAAATATACCATGATATTTTTGGTGTTGCCGTTGTTTTTTAATATTTTTTTTTCTAGTTTAAGAAAATTGCCCCTCCTGGCTAAACAGAGGAACATAGGCACCCCTTCTCATATGTTTTTTTTTTTTTGCTAAGAACAAGCCTACACGCTGTAGCATTTTGGTGTATCTTAGTCTTTTATCTTAGAATATCTATATTAATTGATTCTAACATAGCACATTTTCATGAGTTTTCAAATAATGTGCTCCTGACTACAAAAGCAAACTTTTTCAAACAAGACAATTTTTTATTTAATAAGTAATATGTAAGGAATAAGAAAATCATATGCAGAACCCAGTCACAAAATTTGTGTTGACCAGTGTAATAGGCGTTTTTTATTGGTAACTTATGGATAGCGCAGCAATGCAAGTCCGAATAAAACTTGTATATTCACTTTTATATCCACTCTTAATTGAAATCTCAAAGTTGGTATCTGTGGCGTTAAAATTGTCAAAATCAGCTGTTATTGAAAAAAATAATATTTGGAAACAAAACTGGATTTTAAATGGTTCCAAATGGCGCTTGTTCGAATTTGCATTACTGCACCTATGATAAAATGCCTCGCTTAGAAAATTTTGTTTCACTTTTTTGTCCTTTTACACTATTATTTATCCTAATTAGTTGATTATAATCGAAAACAAACAAATCAAATCATTCCTATATTCAATTCACTTTTGAAAAAGCTAAGGGATGTGTTGGAAAAGTATGGCTTTTCGGAGGCTGAGCGGAGGCTTTTCGGAGGCTGAGCGGAGGCGGAGCGGACGCTGAGTGGAAGCCGAGCGGAGGCCGACCGGACGCTGAGCGGAGGCCGAGCGGATGCTGAGCCGAAGCCGAGCGGACGCTGAGCGGAAGCCGAGCGGAGGCTGAGCGGAGGTGAAGCGGACGCTGAACGGAAGCCGAGTGGAGGCCGAGCGGACGCTGAGCGGAAGCCGAGCGGACGCTGAGCGGAAGCCGAGCGGACGCTGAGCGAAGGCCGAGCGGATGCTGAGCCGAAGCCGAGTGGACGCTGAGCGGAGGCTGAGCGGATGCTGAGCGGAATCCGAGCGGACGCTGAGCGAAGGCCGAGCGGATGCTGAGCCGAAGCCGAGCGGACGCTGAGCGGAGGCTGAGCGGACGCTGAGCGGACGCTGAGCGGAGGCTGAGCGGACGCTGAGCGGAGGCTGAGTGGACGCTGAGCGGAAGCCGAGCGGAGGCTGAGCGGAGGCTGAGCGGAGGCTGAGCGGAGGCGGAGCGGACGCTGAGCGGAGGCCGAGCGGAGGCCGACCGGACGCTGAGCAGAGGCCGAGCGGATGCTGAGCCGAAGCCGAGCAGACGCTGAGTGGAAGCCGAGCGGAGGCTGAGCGGAGGGCAAGCGGACGCTGAGCGGAGGCTGAGCGGAGGCGGAGCGGACGCTGAGTGGAAGCCGAGCGGAGGCTTAGCGGAGGCTGAGCGGAGGCGGAGCGGACGCTGAGTGGAAGCCGAGCGGAGGCCGACCGGACGCTGAGCGGAGGCCGAGTGGATGCTGAGCCGAAGCCGAGCGGACGCTGAGCGGAAGCCGAGCGGAGGCTGAGCGGAGGGCAAGCGGACGCTGAGCGGAGGCTGAGCGGAGGCTGAGCAGAGGCGGAGCGGACGCTGAGTGGAAGCCGAGCGGAGGCTAAGCGGAGGCTGAGCGGAGGCGGAGCGGACGCTGAGTGGAAGCCAAGCGGAGGCTTAGCGGAGGCTGAGCGGAGGCGGAGCGGACGCTGAGTGGAAGCCGAGCGGAGGCCGACCGGACGCTGAACGCAGGCCGAGCGGATGCTGAGCCGAAGCCGAGTGGACGCTGAGCGGAAGCCGAGCGGAGGCTGAGCGGAGGGCAAGCGGACGCTGAGCGGAGGCTGAGCGGACGCTGAGCGGACGCTGTGCGGAGGCTGAGCGGATGCTGAGCGGAAGCCGAGCGGACGCTGAGCGGAAGCCAAGCGGACGCTGAGTGGAAGCCGAGCGGACGCTGAGCGAAGGCCGAGCGGATGCTGAGCCGAAGCCGAGTGGACGCTGAGCGGAGGCTGAGCGGATGCTGAGCGGAAGCCGAGCGGACGCTGAGCGAAGGCCGAGCGGATGCTGAGCGGAAGCCGAGCGGACGCTGAGCGAAGGCCGAGCGGATGCTGAGCCGAAGCCGAGCGGACGCTGAGCGGAGGCTGAGCGGAGGCGGAGCGGACGCTGAGTGGAAGCCGAGCGGAGGCCGACCGGACGCTGAGCGGAGGCCGAGTGGATGCTGAGCCGAAGCCGAGCGGACGCTGAGCGGAATCCGAGCGGAGGCTGAGCGGAGGGCAAGCGGACGCTGAGCGGAGGCTGAGCGGAGGCTGAGCGGAGGCTGAGCAGAGGCGGAGCGGACGCTGAGTGGAAGCCGAGCGGAGGCTAAGCGGAGGCTGAGCGGAGGCGGAGCGGACGCTGAGTGGAAGCCGAGCGGAGGCTTAGCGGAGGCTGAGCGGAGGCGGAGCGGACGTTGAGTGGAAGCCGAGCGGAGGCCGACCGGACGCTGAACGCAGGCCGAGCGGATGCTGAGCCGAAGCCGAGTGGACGCTGAGCGGAAGCCGAGCGGAGGCTGAGCGGAGGGCAAGCGGACGCTGAGCGGAGGCTGAGCGGACGCTGAGCGGACGCTGAGCGGAGGCTGAGCGGATGCTGAGCGGAAGCCGAGCGGACGCTGAGCGGAAGCCAAGCGGACGCTGAGTGGAAGCCGAGCGGACGCTGAGCGAAGGCCGAGCGGATGCTGAGCCGAAGCCGAGTGGACGCTGAGCGGAGGCTGAGCGGATGCTGAGCGGAAGCCGAGCGGACGCTGAGCGAAGGCCGAGCGGATGCTGAGCGGAAGCCGAGCGGACGCTGAGCGAAGGCCGAGCGGATGCTGAGCCGAAGCCGAGCGGACGCTGAGCGGAGGCTGAGCGGAGGTGGAGTGGACGCTGAGTGGAAGCCGAGCGGAGGCTTAGCGGAGGCTGAGCGGAGGCGGAGCGGACGCTGAGTGGAAGCCGAGCGGACGCTGAGCGAAGGCCGAGCGGATGCTGAGCGGAAGCCGAGCGGACGCTGAGCGAAGGCCGAGCGGATGCTGAGTGCAGGCCGAGCGGATGCTGAGCCGAAGCCGAGCGGACGCTGAGCGGAAGCCGAGCGGAGGCTTAGCGGAGGCGGAGCGGACGCTGAGTGGAAGCTGAGCGGACGCTGAGCGGAGGCCGAGCGGATAATGAGCCGAAGCCGAGTGGACGCTGAGCGGAGGCTGAGCGGATGCTGAGCGGAGGCCGAGTGGATGCTGAGCGGAGGCTGAGCGGATGCTGAGCGGTGGACGAGCGGAGGCCGAGCGGACGCTGAGCGGAAGCTGAGCGGATGCTGAGCGGAGGCTGAGCGGAGGCTGAGCGGAGGTGGAGCGGACGCTGAGCGGAGGTCTAGCGGAGGCCGACCGGACGCTGAGTGGAAGCCGAGAGGAGGCCGAGCGGACGCTGAGTGGAAGCTGAGCGGACGCTGAGCGGAGGCCGAGCGGATAATGAGCCGAAGCCGAGTGGACGCTGAGCGGAGGCTGAGCGGACGCTGAGCGGAGGCCGAGTGGATGCTGAGCGGAGGCTGAGCGGATGCTGAGCGGTGGACGAGCGGAGGCCGAGCGGACGCTGAACGGAGGCCGAGCGGATGCTGAGCGGAAGCCGAGCGGAGGCTGAGCGGAGGGCAAGCGGATGCTGAGCCGAGCGGAGGCTGAGCGGACGCTGAGCGGAAGCCGAGCGGAGGCTGAGCGGAGGGCAAGCGGACGCTGAGCGGAAGCCGAGTGGAGGCTGAGCGGAGGCGGAGTGGAGTCTGAGCGGAGGCTGAGCGGAGGTGGAGCGGACGCTGAGTGGAAGCCGAGCGGAGGCCGACCAGACGCTGAGCGGAAGCCGAGCGGATGCTGAGCCGAAGCCGAGCGGACGCTGAGCGGAAGCCGAGTGGAGGCTGAGCGGAGGGCAAGCCGAGCGGAGGGCAAGCGG
Source organism: Dasysyrphus tricinctus (assembly GCA_963921185.1). Lineage (NCBI taxonomy): Eukaryota > Metazoa > Arthropoda > Insecta > Diptera > Syrphidae > Dasysyrphus > Dasysyrphus tricinctus. Next base: position 300,982,130 of record OY992530.1, read on the forward strand.
ACGCTGAGCGGAAGCCGAGCGGAGGCTGAGCGGAGGCGGAGTGGAGGCGGAGCGGACGCTGAGCGGAAGCCGAGCAGAGGCCGAACGGACGCTCAGCGGAAGCCGAGTGGACGCTGAACGGAGGCTAAGCGGACGCTGAGCGGACGCTGAGCGGAGGCTGAGCGGACGCTGAGCGGAGGCCGAGCGGAGGCCGACCGGACGCTGAGCTGAGGCCGAGCGGATGCTGAACCGAAGCCGAGCGGACGCTGAGCGGAGGCTGAGCGGACGCTGAGCTAAAGCCGAGCGGAGGCTGAGCGGAGGCGGAGCGGAGGCTGATTGAAGCCGAGCGGACGCTGAGCGAAAGCCGAGCGGACGCTGAGCGGAGGCGGAGCGGACGCTGAGCGGAGGCGGAGCGGACGCTGAGCGGAAGCCGAGTGGAGGCCGAGCGGACGCTGAGCGGAAGCCGAGCGTACGCTGAGCGGAGGCTGAGCGGAAGCCGAGTGGACGCTGAGCGGAGGCCGAGCGGATGCTGAGCCGAAGCCGAGTGGACGCTGAGCAGAGGCTGAGCGGAGGCTGAGCGGACGCTGAGCGAAAGCCGAGCGGAGGCTGAGCGGAGGATGAGCGGAGGCTGAGCGGAGGCTGAGCGGAGGCGGAGTGGAGGCTGAGCGGAAGCCGAGCGGTCGCCGAGCGGACGCTGAGCGGAAGCCGAGCGGATGCTGAGCGGAGGGCTGAGCGGACGCTGAGCGGACGCTGAGCGGAGGCCGAGCGGAGGCCGAATAGACGCTGAGCGGAGGCCGAGCGGATGCTGAACCGAAGCCGAGTGGACGCTGAGCGGAGGCCGAGCGGATGCTGAGCCGAAGCCGAGCGGACATTGAGCGGAGGCTGAGTGGATGCTGAACCGAAGCCGAGCGGACGCTGAGCGGAGGCTGAGCGGACGCTGAGCGGAATGCTGAGCTGAAGCGGAGCTTAGTGGACACTGAGCGGAAGCTGAGCGGACGCTGAGCGGAGGCTGAGCTGAGGCCAAGCGGAGGCCAAGCGGAAGCCGAGCGGACGCTGAGCGGAATGCTGAAACGAAGCCGAGCGGACGCTGAGCGGAGGCGGAGCGGACGCTGAGTGGAGGCCAAGCGGATGCTGAGCCAAAGCCGAGCGGACATTGAGCGGAGGCTGAGCGGATGCTGAACGAAGCCGAGCGGACGCTTAGCGGACGCTGAGCGGAAGCCGAGTGGACGCTGAGTGGAGTTCGAGCGGACGCTGAGCGGACGCCGAGTGGATGCCTTGCGGATGCCGAGCAGAGGCTGAGCGGACGCCGAGTGGATGCGAAGCGGACGTCGAGCGGACGCTGAGCAGATGCCGAGCGTACATTAAATGCATCAACAATTATGTTTGTATATATCTTTTACTGCCTTACTACTGTGTACTTCTATTTTTTTCCTCGAAGTACTGCTTTCTGAAAAATTGAAACGACAGGTTTTTTAAAACATTAATTTCTTATGTATAAAATTCTTAAAACATTTTTAAGAACAAATTTTGGTATGCAAATCCAAAGTGTATATAAACCAAAATTTAAAAAATTGAGATATCGAATTTCCAAAAGAAGAATTTCAAACTTTTTTTAAAAATCCAAAAACTTTTTTTTTTTAATTTTGATATGCAATATTATTTCATTTTATCTGAAATTTGTATATAAAAAAATCCTCTAAATCCGACAACGAGAAAATTCAAAATCAAAAATACGTTCTTTTACAGGTACCTACTATTAATAGTTGCTGAGTGTAAAATTTTATAATATTTGATAGTAGATTGTACTAATTTAAGTACATATATTAAAAAAGTTTAATAAAAATCGTAGGAGTCGTTTTTAAGCAAAAATTATTTTTCTTTGCGGTTTTTTAACTTTTGTATGGACGGTACCGTTACTTTTTCATAAATGTAAAATTTTTTATAAAAATATTTTAGAGAGTACATAAAAAGTCTTAAATATCGAGTTTCAAAAAAATCGATGATGTTGTTTTCGAAATATTTGATTTTCCAGAAAAAATTTGAAACATTTTTTTAAAAATCCAAAAAATATTTTTCAAATATTTTGGTACACAGAACTATTTATATTTTTGGGAAGCTTCTGTATAAAAACAATAATTGAAATCAGTCGTACCGTTTTGAAGAAAATCAAAAATTTAAAAAAAATGGTTCTTTGGGAGGTAACCATTTTTGAAAAATGGTTTTCCACCCAAAGGAAGCATTTACTAAAATAAATTTATTGAGTTTTTTTAAGGAAAGTTGTCGAGCCGTTTTTGAGAAAAATACGATTATGTAAAATTGCTAAAAAAATGTATGGCAGGTACCGTTAATTTTGGTTCTAAAAAAAATGAAAAAAACGTGTGGGCATAATCACAAAAAACCACTAGGTACCGAGTTTGAAGAAAATCGATCGAGCAGTTTAGGCTGTAGAAGAACAGACAGACAGACAGAATTGTGCCACCCACTTTTTCGGTGCTCTCTATCATCATAATATCATGTTTGATTCTTATCTCAATTTTTTTTGCACAAATCCAAGAAAAATAATTTTCAAAAATAAAAATGAAAACAAAAATATGAATTTCTTACGTTCGAAAATTATTTTTTCACTATTTAAAATAAAAACTTGATTTAAAAAACATATTAGAGACTATAACATGCTATTGTAAGTGGGCCCTTTGTTTTTTAAAAATGTGTTTCTATTTTGGGTCAAATTTTTAGAAAATTACCCCTCCCGCCTGAACGGGGGGAAATAGATCCCCCTCCGCTAAGATTTTTTTTCGTCTGAATTAAATCAATAGGTCCTGATTTTTTTTTTTGCGTGTGATGAGAATCACCCTTACTCCATTTTTTGTACCTTGAAGTGAAAAAAGGGTGACAGGGGGGTGAAACAAAAATCTGAAAAAATTAGGGAAATTGTTTTTCAATGTTTTGAATCGAATGAGGGCTTTCCAAGACAATATCATTTAAGTTTTTTTATAAATTAATTTTTTGAATACAAAATGTTGGTAAATTAAAAGCAAACATTTTTGGTATGCCAATTTTGATTATTAATTTTACTTTTTAAACTTAGTTTGAAAATAAAATCATCAAGCCGTTTTTGAAATATTGAATTTTGAAAAAAAAAACATTTTTTCAAAAATCAAAAAATTATTTTATTCAAATTTTGAATTTGAACAATACTATTAACATTTTAAAGGGGCATAGCTTGCATACAAATTTAGCAAGTATCGTAATTTTTGGATTTTTCAATTTCCCCTCATACAAACAAATTTGAAGAAAATCGCTTCAGTGGTTTAGACTGCAGGTCGAGGTACAGACAGACAGACTTCTTTTGTCATTTCAATATTTTTCCGAAAGCATATAACGTGCCTTTAGAGAAAGTAGCTACACAACATTATCGCAATTTTAAAAGGACGAATAAAGGAGTTAGTGTCGTGTATCGAAATTGAATTCCACAATCCTTTTTTTATACTTTTCTTTTCCTCTTCGTTATCGGCTGAGTCCTTTTGCTCTCAATCCTTTAGTTGCAACAATTTTTACCCAAATTTTCTTTATTATGCTCACAACAATCCTCTTTTGATCTGGTAAAATTGTTTTTGTCCCTTCCAATTGCAGTCGTCGTCGAAAGAAGCTTTACTTTTTGTTTCCATCGATGACGACTGATTGTAAGGATTAAGCCAGAATTTCTTATAAGCACACACGCAATTGTGGGTCGAAAAGATTGCGAAAGCAACAGCTATTGAAACGAAATATACTCGATTCGTATATAAAAAAGAAAAGATATTTTGCAGGAAATAAGCGGATATCAACCATTTACCAATTTCTTTTAGTTTGTGTCCTACAAGCTATTATATGGATGTCCTGAATCCCCTTGGCTTCATATCCTCTGACACACATAACTCATACATTTTCGTTTCCCGCTATACACAACGACGAAACATTACTTTTGTTCTGGAATAAATTTATTATATTTCGTTGTTGTTGTTTTCAGTTATTTCTTGTTTTTTGTGTTGTTTGTCGTCGGCAGGATGTTTCATGGCAAAAACGAGTCCTTTAATTTTCTTCGCTTATTTTCTAGTAAATCGAATATGGTGGGTTTAGTAAATATACTCCTCGTATAAATATAGCTAAGTTCACTGGAGAGAATAATGTGGTAAATTAAAAAGAACAAAGTAAATGAGAAAGATGGAGCCTACATAATAAAATGGATGGGTAGAAATGTCTTTGATTCAATTTGAGATGAGAGATGTTAAAAGATGGAAGGAATTTGAAGCAGGATAATTACAAAGAAGCTTAATGGTCTCTAAATTAGACAGAACTATATGTGTTGTCTATGCGCACACATTTCTATACCTACGTATAATGAACCAAATAAAATCGTTAAAGTGTAAACAAAAATCGCAAACGATGTGGCTTTAATGCGTGTCGGTTATGAAAACGAGCATAGTTTTGCGTATTCAGGCGGATAGAGGATTAAGTTTATGAAATCGAATAGTGGAAGATTCAAATGATTGGAAAACTAAAGAACATATCTATCTAGGTATATCTATGACCATACATATGTATGTCTATGTAGTTAAGAAAGTTAAAGAATGGGCGTAATGCAGGCCCGTATTTAGAATTTTGTTTTGGAGAAGGGCGGCTGGAACCCAAATATTAAAAATTATTTTACAACGTAATATCATTTTGCTCTTATAGATTTTCACTTTTAAATGAGATACATATACAAACCTATTCTAACCCTTCCGAAACGCATTATTGGGTAGATGAAAGTGTGGCATTTGACTGGCACTTCATGCCAACTGATAGCTTTAGTCTAAACATTTAGTCGGACAAGCTTTATCTGGTCGCAATGGTTAGAAAATGCACTTTTCAGGTTGCATTTTCCGTTAAATGTACCTTTCAAATGATAGTTAAGACTGTCCTCTACACGAAACCAATGGTCGGACAGACTTTTTTTGGCTGCTGCGTCGAGTTATTACCGCGGTTTTTATTTCCATTTCAAAATAGAAAAAAACCCCGTGGGTATTTTTTCCTTTTATTTTGGGTAATAACGCCCACGGGCGTTATTACCGTGGGTGTTATTGCACTACACCTAACCTTAAGCTGGTTTCATGCTGTTGCGAAGAGCTAAAGGTTCTTGCCACGCAGCACAATATCAGACTCTGCTGAATCCCTTAACACTGTGGAACTCTAGGAAATGAAAAAGCAGATGAATTGGAAATGGCTGGTTAATCGTTAGAACTAAGCCTAACAGACTGCAGTATTAAAATTCCACCTTGGGCCATTAAACAGACAATTGGTAAGACGGTAGTGGAACTTACCAATGACACATGGAACGCATTCGTAACTTGTCATCATCATCATCGTGTCCTGTATCCCCGGCTGGGGCATAGGGCGTCAACAAAACGTCTCCATCCTTCACGGTCTGCTGCAAGGTACTTAAGCTGTGGCCACGTCTTTCTCTGGGATTCTGCTTCCGCTAAGACAGTTGATTTCCATGTTGTTCTTGGTCTTCCAACCCGCCGTGCACCCTGAGGATTCCATTCAAAGGACTGCTTTGCAATTTCATCGTTTGGTTTCCTCAGTGTGTGACCAATCCAACGCCATTTACGCTTTCTTATGTCGACGTCCAGCCGCTCTTGACTTGTCCTGCGCCACAATTCCTCATTTGATATTATTTGTGGCCAGCGAATCTTTAGGATGTGGCGAAGACAGCGATTCACAAAAGCCTGCAATTTCTTCGAAATGGTAGACGTGACTTTCCAGGTTTCACAAGCATATAACAGCACGGATTTGACATTGGATTCGAAGAATCTCAACTTAGTGCGTAAGGAGATTTGACTGGATTTCCAAATTGGGGACAGAGTACCGAAGGCAGCACGAGCTTTATTTATTCTACTTTTAACGTCCAGATCCGTACCACCGTTTGCAGAAACAATACTGCCAAGGTAGTTAAATTGTTCCACTACTTCAACTGGCGTCTCCTGTAAAATAATACGCTGCTGTGTGGAGCGGCCTGTGAGCATTATTTTTGTCTTTTTGCTGTTAATTCTTAGACCACTCGACTCTCCCTTCACTTGCAGTGCTTGGCACATCCCGTTCAGCCCACTGATGTTATTTGCCAGTAGACATATGTCATCGGCATAGTCTAAATGACGGTCTCCATTGAATGCCCTGTCGCTCAGCTGTACCAACACTGGCCGTCAATACGTCGTCCATCGCCAGCAGGAAGAGAATTGGCGATAGAACATCCCCTTGTCTCACACCCTGTTGCACTACGAAGGAGTCGGATAGCTGCCCATTGTGCAAAACAAAACACCTCGCGTTGTTGTAGGACTCTTTAATAATGGCAACAATTTTTGGTGGAATTCCTCTACCAAGCAACGATCTCCATATACATTCTCGGTTTACTCGATCAAAGGCCTTCTCAAAATCCACGAACATGAGGTAAAGCGGTGATTGAAATTACATTGACTGCTCGAGGACGATACGCAGGGTGTTGATATGGTCGACACACGATCGACCACTGCGGAAGCCAGCTTGATGCCTCTTGAGTGTAGACTCGATTCTATCCTTTATTCGCTCGAGTACGATTGTTACCATTAGTTTTGGGAAAACGGACAAAACGGTGATACCACGCCAATTGTTGCAATTCTTTAAGTCACCTTTCTTTGGCAACTTAACAATCACACCATCCTTCCAGTCCCTGGGATAGCTTTCGTTTTCCCAAATGTTTTGTATCAGCGGATGTAAAATACTAGCCGCTGCTACGGGATCGGCTTTCAGGAATTCAGCTGGTATTCCGTCCAGTCCAGCTGCCTTGTTGTTTTTGAGGAGATTTATTGATGTACGAATTTCCGATTCTGACGGGGGTTCGATGTCAATACCCCTATAGGACCTGCGCATCTCGTTTAGTTGGGGCACTTCAGCACTCTGCGCAACTGAATCCTCATTTAGCAGGGCACAAAAATGGTCCTTCCATCTGCGAAGCTGATCCTCAATTGATACCAAAAGTGTGCCATCCACATCCATTACAGGATGATTGGTGTTGCTTTTTTTCCCGATAACATCTTTGGCTATTTGGTACAATTCCCGGATATCTCCTCTTCTGGCAGCGCTTTCCGCATTATCTGCGAGTCCATCCAACTTCACCCTCTTGTCACGTCTCACACAGCGGTAGACCATCTTATGTGCAATGCGGTACTCTCTTCGCAAGTCAGCCTTTCGTTGAACATCAGCTTCGGCATTTATTTGGATTTTCAACGATTTGCGAAGTTCGATCTTATCCCAGGTGTCTTGGGATATCCAAGAGTCTCTACGTCTCGTTCGCTTGGGTACAGTTTCGGATCCAGCCTCCATAAAAACACTTTTAATTTCACCCCACATCTCATCAATTATTGAATTCTGGATTCCATTTAATGACGAGGCTCTGTCGTTAAGGGTGGTGACATAGTTTCGACATATGTATGTTGGGGTCATTTAAAGCATTAGTAATGAATTTTGTGCTCCTTGCTGCATCCTGCGCTGGTTTTTGTACGGCAGCGGTTCGTAGTTTGAGACTCATCAGAACCAAATGGTGGTCGCTTCCCACATCGGCATTTCTTATACTCCGGACATCACACATAGACTTCCTCCATCGCTGCTGAATCATGATATGATCAATTTGGTTTTCGGTTTGACCATCCGGATGCACCCAGGTAATTTTGTTGCACGTCTTATGCTTAAATACAGTCCCACCTATCACAAGACGATTCGCGTTACAAAAGTCGACAAGCAAGTCACCATTTTCATTCCGTGACCCCACGCCATTTCTTCCCATTACGCGTTCCAGTCCGTAATTGTCTGAACCGACTTGGGCATTAAGGTCTCCCATAACGACTATGATGTCGGCTCTCGGAACACTACTGTAAACCGAGTTAAGATGAGTGTAGAACGCGGTTTTGTCTTCCTCGGTCGCTTCATTTGTGGGGGCGTAGCACTGAATAATTGTGACGTTACGAATTTTTGAACGAAACCTTGCTGTCATTAATCTCGCAGAAATGGGCGCCCATGAGATCAAACTACGCCTCGCTTCTTCGTTCAACATAATTCCGACACCATGCAGTCTTTGGCCACCCTCTCTTTCATCTTCGCCGGAATACAGCATTCTCGTCTGTCCAGTGTCTGATCTGTATTCAGCTCTTCCTCTCCACTTAGTTTCGCTTATGCCCAGGATACTGATCTTTAGGCGAAGCATTTCACGCTCAACCTGCTCGTATCTACCATCGCTGTACAAGGATCGAACGTTCCATGCTCCGATTTTCGTACGTATGCGGTAGCCAAAAGTAACATTTGCGCTTCTTGAAAGACTTCTTCTATTTGTCAACGATTCATTAATTATTATGGCTTCTTGATTGACGCTCGTACATGAAGGATGCCGCACCCCCAAATCCGATGTGCGGTTTACTGCAGCCGAAGCTACAGAAGGATTTTCTATAAAAAGATTACCTCTTGGGGACTCATTTCCATTTGTTGTCATAATTCATGTATTATGCATATATCCTTCCACCATGGTGTTTTCCGAGATATGATTAATAACATACATAAGCTCAGATTTGACAGGCACACCCGCCTTTTGTATGGTCAAACACATAACTGCTCGAGGCCGCCCACTGTACGTAACTTGTGCCGCTACAAATAATCTGTGGCCTATCTGAAAAGAGATCCCTAAATCTTTTAGTAGGGATTTTCACAGGACATAATCTCTTAGGGTATCATAAAAAGAAGATGAGACTTAATAGTGAAGACTTATGCAGAGGATGCGGAGACGAAGAACTAGAGGAGGACACCCTTCACTACCCAGGTCAGTGTCCGGCACTCTTGAATATAAGGAAAACATTTTTGGGGAACTACTTCTTCAACGATCTAGTAGAAATCTCGAAGTCAACTGGTGATAATATCTCAAATTATAACGAACTTCATCAACGTGCAACGCCTCTAGTCTAAATGGTTTCCCGCTCCATAGGATTTCATAGGTTATATATCAGGGTACCACAGTGGATCAACATTGATCTAAATGTGACGGGAACAAGATCCACCGTCAGCCCATCAACCTAACCTAACCTAACCTTAATGCATAGCTCCACATAAATTGCGTTATTCTTTTATGAGAAAAATAAAAAAAATAATGAGTTTGAAATGTTAATATGGAATAGTTGCTTATGTTTTGCACAATACTGTACATATTTTAATATATATTTTCCTTTTTGTCCTTATTTTTGAATTCCTGAAAGATCCATCAGCCATGAGGCAAAATTTAAATTTTGTTGAAAATTTTTTGTTGAAATGCAAGTAAAGGAGAGTCAAGAACCAAGAAACCTCAAAAAAATAGCAAACAATTTTCATTTTGGTATAGGTATTAATAATAACGTAACCTTGACTGGCTCATCATCATACCAAATGACGAAACTTAATAGTTTGTTAAATTTCTTAAGTTCCAAACATTTTTTATGCAAGAAATAATCTTTGGATAAGGACACATGCAAAAGTTGAATTTCAAAAAAAGAGCCATAGTACGCTGGATGTCTAAGAATCCAACCACAGCCTAGACAAAATAACTAACCTTACCACAGGGATACTGCATCTTGATAGGAAGTGAAAAACCCAATAAGAGCCCAAAGAAACATTTTAAGGCCGTGTGCCAATTGCGTTAAAATTCTGGTTAAATTTGATCCCATGGCTAAATTTTGACATTACTGAGGTGCTCGTTAAAATTTTAGTCGGTGGTTAATTTTTGACATGTCTATGGGTGCGTTCGGCTGCGTATCTTAAGCGATCCGGATTTGTTTGTGTTGTTGTAAACCCTTATAAAAAAACAGCTGAGGGAGATGAATGTAGATACATATTTTATTTTGCTATCAAGAAGTCATGAATCCTATCGGGAAAGATGAAAAATGGAAAAAAAAACTAAAATTAAATGAAAGGGTTAATTTAAGTATGCACTCAAGAAGAAGTTTAAATAACTTGAGATAAATTCTTGATAATGTAAAAGAATCAATAAAATTTATTGAAAATACTTTTTCAGATGATTCATACATTTTGCAAACTGATATGTTTGCGAACTATCATTACTGAGAAAAATGCAACAACAAAACTAATGGGAAGTGAATGTAAAAAAAAAAAATCCTATTTAATCCAATTGACACAGCAAAAACCTTAAATTTTACTCACCCCTATAAAAAGGGATAACATTTAACTGGGATCAAATTTAACCAGAATTTTAACGCAATTGGCACACGGCCTAAGTCTTCTCTACTTTTTTCGACTAACATTACGCACACATGAATCAAAAACTCCTCCATCATATGGAGAATAATATGGTCACCCTTCTGGACTGGGCTGAAAATAACAGATTCGAATGGCAATCATACCGACCTTGCCAGCTTAAGCTATTTGATTTGTCTTCTGCTGTTAAGTTCGATAACACTGGTCAACAAAATTTAATTATTTTTTTGTTACAGAAACCAAAATATACTTTTCCGTAGGTTTTATGTGTGCTGAACTTGAATCTGAAGTCAGAAAAATTCTATCGGGCCACGTTTTTGAGATATTCCCGTTACAAAATCGAAAAAACCGTTTTTTTTTGCTGTTTTCAAAGTTGTATTGTAACGTGAAGTAAATTGTTTCAACAAAATTTTTAATGGTTCCTGAAAGAGTAAAGGACAATGGGCAAAAATTTATGGGAAATGGTCCATTTCCCAATACGAATGTTTCATATATTGTTGAAAAGGTTATTTTGAGTACATCATTTCATTATATGGCCGTTAAGCTCTAAACCATGGAGCTAGCGAGATATTCGGCTTCAAAGCACCGAAAGAACAATAATGCAACTCCATATTTGGACATTGTGTTCCTAATCAACATTAGCCGAATATCTCGTGAACCCCATGGTTTAGAGCTTAACGGCTATATTATAATGAAATGATGTACTCAAAATAACCTTTTCAACGATATATGACACATTCGTATTGGGAAATGGAACATTTCCCATAAATTTTTGCCCATTCTCCTTTACATTGTATGTATGTCATAAATGGAAGGCCTACAATTAACTGAAGATTTCTCCGAGAAGAAAAGAGGTATTGGGAAGATATAAACTGATTTTAAAAGAAGAAAATTATTTCTTTCAGGAACCATTAAAAATTTTGTTGAAACAATTTACTTCACGTTACAATACAACTTTGAAAACAGCAAAAAAACAGTTTTTTTCGATTTTGTAACGGGAATATCTCAAAAACGTGGCCCGATAGAATTTTTCTGACTTCAGATTCGAGTTCAGCACACCAAAAACCTACGGAAAAGTATATTTTTGTTTCTGTAACAAAAACCTTGTTGACCAGTGTAATTATCAATTCAAAACGTATTAGCTTCACTACAAAAATTATGCTCAGTAAAGTACCTACGCCCAAAGGGAATCCCCTAGCTTCTCTTATCTTATTTCACATCCGCTTTCCTTGCACAAGTTAAGCTTTGAAATCTTGACCTATTTTCTTCACCTGAATATTTTTGTTTGCACTTTGTTCGCGTAATACCTAGTTTAGTTCTGTATAAAACCCGGTAAGACCTTTTAACGACACTTAAATCAGCATTCAAATATAAAAGTCAATTGTCAAAACATCACATACCTACCTGCTATAAGTACACCAAGCAATGGTTTTGAATGCCTCTTTGTTCTTTTAAGATCTAAGTACTTTGCAAGTTTTATTCTTTTATAACATTTCTATTATAGTTTTACGAATTTTCACGTTTCGTTTATCATCAAGTTTATGGCTTATTAAGTAGCCCTTTGGGCATGAGTTTTTGTACAAATGTTTATCCACACCATCATCGTGATACGCATTTATAAACAAATACTACAATGTCGTCGTATGTCAACGTTTTCATTTATAAGATAAGAGCATCAAGTACTACAAAATATGGTATTTTGTTTGCATGAAAAACAAAACAAGTATAGTTTTCCTTCAACTCTCTATGATATTGAATTCACACACAGCCCAACAAAAGCTGTATACTGTATACTCCTAACGCTTACCCTATGCTGCGCTTCTATTCCACCCCTATATTCATATTTCTCTGTTTATCTCTAGAATATCATTGTATACAGTTTGTGTATTTATTTATATACATACATAAGAGAGTACACATCCAACAGATAATGCCAGGATCCACTTAAACTTTTCTGTCATAATAATTATGTTGTTACAAAAAATTAGGACAAAACTCATAAAATGCCAGCGGTTGCCTGCTGTTGCTGACGAACGCACATAGCACATTAAAAACGACAATATTTTTCCCACCCGACACCCCTCTTCTCACTCACGCCTTAGTTTCCCATCCCCAATCCCTATATTTTGTGTTCATCGCCAACGCCTATAATATCTGGGTGATGATGCTTCCTCTGTTTCATTTTGTATCACCACATCATAATAATTAGGGTTACCATACCTAAAAGCCAATTTTTTACTCTTGCATTTCTAGTTATTTTTTTTTAATAATTTTACAAATTACTATTTAACTAGGAATTATTAACAGTTTTTACTATTATTATTATAAGCTTTATTCATCCATTCATTTTATAAAAATAGTGCCTTAAATTTTTACTAACTAAATTCAAATATGTACAATTGTACATAGTTAATAATTTAGAATAATTTTTGTATTTTTACTTGCGATATAGGTACTATAGGGCAAGTTTTGGATTCGTGCAAAAAAAAAATTTCGAGATAACAATCAAACATGACATTACGATGATAGAGAACACGAAAAAAGTGGGTGGCAAAATTCTGTCTGTCTGTCTGTCTGTCTGTCCGTACCTCAACCTACAGCCTAAACCACTGAAGCGATTTCCTTCAAATTTTGAACTTAAGGTTTTTTTGTAACTCTCCAGGGGGGAAATTGAAAATTTTTTTTTAGCTCAAAAAATAACGGTACTTGCCATACAACCGTTAAGGAAAAGCTTATTTATCTCAAGAACGGCTCCAACGATTTTGATAAAAATAATCAGTGCATTATTGCAGATATGATGTACCTTTAGTAAGAAAAAAAATCACCAAAAACATTTATTAACGGTACCTGCCATATAACGGTTTTTTTGATTTTTGATTTTCTCATTAACCGCTCATCCGATTTCAATGAAATTTTTTGCACAAAAGCTTTGTTAGAATATAAATAATACTGCATTCCAAAATTTTGAAAAAAAATAAATTTTGGATTTTTAAAAAAAGATTCAAAATTTTTTTTGAAAATTCAATATTTCAAAAACGGGTTGATGAATTATTTTGAAATTTCAGTTTTAAATGTATATTAATATATACGTTGAGATTCTTCGAATCCAATGTCAAATCCGTGCTGTTATATGCTTGTGAAACCTGGAAAGTCACGTCTACCATTTCGAAGAAATTGCAGGCTTTTGTGAATCGCTGTCTTCGCCATATCCTAAAGATTCGCTGGCCACAAATAATATCAAATGAGGAATTGTGGCGCAGGACAAGTCAAGAGCGGCTGGGCGTCGACATAAGAAAGCGTAAATGGCGTTGGATTGGTCACACACTGAGGAAACCAAACGATGAAATTGCAAAGCAGTCCTTTGAATGGAATCCTCAGGGTGCACGGCGGGTTGGAAGACCAAGAACAACATGGAAATCAACTGTCTTAGCGGAAGCAGAATCCCAGAGAAAGACGTGGCCACAGCTTAAGTACCTTGCAGCAGACCGTGAAGGATGGAGACTATTTGTTGACGCCCTATGCCCCAGCCGGGGTTACAGGACACGATGATGATGAATATATACTCAAAATTGGCATACCAAATTTTTTTTTGAAAAATGTTACAAACATTTTATATATAAAAAATTAATTTTTAAGAAAACGGCTCCAACGATTTTAATTTTTTTGTTTGCATATATTCATATTTTTTCAAGTAATCAAATGGCATACTTTTTTTTGAGCTCAAAGTTATTTATCAGGCTGTTTATACAATTAAAAGAACGATTTAAATGCTTTTCATACTTTTTCTATAATTACTTGAATATTTTTTAAAGTTCTTAAGCCCCACACAACTTGAACATAAGAGCAAGTACGTGCGATACAGTCGTGCATTTTATTTAAGTTACAATTAGATATTTAATTGTAACTTGTCTTGTATTTGGCGATTCTTTCCCATGTATCTATACCCTAAGGAATCCCAGCTGATTTCTCAGAATATTTCTACCAAAAAAGCACAGACAAATGTGGGTGATAATGAGTCTCCTTGCCTCACTCCCCTGCTAAGCTGGAACTATATCTGTCTAAATTTTCTAAAGAAATTTTCGACACACGTTGCGTTCGTGTATATGTTTTTATTATTCTCAGAAATTTGCTATGGCTTCCCTGGTTTTTAAGTTACTTCCAAATTTTTGCATGTTCGACCATATCTATTGAATGCTTTGGTAAAATCGATAAAAGCTAGTTTCAGGTCCAGTCGGTATATGCATAACACTTTTTAGTGTCTTGATTCACGGTTTGCAGACGATCTGTTAGGCTAAAAACCTTGTCGAAAATCAGCTTGTTCTCTTGGTTGCTGTTCATCAAGGGTATTGCAAATCCTTCTGTGTTCACTTGGCTAACCCTTGTACCTATATGAAAGATATGAGACTTTATTGGTCGATAATTATTTAAATTTGTCGTATCTTTTTTTTTATGGAGTAGAATGAAAGAATCAACTTTCCAGCTTTGTAATCTCTTCCGAATCTAATATCCAATTAAACATGTTTATGAGACTGCAAATGACTTTATTTTTACCTATTTGAATCATTTCGCCTCTGATTCCTTCTTGCCAATATTCTTTGCATTTAGGTGAGTATTTTATGGATAGTTCAATTTCAGAGGACGGTAGTCCTTGCCACTCTTTCAAGATTACCTGATTCCTTTTATAATTCCTCATATGTGAGCTCAGATTTCTTCAGAACTTCCTAAAAATCTGTTGCCGTATTGTTAGTATCTGCCCGGTGTTTAATACTCATTCTTTTTTGTCAGTTTAACTACATATCTAAATAAGTGTATTGAATACTATCCTCAGAAAAATTGGGCTTGCATACAATTTTGAACTAAATTAGTTTTAAAAAAAATCTATTTTCAAAATTTTAACTTAAAAAATTATTTTTTCAACAAAAATATTTTTAATATTATGTTTTCAATTTTAAGCCAATTTTTTTAGAAATCTGCCCATCCCACTTGAACCCCCTCCTATACGATTTTGTTCTTGTCTGGACCCAACCTACACGCTCTAGCTTTTTGTGATACCTTATATCCGTGGCGGTCGTGAAGAACCAGGTTTATTGAACTCTTAAAATGTTTAACAGGTCGGAGCTTATGTTATCATTCACAAATCCTTACTGATGTGGAAAAAAGTGTTCATAATGTATTTTCAGTGGCCTATTGCACCAGTTACAATTTACAATCACAAATTTGTAGTTTTTATCCACAAATTTCGTATTTGAATTTTTATTTTGCCTTGAGTGTGTTGACAATTTTGTGAAGAAACGAGAAAATTGTAAGATTCGACTGCAATTTACTGTATAATTTGTAGAAGAATTTACATACGATCTTTGACCTGTAGAAATTTTTCACAAACTGAACAAAATTGTAAACGATTTTCTTACAACTACAAATTTTTATTTGTGTAGCAAAAATTAGGATTGTCTACAAATTTGTGAAACAAGTATAATTTTGTATTAAAAAAAAAGAATATAAATCATAAAACCTCGAATTTTAACAAATTTGTGGATTAAAATTTTGTAATTGTAGTTACAATTTTGTAAGATGGTGCAATAGGCCACAGGTGTATTTGGAAAGTATTACACAAAAGGTTAAAATTTCGTTAAATTTTGCTAACTATTTATTATTATTATTAATAATTCACTTCAGGTGTCTCGACTTACCTGGTTCTTCACGACCGCCACGGATATTTACCTTGTGCTATACCCTGAAGGTATATAAGATGGTATGCCAATTTTCATTAGTTATAAGCGCACTTTCAAAACCTAGTTTCAAAAAAAAAAAAAAATCATTTACCCGTTTTGAAATATTGAATTTTTAAAATAATAGTTTGAAGATGTTCTCAAAAATTTGATGTACAATATTACGCATATTTTAAAGAAGCTTGCGCGTCAAAATTTTGATTGAAATTGGTACAGCCCTTAATCAGTGAGGCGCCTGTTAGCTATCATTGAAATTTATCTTTGAAAGTTTTAGTGATTGACTTTGAGAGGTTTAGAAAGTAAGTGGTTATTTTGATGTCAAAATAAAGCTCCAGCCTTTTACATAAAATGATTTTTATAATTTCAAGGACTGACTACTTTACCAATAATCATTGAAAAATTCCAAGTCCTTGTGTGGAATGTTGGGCCTATTTGAAATTTTGATTGGGTAGAAACATTTGTGAAGTCTTGAGTTTTATTTCTCCATTAAAATAATAAATGATTTTGCTTTCAGAGTGCCTCAAAATTGAACAACAAAATTTTCAATGATTAGGCTCAATTAAAGTAGCTACAACTGGCACTGTTGTGGCAGGTTCTGTTTAAAATAATTATTGGTTTTTACCATGACAATAGTTATTTAGAAATGTGAGTGTTGATTCAAAACAAATGCGTGAGTGTGCCTTATAGTCTAAGAGCTAGCAACGTTTTCAAGAAGTCATTTTAGTATGGCTAGTTTTTTGATATATGTTCTCTCTAACCCCCTAGATTCGCCAGATTTTTGTTGACCCTCCCGCCCAAACGGAGTGAGATAGACCCCCCCTCTTGTAGTAAAAAATGCTTGTATTAAACTGTTCTACAGAAAACCGTTATCATTTCTTGGCGGCTAAGTTATCGTACTCTCCCCTGAAATTCTATGATTTTATGTTTTTTTGGACATCATCAAAAAGCGTCTGGCTTGGATTTTGCAACTGCAGTAATGTCTGGCTTTCTGGACTTAGATTGCTAAAAGGTTATGGAAAACAGTGAAAAAAAATTATCCGTACTAAGATGACTTCGAAAATAATTATTTTACCGTTATAAATGGCGTGTCTACGGGAAAACGCAACACCTCCCAACAGCCAGATGGCCCTCTGGCGAATCTAGGGGGTTAGAGAGAATATATGTCAAAAAACTAGCCGTACTAAAATGACTTCTTTTTTGACGTTGCTAGCTCTCGTACTATTAGCTCTGAGCACTGCGAGAGGCGCCTTAAACGAGCTACTTGCTGCAGTAAAAACAAATTGAGATAACAATCAAACATGACATTACGATGATAGAGAACACGAAAAAAGTGGGGGGCACAATTCTGTCTGTCTGTCGACCTAAAGCCTGAGCCACTGAAGCCATTTTCTTCAAATTTTGAACTTAAGGTTTTTTTGTAACTCTCCAGAGGGGAAATTGATTTTTTTTAGCTCCAAAAACAACGGCACTTGCCATACAACCGTTTAGAAAAAGCTTATTCATCTCAAAAACGGCTCCAACGATTCTGATAAAAAATATCAGTGTGTTATTGTATACATTGGCATACAAAAAAAATTCCGAAAACTGTTATTAACGGTACCTGCCGTATAACGTTTTTTTTTTTATTTTCTCCCAACTAACAATTTTGCCCCTATAATCATTCAAAAAAGCTTCTCATAATCATTTCTTGCAGTCATATAAGCGTTATATAATAGTCCATAGAATTAAAAAGGCGCACTTTTTAAGCTTCTAATGGACCTTTAAGCCTAGTACGCAGATCGAGCAAAGACAAATTTTATCTCTAATTTTTTTTCTCGAGACAAATTATGAAAGTGAAGAGATGAAAACAAAAGTCATGGGAACAGTAGCGTAGTTATAAATTTTAAAATTTCCTTAAATTAATATAAATCTGAAACTTTTACATGAACACACATCAGATTCCTTCAAAGCATTTGCTGAGCCAGAAAAGTTTGTTACATGCGCTTGATGGATAGCAATATAATGTGGATGAATGAAAATACCTTTAAAAGGTCTGAAATTTTATAGTTTTCTTACTTCTCTGGGAAAAAGTGATTTTCTGTCAAAATATAGTTTGTCCTCCATCTTTCAAGCCATCAACTGTCCAAATAAATTGAAGGATCGCTACGATGTCAATGGATTGAAAAAACACCAAAAGTTCCGAAATTTTTGAAGGTTTTTATTTCTTCGAGAAAAGTGATTTAGGGCACTTGTTTAACATTTGGACCAAATTAACTTTTTCCGTCAAAATAAAGTTTGTTCTCCATCTTTCAAGCCATCAACTTTCAAGTTCCAATGAGGGATGGATGTGTTGTCGATGGATTACAAAAAAACCCTGAGAAAACCAGAAATGTTCACAGTTTTCTACTGCTCCCAAAATCCAATTAAAATTGCCAACGCTGTTTGCTCCAACTCGATTCAACTTGGTTTGGAAATCAATTTAATTTGTTATTGAAAAAAAAATATATTTTCCGTATTGTATGTGGCCCTTTTGTACACTTTCCCATTAGCTACGCCATTGATAGATTTAAAACAGCTGTTCTATTTATATTTATTCTATTCTCATAACATGTCATCATTTTCTGTACGCATTTTATATTTTATTTCAGTCGTGCGTCCTCACAACGTCTCAATAATGGAAAGAATGAAACAGGGAAATGATTTTAGTTTATAAAATGCGAAATGTATATAAGACATCACAATTTGTCCGGAAAAATAATGCTTCGAGCATTCTTTTTCCGCGCAAAATTAATTGGAGACTTTCTTTTACCTTTTCACCTACAGTGGTTGCAACTTTCAAATTTTGCGCCGGAGCTGCGTACCGCTTGCAAAAAATCAGAGGTAAAATTTGTCCTAGGAAAAATTTTATAGGGGACATAAATTTTGTCTCGATCTGCGAACTAGGCTTTATGCAGTAAATTCAGTTGCCCCGAAAAACACTTACTTATTGGACTCAATTTAGAGGTCTTATAGAAAAAAGGTGGGAAAATAGAAAAAATATTTCACAATTGATTTATATTTATTTATTTTTATTTTTATTTTATATTATTTATTTGCTGATATTTTATTTGAAAGTTTTTATCTGATATGCAATCTTAGAATTTATTAAATATTTTTTAAAAATTACAAGGTTTCTGTGGGATTCGAAACATGGTCCTCTCGCACTGAAAGTCCACCACACTTACCGCTCTTCAGTATACCAGAAGTGGTTTCTGTTTTTACTAGTATAGCAGAACTGGTTCGTAGCTACAATGAGAAAGTAACAGAAACTAACATAGAGATTGTATAATAATTTTACAGGATGACTATAGAAGCGAAAGTTCTGTCGTCATTTCATAAGAGCAATATAGAGAGATTAAAGATACATTGGTATATCGCTTCTATCAAGCTGATATAATTTGCACCAGAAAATATTTAAAAAATCAGTAATGCTCCAATAAGGTATTTACTTCCCGTCAGAGGGGCAATAGGAGCGCTATAGAAACAAATAACGCTATAATGTTTGAAATGCGAAGCAATTTTGTTAGTTAGGCCATTTTCTCTTTAACGGCTCAACTTATTTCAATCAATTTTTCTATACAAAAGCTCCTTTAAAATGTCAATAATACTGCATATCAAAATTTTGAAAAAAGTAAATTTTGGATTTTTTAAAAAATAAAATTTTTTTTTGTAAATTCAATATTTTGAAAATGGGTCGATGAATTTTTTTGAAAATAAATTCGTAAATGTTTATTAATAAATACTCAAAACCGGCATCCCAAAGCTTTGTTTTAAAAATATAACTTAAAATGTATATTATTTTTTTAAATATTTTTTTTTTGCACATATATCAATTTGTTTAAGTAATAAAATGGCATACTTGTTTTTGAGCACTTAGCTATTTTACTAGTTATTTATACAATTTAAAGAACGACTTAAATGCTTTTTAAATTTGTTTCTATATTTTTTCGTATATATTTGTCTATAATGACTTGCATATTTTAAAAGTAAGCTGCAAGCTACTTGAACACAAGAGCAAGTACGTGTTATCCAGGTGTGCATTTTAATTTATTCAATTGACTTTGCATAGTCTGGTATTCATACCCCAGACCTTTAGCGTGACCTTCAACGCACTTACCATTACGCCAAAGCGTGGAAATTAATTAGAAATTATGTGAACAATTTATTAAAATCCCTTAAAGCTCATAAATGATATTTCATCACTCTTGGTCACACTTATTCCAGCGAGGGATTATAAGATGGGTGATGGTTATCACCCAGTGCACAATCAGAAGTGCTGGGCTGAATCCTTTCATAATACGCGCGGTGGCATAGTCGTGTGGTGTTTTCTGTGTTCCCCCAACTCAACCCTCGCTGTTTTTTCTCTCATTTTTTGTTTGTGCCATTTTCCACACAAAAAAATGAGGAGCCTGCCTGGTCCATTATGTGCATTGAATTTTGCACAGTCCCAGTCAGACTCTTATATTTTTATTTGGTTATAAGAATGTATATTCTTTGTATAGAGGCGCACCAAACATCAATTGGGGTCAAACAAACCGTGATGAAGAGTTTCTGCCAGACTCACCCCGCCCCGCTAACACAACCATATCATCAGCCCCATCTAGTAGAATTGAGTCAGTGGTGATAATTATTTTATTTCATTCGAGAGTCCTGAAAGGATTTAGAGTAGATATGTATATCTACATATCTAATGGTATATTTTTATTTTTTTTTATTTTTAATGAGTTGAGACAACAGCGAAATCTAATTAAATTAGTAACAAAAGATGCAGACTTGCAAAAAAAATACAAAAAGGATGCTGAATTCTAGTAAATTGAACTTAATTAATAAACATTTTTTTTTTCAAATTCAGTGGATACATGATGGATTCGACATGAAATGTACAATGAAAATGACGTTTCCCGGATACGAACTTTTCTTTTATTATTTTATTCTTGTTCGTTCGTCTACCTGTATCAAATTAGAATTTGTTTTAAGTTCCCAACAATAGAATCGTCCACCCTGATGAGCGTAATTTATGAATTTAGGTCAGACTTCAAATTTGAAATTATGTAATTAGCTTTTGAGCTTTTGACAGGAAGCAAGTCTAACAGCAATACAATGATTGGTTAAAAGGTGGGGTAATTACAATGCTTTGTTTCTTTTTATGTCAGACATCAGCAGACATCAGCAGACATGTTATAAAGGATACCCTTTTTATTTTATTTATAATTTTTGTATAAAACTTCATGATTGTAATCATTTGTTCCTGCATCACCTCCATTTTACAAACGAAGGGTTGGTTCGTTGGTTGTGACCTGTGAGTACAAAAAATTTTAATCAAAAAATAAAGTAATTTTTTTTTCGAAAATATGGAAAAATTCATCGTTGTTCTGGGGAAACTAGCCAAAGTTCAGTTTTTGTTTTGAGATGTTTTTAAGAGGATTTTCAAAGTGACAAGAAAAAAGAAAATAATTATGTATGTATGTATGTATAGATGAAGGGAGCTTTAAATTTGAAAATAGAGGGTCGTATAAATTTATGGGTGCTTATGGCTGCATGTAAAGATCTCACGGTAAAAAAGATGTTTGGGAAATAAAATGATTGCAAAATAAATATTGAACTTTAGCACTATAAAGTTCCTCCAAATATCCATCATTCAAGGTGCTAGTATATGCATTTGTTTAACATAAATGTTGCCTTCGATCAAATGAATTAAATGTTTTATGATTTGAGGAACACAGAAAGTGTTTGTTTTTAATATTTTCATTTTTGAACATCGAATATTTGTAGAAAATTCAATTTAATTAAACGTGTTGTCAAGAAATACCTTTTGACAAATGATTCTTATTGACCTTGAAAATATTTATTTCTGGGAATAACTCGCTTTTATAGTTAACAATTTCCTTTTTTTATATTCTTAGGAATTCGTTATATTTGACATTGAAAAATATATTTTTGCTCTGTACGTGAATATACATAAATTACGTACTCATTGACTTAAACTGATTGTTTTAAAATTGGAT
Source organism: Dasysyrphus tricinctus (assembly GCA_963921185.1). Lineage (NCBI taxonomy): Eukaryota > Metazoa > Arthropoda > Insecta > Diptera > Syrphidae > Dasysyrphus > Dasysyrphus tricinctus. The sequence continues at coordinate 301,004,145 of OY992530.1, forward strand.
AAGTAATATTCAATACAGCCCGCCCACATAACCCAGGGAAAATGTTCCGAAGCAAGCTCAATCTGCGGTATAAACCCATGTGAAAGTTATAGATTATAATTCGAGAATTTTCTTTACTTTGTTTAACATAGACTATAGATCAGTGTTTCCCAACCTTTTTTGTGCTATGTCCCACCAAAACTTTTCCAAAATTCTTATGCCCCCAAAATTATATTTATACAATTTTTAACATTAAAAAAATTGAAATATTCACTAAAAAACTTGAATAATTAAAAATTAGGAAGAGTCAAAAAATCTTCCTTTCCAGAATTTCAACACGGTCGGTGTTCAGATAAGCTTTATGTAAGAGACTCACTTTGAAGTCTTTTATTTTTATCTCACTCTGATTTCTGGGAAAGAAAATGACGGTCAAGTGAAGCGTAGGTTTTTTGATTTTTTTTTTTAAATTCCTAGCTCCCCTCGCCATATTCTTCTTACCAAGAAATAGGAGTGATATAAAAAAGAGAGACGTCAAAGTGAGTCGACTCACTTGACGCTGGTCTGAACACCGCACACTGGGACCTCTTGTATGGAGAGCGTGCTCAAAATGCAAAATTGAAACTAACGGTTTCGAATAAAATTGTAAAGTGGATTCAAAGTTGACATGATTGCTTATCAATATGTCAAGTTTTGAAGTTTTTGGGAGACAGAAATGTAATAGAAAATAAGCGATAAAAGCAGCAATTCATGTAAATTCTAAAATCCATTGCGCAATTGTTGGTCATTTGAAAATTCGAAAAAAATAAATTCGTGGTGAATACAAAAATATATTGGCATCAAATGAAGGTCAGTAAAAATAAAAAAAATGTGTTTATCAAATTAGATCAACATATTTCACTTGCATTTTAAGAAAATTGAAAAGTTACGTAGAAAATGTTCAATTTTTTTTTTTTTGATTTTGCGCACGATGCTTTTAAAACTGAATATGTGGTCTAGTAGTATCAATATTCCTCTATATGAAACAGAAGTCAAAAGTGAGAGCATGGTGCGCGAAACCGAAATAAGATTTTTTGAATATTTTCTACGTAACTTTTCAATTTTTTTAAAATGTAAGGGAAATATGTTGTTCTAATTTGATAAAAATATTTTTTTATTTTCCATTGACCTTCATTTGATGCCAATATATTTTTTATTTTTTTGTATTCACCACGAATTTATTTTTTTCAAATGACCTACAACTGCACAATGGTTTAAGAATTCACACGAATTGCTACTTTTATCGCTTATTTTCTATTACCCTTCTGTCTCCCGAAACTTCAAAACTTGACATATTGATAAGCAATCATGTCAACTTTGAATCCACGTTAAAATTTCATACGAAACCGTTAGTTTCAATTTTGCATTTTGAGCACGCTCTCCATACATGAGGTCCCATTGTGCACCGTCCAACAAATATATTTTCAACGTTTCAGTCATTTAACATTTTCGGAGCCAATGACACCTGTCAAAATCTGTGTCCTAAATATAGGTATATATGTCTGAAATATCAATGAAGGTAGCGAAACCAAATATCTTATCTTTTTTCCTTCGTTTTAATTTTTCTTAAAAGTTGCTTATTAAATGTAACTATATGCATCTACTTTTTTTCGCAAACATCGACTATGACTCAGCCTCTCTTATATTTTCAAACAGTTTCAAGAGTCATCTGACCCCATGGTTTGCATTTTGTTCTTTACAATAAAGCTGGGAAAACCATTCAGTTTGGCGCAAGCGAAAGTTTACACAAGTCAAGATTGAGTCCGGACTCTTTTTAAAATTAAAAGAGTGTGAAAGTGAGATCTTTTTTCTCCTTCACACTTATTTAATAAGAAATCTAAAACGTCGTAAATCATCAGAACATAAAATTGAGATCTAAAATATATGGCAAGCTTTAAGTTCATGAAGTTTAATATCAAATATCTTAAGTGGGATAACATCGAAACAACTCCAAATTATGACAGAAATTTGGTATTTAATGATTATTGATTAAAATTTGGTGGGTTCACTGATCAAGTTTTCATACATATTGCTCCATATAGTCTATAACAATATTTGAGAAAGTGAGTGGATGCCACGCCCCCTGAATGGAAAATTCCAATTTTTCAATTTTTTTCCTTCTAAGTACTTCAAGTCCTACCGACCTACCAACTATCGGAATTATAATTTATAAGACTTTAAGAAAGTGGGTGGATGCCACGCTCCCTGAATAGAAAATTTCAGATTTTCGATTTTTTCCTTTGTATGCACCACAAAGCTTACCGTTGTGCGAAATTTCAAGTTTCTACGATGTCGGAAAGTGCTCCATAATTTTGATGATCTGTCAGTGAGTGAGTCAGTCAGTCAGTTACGGTTTTCGCGATTTTTGAAGTCCTATATCTCGGGAATTACTAATGCTAAAAAGTTGAAATTTGGTGATCCACCTGTGTTTGATCAGCTCAGCAAATACTGCGAATTTAAAGTTTCTAACTTTATAGGTAGTTTATAAATGTCTTAATATTTCTTGTAGAACCTTTATGTTTTCCAAACATTCTCCTTTCGTAACTTTGCTTTTCGAAACTTTGCCTTTCGAAACTTTGTTTTTCGGAACGTCTTCATTTGAGTAAACGGATTTTTTTGCTTTTGACAAAATTTTTCAAATAATAATTTTGTTTGCTCATTTTGCTCGGTATTTATGAAAACATAGGGCCTTGTGAATAAGAAAAGAGTTAAAGGTATTTTTGGAAAAAGTTTAAGCTTGCTACTCATAGCTGGTTACTAGTAGCTTAAGCTATACAGTTCTAGCTTCAGCTTTGTTTTATGTGGATAAATAAAGATTACGCTAAGGAGCTTTAGCTATCAAATTTAAGCTTAAGCTTAATATTTTAAGCTTTCGTTTGTTTATTCACATATTTCGACTTAGAAGCTTAAGGTAAAACTGTTATTTTTGGGACCGAAAGGCAACGCAAAGAGATTTCTGATTTCTGTTTCTTGGATCTATATGGCTTTATTACAGGGCCCACTGTTTTCATGTTAAAAGAACTAGTCAGAGCTTTCTATACTCTATCCAACAAAAATTGTCAGTACAGGATAGATAGGACGTTTGCTTCTCAGTCTGGTTGCTTTGGCTTGCATACATCTGTCTCAAGTTAAAGCTCTCACAGGGTTTCCATACTTTCAATTTTAAATTGCCGCAGATCAAAGAACAATATGCATATGGTTACCATGGATACCATTTCAAACATATTACAAACAAAAAGATCCATATATTTTTTTCACCACACCACACTTTGTGAAGTGAATATGATCACGTAACGCTATATGAATGTTTTAAAACTTAGCACAAATAACTTTTACCTTCTTTAAGACTTAAATCGGAAAAATATTAATTGCATTTTATAAGTCATAAGAAATACAAACAAATAAAAAGGGGACAGTCAAAACGACAGCACTTTTGGCTCTCACCTTTATAGATTTTGTTCTCAAAAGCTTCAAAATCGAAAGTTCTTTCATAAAACCCAAAGCTCTATTGTACTATTTCGACTTGGCATAGGCAACTCTGTTGAAATGTGATTTTTACTTGCGATATAGGTACTATAAGGCAAGTTTTGGACTCGTGCAAAAAAAAAATTTCGATATAACAATCAAACATGACATTACGATGATAGAGAACACAAAAAAAGTGGGTGGCACAATTCTGTCTGTCTGTCTGCCTGTCTGTATGTACCTGAACCTACAGCCTAAACCACTGAAGCGATTTTCTTCAAATTTTGAACTTAAGGTTTTTTTGTAACTCTCCAGAGGGGAAATTGAAATTTTTTTTTTAGCTCAAAAAATAACGGTACTTGCCATACAACCGTTAAGGAAAAGCTTATTTATCTCAAGAACGGCTCCAACGATTTTGATAAAAAAAATCAGTGTATTACTGTAGACATGATGTAAATTTCAATAAGAAAAAAAATCACCAAAAACATTTATTAACGGTACCTGCCATATAACGGTTTTTTTATTTTTGATTTCCTCATTAACCGCTCATCCGATTTCAATGAAATTTTTTGCACAAAAGCTTTGTTAGAAAATAAATAATACTGCATACCAAAATTTCTGAAAAAATAAATTTTGGATTTTTAAAAAAAGATTCAAAATTCAATATTTCAAAAACGGGTTGATGAATTATTTTGAAATTTCAGTTTTAAATGTATATTAATTATATACTCAAAATTGGCATACCAAATTTTTTTTTGAAAAATGTTACAAAAATTTTATATATAAAAAATTAATTTTTAAGAAAGCGGCTCCAACGATTTTTAATTTTTTTTTTGCATTTATTCATATTTTTTCAAGTAATCAAATGGCATACTTTTTTTTGAGCTCTAAGTTTTTTATCAGGCTGTTTATACAATTAAAAGAACGATTTAAATGCTTTTTATACTTTTTCTATAATTAATTGAATATTTTTTAAAGTTCTTAAGCCCCGCACAACTTGAACATAAGAGCAAGTACGTGCGATCCAGTCGTGCATTTTATTTTATTTCACACAACGAAGGTAGAAACGAAAGCAAGTATACGATCAGAATGCTTTTGGCATTGAAAGATGACGGTCATGTTGGAGCGCACGAAATGTTTCAAAGAATTACAACAACAATTCCTGTATACTAATCAGAGGGTAAGCATCTTTTTCAGTGGCAGATTTATAATTTAAGTGTTGTGGTGGTATATACAGGCACCACTGTTTTGAAAAAGCTCGCCCATAAGCTCTGTACTGACAATTTTTCCTGGACATACTATAGTCAGGGGCCAGGAATCTTGATATTTTCATAGCTTTAACTAGAATATTCTAGAAAAAGCTAATTTTATTCACTCAAATTGGAGCTTAAGCTGGAAAAATAAGCTACAGCTAAATGAATTAAGCTTAGGCTATTTTAAAAAAAGCTTTTACTAGAAGACATCTTTTAGTTGCTAGCTTAAGCTTGTTTTAAATCACACAAAAGCTAGCTTTAACTTAAATCCAAGTTTTAGTTCAAGCTTTTTATTTATTCACAAGACCCATTGAAAGGTATGCCCGGCAACTTTATTTCAAAATTTGCGGAACGTGACTTTTCACCTTCAGAGAGTTTGTTTCAATCGAGTTTCCTTCAATAGTGTATTTTGTTAGTTAGTGAGTTTTATCTTTGAGCCGATGCGTGTCGCAACGATATGTACCTAGCGTACAAACTGTTTATGAAGTTGTTTTTAATAGCATTCACCGTTTATAAGTTTTAAGCCAAAAACCAACATTTTCGTCATTTTGCCCTTTGTTGAAATAGTGATATTTCTTTAGCGATCAGTCGGCAAAGAAAAAGTGCCTTGATCTACTCTCTAGAAAATCGCATGGTCTTAAAGTTTTTTCAATAGCGTTTACCGTACATTATTTTAAAAACCCTCACTTGGGTTTTTTCACATAAAAGAAGGTACATTTTGTATGGGCTTTGTGGTAAGCTTTAATGCATCACTAGCCTTTTGTCATATTTAAAGTAAAACCCTGCACCTACATTCCTGCATAGGTATATCGCAAGGAGAAACGATGTTTTTTCATATCTTTAAAACTTTTTTGAGTAAAACACCTTCTCGTTGTTACAAAATCTCAAAAATATCGCAGAAAAACACGTTTTTAAAAGAAATATACAGCCACGGCCAAAAGTATAAGCCACCCTTAATTTTGAAATCTATAGGAAAAAAAAAGTGAAATGTTGGCGCTGTGCCGTTAAAAGGCTTTAGATCGGTTTCGGGAGGCTAGAACAGAGAACACCACTTAGTCACAAAAGAAACGTTGGAAAAATGACCATAGGGAGGGTTGGTTTATAATACGAACGGCCGTCAAAAATCGTAAAAAAAATCAAATCAACTGTTTTCTGAAGTATAACGGAACATGTTAAAAAATAAATCTTCGCTATAACTGTCAGAAGAAAACTAGCAGAAGGCGCTCCAAAAGGTTGCAAGGGGGGAAAAACCAACAAGAAGTTTTGCCTGGAATAGATACAAAAAACAAAATGCCAACATTTTATCAACGAGGATTGGTCATTCGTCTTGTTGTTAGATGAATCAAACTTTGAAGTACCCATTAAAATGAAGCCCGGTACTTGTAAACAGTTGCTTCCCTTTTTTTTCGATTTATAAACAATTGATTTTTACTTGCGATTATAGGTACTATAAGGCAAGTTTTGGATTCGTGCAAAAAAAAAATTTTGAGATAACAATCAAACATGATATTACGATGATAGAGAACACTAAAAAAGTGGGTGGCACAATTCTGTCTGTCTGTCTGTCTGTTCGTCTACAGCCTAAACGGCTCGATCGATTTTCTTCAAACTTTGTACATGGTGGTTTTTGGTGATTCTGCCGACACGTTTTTTTCATTTTTTTTAGAACCAAAAATAACGGTCCTGCCATACATTTTTTTTTGGCAAATTTACATAATCGTATTTTTCTCAAAAACGGCTCGACAACTTTTCTTAAAAAAAATTCAATAAATTTATTTTAGTAAAGGCTTTCTGTGGGTGGAAAACCATTTTTCAAAAATGGTTATTAATGGTACCTCCCAAGGAACCATTTTTTTTATTTTTGATTTTCTTCAAATAGTCCAGTAACTATATACATTAGACCTTGCGTCAGGTCCGGTAGTTCTGATTTTTTGCTGAGTTGTTTATGATGTTGGCCTAGTATTAAATATGATTTTTCGACCTCGAGCGCCAAACGCAACATTGGTAAAAATCCAAAAAACCGCGAATTTTTCGCGATTTTTTCACTTATTGGCTATTTTAACCATTACTTCCTTAACTTCCGAATAAAACATTGCTCTACGATTTCAACCTTACTAAATTTGCTTCAATTTGAGTCCAAAGCTGGTTCTGTAGACATAACGGTTTCCAAGGGACGGCATTTCAAAATATAGCAATAAAAAATTTAAAACAACAATAGTATATAAAACAGTATAATAACAAAAACATGGTCTTTGACATATGCTGCATCAAAGCAATAGAGCGTGTAGATTAGGCCAAAAGAAGAAAACAATAGTACTGGATGGGAGGTATATATCCCCCCGTTTAGGCGGGAGGGGCAATTTTAAGAAAAGTAGACTTCAAATAGAAAAATAACCATAAAAGTACAATGGTAATATCTGGACGAAAATCCATTCCTCATCTCAAAGCCAGAAATCCATTCTTTAATTTTTTTTTTAAATAAAGTTTTTTTAGCTGATAGTTTTTGAAAAATTTACTTTCAAACTCAAAATTTTGAGAAAAAGACGGTTTTTTTTTTGTTAATCTATTTTTTTTTATTTGATGGTATTAAGTACTATTTTTGATTTTGATTTTCAATGCCCTTATTAATTCTTAGTTAAAAACTGAAAACCAAATGCTATAATGACTTCTAGTTTTTGAGAAAACTGAAATTAACATGATCAACTTCACTGTTTTCAGTCTAGTATCCTTTTTCTTCGGGGTGGGAGGGCTCTGCCTCAGATGCGGTAGTTCTGATTTTTAGATGAGTTGTTTATGATGTTGGCCTTAGCAATAATCCAAGTTTTCGACCTCGAGCGCCGAACGCAACTTTGTGAAATACGCAAAAAACCCAGAAATTTTCGCGGTTTTTTCAGTTATTGGCTATTTTAACCTTTAAGGTCTGGTTTTCGATTATAACTTTGCTCTACCATTTCCAAATAATTAAATGGGCTTCAATTTGAGCTAAAAATTAATTCAAATTGTGAATTTTTTCATCAACTTTTGAATTTAGAATGCTGCAAATCGAATTGAAGGGGGCTTATTCACCCCTTGTGTGAACTCGTTTACCCCTTTTCAATGATTTTTTTTAAACTGTGTAGCGTGTCATGTTGGCTTTATTTTAAGATCTGAATCATGAAGATCGGATGAGTAGAAACGGAGTTATGAATTTTTAAAGTCAACCATATAAAACTCGAACTAAAACATTCGCTTCAGATAACTCACTGGTGGGTACTGAACTGAGTACTGTTTTAGTTCGAGTTTTATATGGTTGACTTTAAAAAATCATAACTCCGTTTCTACTCATCCGATCTTCATGATTAAGATCTTAAAATAAAGCCAACATGACACGCTACACAGTATACAAAAATCATTGAAAAGGGGCAAACGATTTCACACAAGGGGTGAATAAGCCCCCTTCAATTCGATTTGCAGCATTCTAAATTCAAAAGTTGATGAAAAAATTCACAATTTGAATTGATTTTTAGCTCAAATTGAAGCCCATTTAATTATTTTGAAATGGTAGAGCAAAGTTATAATCGAAAACCAGGTCTTAAAGGTTAAAATAGCCAATAACTGAAAAAAAACGCGAAAATGTCTCATTTTTTTGCGTATTTCACAAGGTTGCGTTCGGCGCTCGAGGTCGAAAACTTGGATTATTGCTAAGGCCAACATCATAAACAACTCATCTAAAAATCAGAACTACCGCATCTGAGGCAGAGCCCTCCCACCCCGAAGAAAAAGGATACTCGACTGAAAACAGTGAAGTTGATCATGTTAATTTCAGTTTTCTCAAAAACTAGAAATCATTTTAGCATTTGGTTTTCAGTTTTTAACTAAGAATTATTAAGGGCATTGAAAATCAAAATCAAAAATAGTACTTAATACCATCAAATAAAAAAAAATAGATTAACAAAAAAAAAACGTCTTTTTCTCAAAATTTTGAGTTTGAAAGTAAATTTTTCAAAAACTATCAGCTAAAAAAACTTTATTTAAAAAAAAATTAAAGAATGGATTTCTGGCTTTGAGATGAGGAATGGATTTTCGTCCAGATATTACCATTGTACTTTTATGGTTATTTTTCTATTTGAAGTCTACTTTTCTTAAAATTGCCCCTCCCGCCTAAACGGGGGGATATATACCTCCCATCCGGTACTATTGTTTTCTTCTTTTGGCCTAATCTACACGCTCTATTGCTTTGATGCAGCATATGTCAAAGACCATGTTTTTGTTATTATACTGTTTTATATACTATTGTTGTTTTAAATTTTTTATTGCTATATTTTGAAATGCCGTCCCTTGGAAACCGTTATGTCTACAGAACCAGCTTTGGACTCAAATTGAAGCAAATTTAGTAAGGTTGAAATCGTAGAGCAATGTTTTATTCGGAAGTTAAGGCGTAATGGTTAAAATAGCCAATAAGTGAAAAAACCGCGAAAAATTCGCGGTTTTTTGGATTTTTACCAATGTTGCGTTTGGCGCTCGAGGTCGAAAAATCAGATTTAATACTAGGCCAACATCATAAACAACTCACCAAAAAATCAGAACTAACGGACCTGACGCAAGGTCTCAGTACTATGAAACTACAAGGTTACTGGACTAAAAATGGTATGACCGATTTCAATTATTTTTTTTATACAGAAGCTTCCAAAAAATGTTAATAGTTTTGTGTGCCAATATTTTTGAAAAAATATTTTTTGGATTTTTAAAAAATATTTTTATTTTTTTTTTTGGCAAATCAAATATTTCGAAAAAGGCATCGTAGATTTTTTTGAAACTCGATATTTAAGACTTTTTTAGTACTCTTTAAAATATTTTTAGAAAAAATTTTACATTTATGAAAAAATAACGGTACCTTCCATACAAAAGTGAAAAAACCGCAAAGGAAAATATTTTTTTGCTTGAAAACGACTCCCACGATTTTGATTAAACTTTTTTCATATACTAAAATTAGTACGATCTACCATTAAAAATTATAAAATCTTACACATAGCAACTATTAGTAGTACCTGTCATAGAACGTATTTTTTTATTTTGAGTTTTCTCGTTATCAGCTTAACGGATTTAAATGATTTTTTTATATACAAATTTCAGATAAGATTAAATAATATTGCATATCAAAATTTTCAAAAAAAAAGTTTTTGGATTTTTAAAAAAAGTTTCAAACTTATTTTTTGAAAATTTGATATCTCAAAAACGGGTTGACAATTTTTTTCAAATTTTGTTTTTATATACACATAAATATATAGTTTAAATCTGCATACCGAAATTTGTTTTAAGAATTTTATATATGAAAAATTAATTTATAAAAAAACCGCTCCAACGATTTTAAAATTTTTTTTCCCATACAATCATATTCCATCGAATCAAGATGGCATACTTTTTTTTCACCTCAAACTGTCAAAAGAGTTGTTTTAGCTAATTTAAGTGTCGTATTTCATGCTTCTCTACATTTTTCTCTCATAATCTCCATGTTTGTGTATACAATGTTCTTTAACTCGCAGTGTCTTGAACATAAGAGCAAGTACGTGCGACCCAGTTTTACATTTTATTTAAACTACAGTTGTTTGATAGGCCTGTGGCCCGATTCCGCAAGCGTGAATGATTTTCTGTGTACACATTCTATTCACACCCAAAACAAGTATGAATAAATTTGATTGATTGTACTGTACATGCATTATCTGTCAAAAACTTAAAACTCACTCTTGCGGAATCGAAAAAATCGATGTGTACACGATTTTCTGTGTACACAGTAAAAACTCACTCTTGCGGAATTGGGCCCCTGGTGTAGTTCGTTGTGTGGTGAAAAGTTGGTGAAAAATTCAGTCCAGAATGGATGTTACCAACTGTTAAACACGGTGGAGAAAGCATTATGGTCTGGAGCTACATAGCTTTAGAAAATGTTTGGAAAACATTCGTTTGCATGCTCGTATGGATTCAAGAAAGTGATGGAAAATATCATGATGCCATCTTTTAGGCCTCTAACATACGGAAATTCTTATACAAGTTAAACTATGCACTCGGTAAATAGTCCGCTCTTTCAATGCGAAGAATTGTTGAAAACGGATTTGAGCTTTCTCCATGGTTTGTGCCCAGTCTCCAGGTCTGAGCCAAATCATCCAAAAACATCCCCCAACATTAAAAGAGATGCTCAAAAATATTTTCAATCAAGAATAAAATATAAATAAGTTCAGTTGAGTGCTCTAAGCTAATACGATATTTTCTTAAAAGGATAGTAACAGTCTTTAAAGCCGAAGCTGGCAACACTAAATACTAATTTACTCCATTAAAATATATTTCTAACGATTCTGTATTCTTCGTTTCATTTATATTTACTACTTAAACTATGGCAACACTTAAGGGTCGCCTTATACTTTTGGCCAAGCCTGTATCCTATAAACCTGATGTTTTGAAGCAATTCTGATCCCGGATTTGAGTTCAAGGCATCAAAAAACTTCAATAAAAGTATATAGGCTTATTCCAAAGAAAAAATTGTATGCCAACAAATGAATTACTGTGTGTGTGTTTGCTTTTGGTCTATTATTAAAAGACAGAGTTTTTACTATTTGCCAGCTGCACCTGGTTTTGACTCCCTAAAGAACAAGCTTGCCTGACCTGCATTCATTAATTTTCTTAAAATGTTTAATCCTCATTTCGATGTTATGGAACAAGAAGAAAAAAAGTGTTCTTAAAAAAAGAAAAAAAACTTCCAAGCTAAGCAAAATTCCCTATAGGCTCAGAATCTTCTCATAAGTGCACAATAGTTCAACCTTGCTTCCCAAGTCCCAATCGTGCCATGCTTGTGTGTTAATATAACATCTTTCATCTCTACCTTGGAACGACATATAAAACACATTTAGTACATCCAACCTTAAACCAGGCCAGTTTCAAACTGGGAATAGAAAAGAAAAAAATATGCAGATATATGATGCCCTTGTAACATTTTCACAAAAACTTAATGCAGGCTTTGTTCAAAAGCAGAGGAAAGCCAGAGCCAGGGAGCCATAGAGCTATAACAGTGTATACGAAGCCAAAAGTGCAATAACTAACGAAAGACCACACAAATGGCATCAGGGTAGAGGCTGCCGATGGTTTTGTTTAAATTCTGAGCTTTCCCCAGAGGCTCCATTCCGAAACCATCATTCCCATGATACATCATTATGTACAAAGGTATACGTTTTGCCTTTAATAAACAACTAAGTTAAAATTTAGGTCCTTTTTTGTGACTTTTGTATATACTGGAGAATGGGGGTGTGTTGATTTTTGCACAAACTTGGTTTTTCTGTGACGCTGGAACTGGATGCTGCTGCTACTATACTGCTGCTGCTTCTGCTTTTGCTTCTGCTTCCATTTTAGTTGTTTGCCTCGGTTTGCCTTTTATTAATTATCTCGTGTGAACTAGAGCAGACTTTATGCGCTAACCCGTATGCCATAGATTTCCATACCCACCCCCATCCCGTAAGCATTTTGTTCGGGTCCTCGTGAGATATATCGACATTCATACTGACAAAGTAGCTGCGCTGCTGCCTCTTAATACACACGCACACACACAAACAGGCGTCTCACTAACCAAGGTATAAATGCAACTACATACTACAATTGCGCTTTAATTAACGTATATATGCTATGTAGATGTTATTATAGCTATGGAAGCTGTTAAGAACACTCGCTTAATAATATCCTTGAGAAGGTGAAGGAGTAGGGATAATGTTGAGATGATGATGGTGCTGCTACATCCTTCATCTCGGTCTATTCCCCATGTCATTATATCAACTTCTTGAATCTTGAATAAGGTTTTGCGTCGTCTTTCGTGGTAAAATGGCAATCTAAAGGGGACCAAAAATAATACACAAAATGTTTAAGTATGGAGAGGTTTGCTAATGTATGTATGTGTATTCACACGTTTTACTGCTAATGATAATGAAATAATATTACCTAAATGCTATTTGTGTGTTGAGTAATGTATGCGCGTAAATTAAATCGCATTTTGGTATTTCGTTGGGCTAAATTCCAAAAAAAAAAAACTATCTTATACGCCTTACGAGCCTAGAGAGTTGGTAATCAAATGAAACAAAAGAAATTTCAAGCATTTATACAGATCACCATCGTTATGGTATTAATGAAGGCCTATATTGGATTAGGCCCAACATCAAAGTTCAACATGAGATGGACATAAAATTAAATAAAAACCAAAACATCAAGGATACTTTGTGGTGCCATCTTAATCTAATGAGCTGAAAACCTATCTACCTCGGCCAAGGCAAAACAGTTTAGTCAAATTAAATACTATACCTACTCATTGCTTAACCAACTAGAAATAGTTTTCTTTCCCTTCGTCTCAGCTCATTATGAACTCAGAAGATTTACTGGCTCTGTAGGCCCTTTGTAGCAACTTTTATGATAGATGATATCTGTAGAGGATGGACTCTGTGCACGCTGGGTGGGGATTAAGGACAAGACGGCCCGAATTCAACTTGATCATTTGGGTAGTGATCAGGATATACATAAAAATGTAGGTAGGGGTAGGGTACATATGCAAAAAACAAATTGGGTGGCGCAACAGCTCGTGGAGAACCAGGGTCTTATTGTGACTTACAACTTTTAGCCATTCCTGAGTACATGTTGTTGGCAGGAATGGAGGGGACCTACTGTTTTTTGCCGAGTCCGAACGGCTAAATGAGAAGAACTTATTCATGACAAGTATACTCTTGGAGGATTTTTCAGTTCCTCGCAGGAAGTAGTACCTCGGATGAAACATTTCTGCATTTTGCTTTTAGGTCGCACGGCTGGGAATCGAATCCACACCTTCGGCATGACAGTCCAACGCACTAGCCATTACTAAATGTAGAGATTCATTAAAGGAGATTTGTACCAGGCTCTGATCTAAATTCTAATGATGTCACTGAAACTGACAAGAAACTTCGTAATGGCTAATGGTTTTATTTTAAATTTGCATAAAGGCAAACCATCTGTTGGTTTCATTTTAAAGAGGTTGTAAAAAACTGTTCAATATTTTTTAACAACTAATGTTGCATATTGCATATTGTTTTGTTGAAGAGGGTTAACTTTATGAAATATTTCAATCAAATGACCTACATATGTATATTAACATTTGTTTTTGGGCTAGGAAACGTTAACGAAGTTAATTCAGTTGAGAAACTCTAAAGAAAGCGACAGAGCCGTGCCAGCCGCGCCACCTAAAACCAGAAATGTTTAAATCAAGGTGCTGCCTCTAGAAAGGAACTGACAAGTTCTCTAAGAGTGAAAAAGTGCTTCTCATTTAGCCGTTCGGACTCGGCAAAAAACTGTAGGTCCCCTCCACTCCTGCCAACAACACGCACACAGGAATGGTTGAGAGATGTAAGTCACTAGGCCCTGGTTCTCCACGAGCTGTTGCGCCATCCAATTTATTTATATTTATACGAGAAAGAGCCAACAATGTACATACATTTAACGCGTCTTTGCAAAGTTCATCGTCTGTAGGCTGGAAGACCTGCTGCGCCGATGGGTTATGGATCTTAAGTTAATCTGAAATCGGCGTGTTAATGCGGAATTTAATTTTTTTTTGTAAGAAACTACCATTTTTGACCTTTTGACCATCCATGGTTTACGGAAAATAGATTGTGACAAATGGGGAGTCCAAAATTTTGTTTTCAAATAGATTATTGCTTGCAATAGGTCTCTTTTTGAGCATTAGGCGTGTTTTGTTGACCTTCTTAATATGAACATTAAGAAATATTTCACATTCAAGCAAATTTCAACTCCAATAACTCTATAGATGAATGTGGAACGTATCTTAATGTTCACACTAAGGAGGTCAACAAAACAAGCCTATTATTGACCACATAGTCCGGGAGCCGACCGTAAGATTACCTATCTCATCGCGGCCACGCAAAAATTGGATGCCAACCGATAGCTTTAGTCTAGACATTTACAAAACTGCTGGTCGGACAAGCTTTATCTGGTCGCAATGGTTAGAAAATGCACTTTTCAGGTTGCAACTTACAACTTACATAAATGGGATATCAAATGAAAGCTAAGACTGTCCTCTACACGATATCATTGGTCGGACATGTTGCTGTTGCAACGAGTCCGACCATTTTTTTTTTTTAAATGGTCCTTTTTTCACTGCGCTTTACATCAGGGAAAACTCAGTAAAATCCTATCAAATGGTTAGAAAGGTAGCCTTAACCACTTTTTTTCATTTCCATCCAAGGATGCACAAAATCTCTAATTTTAGGAAAGTGGTCGGACTCGTGGCAACAGCCAAAAAAAGTCTGTCCGACCATTTATTTCATGAAAAACACGTTGAAAATCTCCAATATCAAATCAATTTAATATTATTATAAGTAAAATTGACTGGATAGCCATCAGATTTCTTTTTTAAGTTTACGAAACTCCAAAGACTTTTGGGGTCAAGCTTAAGGGAACTTTCCATTTTTTTAAAGATATCACTGGTCAACACAAATTTTGTGCCTGGGTTCTGCATACGATTTTCTTATTCCTTACATATTACTTATTAAATAAAAAATTGTCTTGTTTGAAAAAGTTTGCTTTTGTAGTCAGGAGCACATTATTTGAAAATTCATGAAAATGTGCTATGTTAGAATCAATTAATATAGATATTCTAACATAAAAGACTAAGATACACCAAAACGCTACAGCGTGTAGGCTGGTTCTAAACAAAAAAAAGAAACATGAGAAGGGGTGTCTATGTTCCCCTGTTTAGGCAGGAGGGGTAATTTTCTTTAAAAAGTTACTTAAACTAGAAAAAAAAATATTGAAAAACAACGGCAGCACCAAAAATATCACGGTGTATATTTTTTTAAAGCTAATACACCATTCTTTAATTTAATTTTTAAATTAAGTCATTTCCATGAATAGTTTTTTTTTAATTAATTTTCAAACTCAGAATTTTGAACACAAAAAATCAATAATATTATTTTTTGTTTAAATTAAAATTTTCTTAATTTTACGTGAAAAGTTATTCTTCTGTTTTCAATATTCAATGCATTCACCAATCTTAAGTGAAAGTTTAAAAACTAGATGGTTTTATGTATTTTAATTTTTGACAAAATTAAAAGTAACAAAAACTCCTTTTTTCTTCATTTTTTTGTTTAGTGTTTGGTACCAAACATTAAAACGGTAATTTTTATCAACAAACACACTGATTTTGGAATGTGCTGTTCTGAAATTAAACCTATAGAATAATTTCCCATCATTGTTTCATTTTATTGACCTTGGTAATGACGATTACTCTCGAAGTCCATAAAGTCCTAGTTAAAACGTTTTCCTTTTTCTTCTTAGTTTGCTCGCAATGAAGTTTTTTAAATTTTTTTTCTAAATGACCGTGCAAAATATTCATGTATATTAGGGTGGTCCTTAAATTAGACATTGTCTTGGATAGCCCTCATTCGATTCAAAACAATGAAAAACAATTTCCCTAATTTTTTCAGATTTTTATTTCACCCCCCTGGTCTCCCTTTTTTCACTTCAAGGTACAAGTAATGGAGTTAGGGTGATTCTCATAACACGCAAAAAAAAAGTCGGAACTTATAGATTAGATTCAGACGAAAAAAAAATCGTATCGGAGGGGGGCTCTATTCCCCCCCGTTCAGGCAGAAGGGGTAATTTTCTAAAAATTTGACCAAAAATTAAAAAAAATTATTAAAAAACAAGGGGACCACTTACAATGGCATGCTATAGCTTTTTTTAAAAGCCATGAATCCAGTCTCTAATATATTTTTAAATCAAGTTTTTATTGTAAATAGTTTTTGAAAAAATAATTTTCAAACCTTAAAAATAAAAACAAAAATAATAGTTTTTTACGTTTGAAAATTATTTTTTTCAGAAAGTATTTACAATAAAAACTTGATTTAAAAAATATATTAGAGACTGGATTCATGGCTTTAAAAAAAGCTATAGCTTGCCATTGTAAGTGGTCCCGTTGTTTTTTAATAATTTTTTTTCTATTTTTGGTCAAATTTTTAGAAAATTACCCCTCCCGCCTGAACGGGGGGAAATAGACCCCCCCTCCGATACGATTTTTTTTTTCATCTGAATCTAATCTATAAGTTCTGACTTTTTTTTGCGTGTTATAAGAATCACCCTAACTCCATTATTTGTACCTTGAAGTGAAAAAAGGGAGACCAGGGGGGTGGAATAAAAATCTGAAAAAATTATGAAAATTTTTTTTCTCCATTTAGAGTCATTTGATGCCTATCCAAGTTGAATTTTCAAAAAAACCCAAAATAAGGACCACCCTAATGTATATATATGTATGCATGTATTTTGAGTTTCTTAACATATTTTCAAAAATGGTAATAGTGTGAATTTTGATAAAATAACCACATATATAGCAAAATGCAATAGCATCACTTCGACACATTCTTAATAACATTTTAACGTCCTTAAATATAAAAATAAAAATGTGTGTAGTTTGTGACACAAATATACTTTAGAGATACCAAATGGGCGTAACAATTCCCCTCCTCTCTCCTCTTTTAAAGAATATATTAAAGCAAACATTTATTATTTCTATGAAAACTATGGTAACGGTATTTTGACTATCAACCTTACAAAAGTAAACTTTGGAGGGGGTGTGGGTATTTTTCTATTATTTTGGAGCATGACGAATAAAAAAATCATGAAATGAACCCAGGCACAAAAATAATTTTTTATTTTGTTGAGCTGTGTATTCAGCGTATAAATAATTGGAGAGGTTTTTAAACTCATCAAACAAGGAAATATACAATTCTCGCTCTTCAAGGGACATACTTTTTATGAAGTTCTTCTAAGCTCTGTTTCTTTTATTACAAAGAATTTTGAGTTCTTTCGTATACCATGGATGGCAGAAGCTAGAGTACTTGGGTATTTTGTGTGGAACAATGTCATTAATACAGTTGGTCAATACTTGATAAAAATATGAAACTGTAACTGTCAATGTCACTTGAAACTGATATATTTTCAATACCAGATGCACTTAAATGCTCAGAAAGCAATTGAAAGTTAGCTTTTCGAAAGTCAAAAGAATATGAACAGTCTTGTGAGTTACTATTATTAAGTAAATGCCCGTCCAAGTCAAGAAAAATGTCAAGAGGAGGATGGTATTTATCTTTGTTTGATATTGCAGTAGTAGACTCTACCACTACAGTACTAACAGCGTCAGGCGAGAAAACTAAATCGAGTATTCGATTTAAAGAGTTTTTAATACAGCTTATTTGCTGTAAGTCCGTAGATATAATATGGTCTAACAGTTGAAGTTCCTGTTGAGATGAAGTCAACGATGCTTCAAAGTAAGACTCGTCTTCTGAAGGAATCCAGTCAATGTACGGCTTTCATTTGATACCCCATTAATATAAGTTGTTTGTATTCTAGGTACATTTAGCGGAAAATGCATCCTGAAAAGTGCATTTTCTAACTATTGCGACCAGATAAAGCTTGTCCAACCAGCAGTTTTGTAAATGTCTAGACTAAAGCTATCGGTTGGCATTGGCATCCAATTTTTGCGTGGCCGCGATGAGATAGGTAATCTTACGGTCGGCTCCCGGACTAACAATTTAACTGTTTTGGACCAGCCCTAGAAATATGTTTTTTTTTAAATGTTTTATTTCGATTCTTGCTTTATAGCCTATTGAATAGACCTTTTAAAAAGGAACAATTACGTGCAAGGTTTTTTATTATTGAATATGTTTGTTTGGCCCATAAGCATGCTTAAAACCGAAAATGCTACTAAATTCACTCATGCGCTTCTGAGAAAATGGTCACACTGGCCACTTTTCAGTATTTTTGGTATAACTCGAAAACCAAGCCGAATTTGACAATTTTACAGATAATACTTTTTGTTGAAAATTAAATTTTCTATTGGAATGGATAGTTCAAAAAATTTTACGAAAAAATTCAAGCAGGAAAAGGTAACGAAAACCAACTTAAAAAAAATCAAAAAATCAAGGATATCTAAATTGTTTAATAAATTGTGCATAACTTTTTTTGAAGCAAAGATAGGGTCAAGATATGCACAGACAAAACAAAGTAGAGACTAAAGGCCTTAATATGCCATGTTCAAAAATTAATATTTGTTCAAAATTGACAGAGATATTCCCGTTCAAACCTTATCATTTCTTATAATTTTTCTCAGTTTTGGCCCGAAAGTCCCTTTTTCGGTACAATATGGCAAATTTCACCTTCGTAAAAATGTTCGAAATCAAAATTTTGATATAATATGACATTAGAGCTATAGAGAATTTATAAAAAAGGATGTAAGCTCGCAATTTCGTTTTTCGGCTGTTTTTAAATGCCTACAGACCTACAGACCGTACGGCTGGTCCGATTGACATAAGATTTGGTATTAGGTGCTAGAAACGTTAAATTTGTCATAAAGTACCAAAAAATAGGCTTTCGCGCAAAAACTGCGGAAAATGATAAGAAATGGTAAAGTTTGAATGGCTATATCTCTGTCAATTTTTAAATAATATGGCTTTTTTAACATGTCATATTAAAGCTGTAAGACTCCAGTTTACTTTGTTCATGAATGTCTTGAGCGTATCTTTGCTCTGAAAAAAGTTATGCACAATTTAGAAAAAATTTTAAAAATCTTAGATTTTTCGATTTTTTATGTTGGTTTTTGTTTACTTTTCCTGCTCAATTTTTTTTAAGAAATTTTCCAAACCATCCATTTCGATAGAAAATTTAATTTTGAACAAAAAGTATTATATGTAAAATTGTCAAATTCGGCTTAGTTTTCGAGTTATACCAAAAATACTGAAAAGTGGCCAGTGTGACCATTCTCTCAGAAACGCATGGGTGAATTTAGTAGCATTTTCGGTTTTAAGAATGCTTATGGACCAAACAAACATATTCAATAATAAAAACCCTTGCACGTAATTGTTTCTTTATACCCCTCATTTTCCGGTCTATTCAATAGGCTATTAAGAATTGTGAAAATTGCCATTTTGAAAAACGCTCCGATATCCATCTTGGGTCCGTCTCTGATCAGTGTCACGATCCGTTTCAGTGTTTGATTAAGAATTTATGCATGAGTGCATTGAAATTAACTTTTTTAATTATGGTTCCAAAATTATTTACAAAAAACAACTTTGTTTAAAAAGAAAATTATAGAAAGGATTGTTGGCTTTTGAAAAACATAAAGCTTGACATTGCAAGTGTTGTTGTTATTTTTAAATATTTTTGTTTACATTTTACGTTATTCTTTTTGAAAATTGCTCCCCCCACCTAAACGGGGAGAAATAAACCCCTTCCGATACCACTTTTTTCTTTTCTAACCTACACGATATTGACTTATGTCACACCTTATACAAAAAGCAAAACACCGATGAAGGAAGGTACATATGTAGGTACATAATTTATCATAACTGCATTTTTAATTAAAAAATTTCTTACGCCTGGTAACCGCAATTATGTGGGTAGCAGTTTTCCATTATATTCCAAATTATTGTGAAAATACATATCTTTCAGGTATTGGGTCTATCTATCGTTGAGTAGAAATACTAATATGCCTTAAGTTTATGTTAAGATGTAGGAAAGACCTATTGTTGCAATTCACCCATCACTACAATAAATTTGAATGACGTTCGGTTCTTACTGTTGCGTGTTTTTTTTTCACTGTCATGCCTATAAATGGGCACACACACACAACACTGATATAATACAAAAGCAGATACGTCAGTTCGTGAGAAGAAATGATGTAATTATGTATGCCAAAATGTGAATGCATGAAAATTATACCAGAAGATAAACATGTTCGTCTTCATATTTTGACTATGGCACTTCCCATAATATGCATTATCAAGATCTTCTGCATTTTGCACGTCTCTCTCTATCCAACAAATGAACACCTTCATCCTTCAACGCTTCCCAATGTTTTTTAGCAAGTATCAGAGCACAAAATATCGAATTTCTCTCCATAGTATCCTAACAAAAAGGACCAACAATTATTATAATGGTATACAAACTCACATAAAAAACCATGAGAAATACTTCAAAGTTGAAATAAAGAAAAATTCAGTGAAATGTGAAATATAGGGGAACAAACTATTGAAGAAAAGTTCCAATTTATAGGACGTCACATTTATTCTATTTGCACTCGAAATAACCCCTTCTACTTTCTACTCTGGGAGGAGGATAGTGTAGCACTCTTCACCAAAAATTCTTTTCCAATATGTAGGTTGGTAAAAGTACTTTCCCAGAAGGCATAATATTCTGCCATTTTCTTTCCATTACTTTTACTAACTTTACATCATTGACAGAGAAGTAACGTGCCATGGACGAAAATTTTTCAGCACTGAAAATTCATATAACGAACCACTAAGTTGCACTCTTCGTAATATACCCCCACATTGGGAGAAATGTTTTCATAGCTAATTAGGAAAAGTTAATGAAACAAATTGTTTTATTTTTAGTTTTTGATTTCTGAATCACTTTTGTAACAAATATACTCAAAGCAAAAAGTCAGACAATTGAAGGAAATTACTTTTTCAAACTTAAAATCAAAAAAGTTTTTGTAGTTTTGACAAAAATAAAATATTAAACTAAGAGAAAGTGAACTAATGGAGTTCGACTTGCTGGCCTTGCTAGGGTAGGTACCTTTTGTTAGGGGTTTAGTCTAGGGGAAAAACCAACATCTGATCGATGAATTATGTAACAAAAGAAACGACTAATTAGGGATCAGGAATCTATGATGAATTTACGGAAGTTTTTTTAAGCTAAGTAGGTACAGTTCCGTGAGGAAAAAAAAACTACATGTATTTCTTATGGGAGCGATTTTTGCGAAAAAAAATGTTTTGACGTTTAAATTTTTCTATCGAACTGTGCTACCCATTACGAATCATTTTTTTTTTTTGGTTAAGGGCTGTGTTCATTAGTCAAGACTCTTTTTGTCGACAGGAGTGACGGATTTCTGTTGGAAAAAATTTCACTGAATATAATTAATCCGTTGCCGAACTGTCCGGAGACATATTTAGAAGCTTGCAATAATAACCTACTTAATTTACTCGTAAGTACCTATTTAAAATGAAAATTTTTGTTCAATAGAATTTAATAATGGACAGGTATGGTCGTATGGATAATAGAGGTCTGCATGAATGTATTCATTTACTCCCTTTCAACGGGTGCAATACTTCAGTGTACATCATTCATTGCAATTTTTCGACATAGTATACAGTGAAGTGAAGTACCCACTCTAAAAGAAGCAGTTAGTGTATTCTATTCGATCACCTTATTTCAAATGAGTACACTGTTTTCTTTTTCTCGCACGCTGTGTTGCTTGATTTGAGCCAACAGCAACAGTGTAAAATGTTTACTGAGGGAAATACACTGAGTACACTGAGTACACCGAGTGGATTAAATGAAACGATTTCAATGTCTACTTGGTTTCTAGCTTTGTTGAGAGAAGAAGAAATTGAGTTAAAAGAAAATGAAAAAATAGAAACTACTGAGGTAAATCTCTCAACAGCCATTTCTCTCCAATTTACCGTTTAAGAAGCTAGACTATGTCTGGAACAAATGTACTCAGTGTTCATAGTACCCGTTCTAAATACCCGTTCTTCGTGAGTTCACTGCAGTAAGTGTTTGTTTTGAAATGGGTACAAGACTCATTCAGCAATCAAATATTAAAGTATTCATTCATTTGAGTTTCAAGCAGTATGTACAATATTGCAGTGTGCTTGAAATAAAATGAATGTCTTGGAATTGGTTTCAAGACATTCAATGCAGACCTCTAATGGATAAGTATGGGTTGGGGTCGAAATTTGCAAGTTGAAAGTTTGCGTGTCAAAATCCCGTTTGTTGAAATAACGCAAATCAAAACCACGAAGATAAAAATCCCGTTTGTTGAAATAACGCAAATCAAAACCACGAAGATAAAAATCCCGCCATTTATACTAGAATGCGACAGCGTATCTATTATTAATGCTCATTCTACTTTCAATTTCATGCTGTGCTAAGTGGACTGGAATTTATCACAGTTTTTTTTTGTATGGTGGGTCCGATGGAGAAGTGTCTAAGGGAGGACATCCTGGACGTGGATCTGGAACTGGGGACAAAGGAAAGGACCAAGTTTTTTTTAAATTAACTTTTCTAGATTTTTTGCTGTTGGGTCTGATGGAGTAGGGTCTCACAGAGGAGGTTCTGGAGGTGGGTCTGGAACTGGATAAAAGAATAACTTTTTTATAACTTTCATAGATTTTTTTGGTGGTGGGTCCGATAGGGTCTGACGGAGGAGATTCTGAGGTGGGCTTGTAACTTGGACAAAGGAAACAGTTTTTTTTTTTATTTATTTAAAAATACATTTTTTTCGTTAATTTTTATTTAACACTAGGAAAAAATAACTTTTTAATAAACTTTTTCTTAAAAACTAAAAAGAATCTTTTAAGCTGGCGGCAAACAGTTTTTTTGAGCAACAGCTCTTTGGGTGGCCTCTTTTTTGTATTGAAATTCTCTAAAAATAAATATTTTCATTCATATTCTGAAAAAAAAAAATAAAGTTTCTATAAACTTCATTTTTTCTTTGTTTTTTTTTTTTTTGTTAATTGTTCAAAAAAAAAAGTGGAGAAAAGTTTATATTTTCTTACTAGTTGGTTGTAATGCGCCTAAGCACCTGTCAAAAATTAATGAATAAAAAAAACACTTTGACATCCAATATAAACGAATTATATGTACCTATTCTTTTGTACATACATATTAACAAATAATTTCGTTTGATATTGTTTGGCATCTGAAAGCTTTCTCGCAACTTTTTACATGTTCAAAATATCTGTGGGGCTTGGTAGAAACATGATATGTCCATTTTAAAATTTTCGTCCTTACGCCTACTTTAAATCGAGCTAGAGCCTAAACGAGTTCACCGATTTTTTTCAAATTTGAAATACTTATGAACAAAACCCTTGAAAAATTATTCTTCAAATTTGAAGAAAAACGGTTCACCCGTTTTACGGACGTAAAGACGCAAATTTTAAAATAGAGTTATCATGCTTCTACCAAACACCACAGATATGTATTTGAAGTTCAAGAATAAAAAAAAAAGTGGAGGATGCAACCTTTGATCAAAAAAAGTGTGCTCTCGAAAAGTAGATACCTACACTGACATTTTACCCGAATGTGCCTCTGCTCAACACTTTTATCTTTTAAGTAATCAGCTGCTATTTTTTCAACATGCATTTTGCACATGGAAGCGTTTCCGCAACTTTTTTTTCATTCCAAAATATTAAAAATTCTTCAAAAAAATTGAGGTCCCTACTTTTGGTGGGATTTGCTATTTTCCCAACACGCGTTTGGCTTCTGGAGGCGTTTCTTCTATTTTTTCATGTTCAAAATTTAAAATAAAAAAGTATTTTCCCGAAAAGTGGCAACACTAAAATCTTACCTGACGGTGCATCTACTCACCATCTTTCTTCAAAGACATCTACCTTCTAAGAACTCGCGTTTGGCATCTGGAAGCGTTTCCGCAACTTCCCCTATCTTTCAAGACATTAACCGTAATTTTTCCAACACGCGTTGGGTATCTGGAGACCTTTTCACAACTTTAACTTGTTCAAAATATGTATTAATATTTACCAAAAAGTTTAAATTCCACCATTTGGCATACAAAAAAATTTGTTTCCGAAAGTGGCAACACTGACATTTTTGTTC
This sequence comes from Dasysyrphus tricinctus, assembly GCA_963921185.1. Taxonomy (NCBI): domain Eukaryota; kingdom Metazoa; phylum Arthropoda; class Insecta; order Diptera; family Syrphidae; genus Dasysyrphus; species Dasysyrphus tricinctus. The sequence goes on from OY992530.1 coordinate 301,028,540, forward strand.
ATGTTCAAAATATTAATAATAACCAAAAAAGTGGAGGTCCCACCCTTGACACAAAAAAAAATTTCCCGAAATGTGGCGACCCTGAGATTTTGCCCGATGGTGCGTCTATACTCAACATTTATCTTTTGAGACATCGACCATTATTTTTCCAATACGCGTTTGGCATTTTTTCATATTCAACATATTCAAAACATTTTCCAGCGTTACATAGTCAGTAAGTCAGTCAGTCAATCATTGATCATCAAAAATTTATGATTTATATTAAAAAAAAAAAAAATCCCACCTCTGTCCAGAATCCAGACCCACCTCTCTTCAAATCCAGACCCACCTCTGTCCAGATTCAAATCCCTCTACTCTCTACTGCTACTTAAATACTTTTCTGCATAGAATAAACAAAAACAACTTTGAATTCTGGATTCAACAAAACTTTTTATGGCCTTTCATCATCTTCATCGTGTCCTGTAACCCCGGCTGGGGCATAGGGCGTCAACAAAACGTCTCCATCCTTCACGGTATGCTGCAAGGTACTTTAGCTGTGGCCACGTCTTTCTCTGGGATTCTGCTTCCGCTAAGACAGTTGATTTCCATGTTGTTCTTGGTCTTCCAACCCGCCGTGCACCCTGAGGATTCCATTCAAAGGACTGCTTTGCAATTTCATCGTTTTGTTTCCTCAGTGTGTGACCAATCCAACGCCATTTACGCTTTCTTATGTCGACGTCTAGCTGCTCTTAACTGCGCCACAATTCCTCATTTGATATTATTTGTAGCCAGCGAATTTTTAGGATGTGGCGAAAACAGCGATTCACAAAAGCCTGCAATTTCTTGGAATTGGTAGACGTGACTTTCCAGGTTTCACAAGCATATAACAGCACGGATTTGACATTGGATTTTAAGAATCTCAACTTAGTGCGTAAGGAGATTTGACTGGATTTCCAAATTGGGGACAGAGTACCGAAGGCAGCACGAGCTTTATTTATTCTTCTTTTAACGTCCAGATCCGTACCACCGTTTGCAGAAACAATACTGCCAAGGTAATTGAACTGTTTCACTTCTTCAACTGGCGTCTCCTGTAGAATAATACGCTGCTGTGTGGAGCGGCCTATTTTCGTCTTTTTGCTATTTATTCTTAGACCACTCGACTCTCCCTTCACTTGCAGTGTTTGGCACATCCCGTTCAGCCCACTGATGTTATTTGCCAGTAGACATATAATTTCGTTTCCGATTCTTTATTAAGAAATAAAAAATATATTTTGTGAACTCATAAGAGACACAATAACTAAATCAAACGCAAGTTATTTTACTTAAATATTATTTATTAAATAAGCTTCCGAAATCTTCACCTGAACGTAGAACTGAAAACTGAACTGACTCTACAAAATGGTCAGATTTTTTTATATTAATTAAATGCGACATCAGCAAATCTATCTTCCACTGAAGATCGTTTGCTTTCCTTTGTCTTATTAAATTGCTGAAACAAGAAATCTATTGGAATTTAGTTTATTACTATGGGTATGAATCCCACACACAAGATGCTGAAGGCGAAATGTGCTGATATGCACTTTTGTTTATTTCTTGTGATCACATTACATTTGATTTGTATTGAAAGATACTTTGTATCTTTCATTATAATGATAGAGGGTGTTTCAATGGGCGGGATTTTGCCCATTTCCCATAAGTAAAGTTAAAGGATTTAAAAAAATTATATCAAATGCTTTGATTAATCTTCTTGATATTGAAAACAAAGACATTTAATCGGGTAAACCATGAGTGCATGCACATTTAAACCATTAACCTTTAGTTAGAGATTCGTTTACAAAAAAACTTGCAATTCTGCTGACTGTCAAAGAAGAAAATATTTTTAAGTGTTAAAAGTGCGTCAGGAAGTGATAAGGAACAAAACTTAATTTGTGTATTTTGTTTCCTGCGGCCAATGTAACGGGTGATTTTTTAGCTGGTTTGGTTTTGGCAACACTGGTTTTGACAGCTGACGTGTGTTTAGTACCTTGTGTCACTGTCAAACAGCTTCAGTTTGGTTTGCAATTTAACCATGGATCGTCTTACAAATGAACAACGCTTGCAAATTATTGAATTTTACTATCAAAATTCGTGCTCGGTTCGAAATGTTTTTTATCGAAAAATTGTGTTCAGCGATGAGGCTCATTTTTGGTTGAATGGGTACGTAAATAAGCTTAATTGCCGCATTTGGAGTGAAGATCAGCCAGAAGCATTGCAACAGCTACCAATGCATCCCGAAAAAGCCACTGTTTGGTGCGGTTTATGGGCCGGCGGCATTATTGGGCCATATTTCTTCAAAGATGATGTGAATCGCAGCGTTACTATCAATGGTGAACGCTACCGAGCGATGATAACAAACTTTTTTTTGCCCGAAATGGAAGTTCTTGACTTGCATGATATGTGGTTTCAACAAGACGGTGCCACATGCCACACAGCACGCGAAACAATGGCGCAATTGCGAGGCGAGTTTGGTGAACAGTTAATTTCACGTTTCGGGCCGGTCAATTGGCCGCCTAGATCGTGCGATTTGACACCATTAGATTATTTTTTGTGGGGGTATGTCAAGGCTAATGTCTATAGGGACAAGCCCGCTTCGATTGACGCACTGGAAGCCAACATCCATGCATTCATTCGTGAGATACCGGCCGATATGTGTGAAAGAGTATGCCAAAATTGGACTCAGCGGATGGGCTACCTGAGACGCAGCCGCGGTCAACATTTGCATGAAATTATCTTTAAACATTAAATTGCAAGGTTCAAACTATCGATTCAAATAAATACTTCATTCATTTTTTCGAATTTTTTGTGTTTTTTTTTTTTTTAAGTTCTAAACCTCTTAAAAAATCACCCTTTAGATGCTATACTTACCCTCACAGTAATGCACGCTTAATATTTGAAACAGTTTGACAAACAAAGGCATTCATGTGATGGGTGCCAATTTCGACTCATTGTTTAACAAAACTGACGAATTGTTAAAATTGCTGCAAGTAACTGCATGTTGAAAGAACATTACGTAATGTTTTTCACATTACAGAGGAAATTAATAGACTATCAACCCAAACATCGGTAACGTTATCAGTGCTGAGATCCAACGAAGGCCGTTTTCGAAATGTCATCTGCGTCAAAATTATATTTGCCAAACTTTCTTAAACTCAAATAAGTAACCAGAAGTTACTTCGTCATAAAATGGAGACGATTTGCGGTTCAAAGGGGTTTTGATTTGATGTTTTCGATAACGGAAGAGGAGTAACTAAGAAGGCAGTTGAGTATCAAATCCCTTTCTAGAGCAGAAGTAGGTTTGCTTTCAAATTTCATTATTTTTAAGATGTCAAAAACCTGTATTGTAAATTAATTTCCCTGAAGTTTTTTTCTTCAAAAATTTCCTGCACCCGAAAATTTCAATTTTCTTCATCTTCAACCTTCGCCCTGAAATTGGGGCCAATTCAAAATGACAGCATAATAATCGACCGAAAACTCTCCAGATTTATAAATCATTTATTGAATTCCAAATCCAATCCTTTACGTGTTTGACTTTTGAAATTTTTATTTATTTTTTTTTTTCTGTGCAAACCATAAACCACATTCTTTCCACTTTCTCCTTATTAACTTCTTCCGTGTTCCGAAGCATGACTATGTGTTTTTTTTTGCTTCAAAACAGCAAATTTTTCTTTCTTCAACAACCTTTCGCTTCAACTTACCTTTGTGAAAATACTTACGGACAAATTTAAGCAAATCAAAAAACCGGAAGTACATAGAAAAAAACGTTCCAAAAAGAAAAGAAAAATACCTAAGATTTCATCTACACAGGCGAATGAACAAACAAAAAAAAAAAGAAAACACTTGTCCTTAAATTTTTAATTCCTTAACATTCCTTCAGGTTTTCCTTCGTTATTCTGTGTGTTCGCTCTGCAAGGAAGATTGCCAACACCACAATTTTTATTGCTTACCTCAAGTAAAAGCCAATCATTTCAACCCTATGGTACTTATTACTTGTGTGATAGGGCAAGTATTGGATTGGCAGAAGAAGAGTCATTTCAACAGGTTTGAATGAGAAATGACATTAAAGTGATACAAAAAAACTCAACAAAGAAATGGAAGTCTCTATGATGGGCCTCTCTACAGAATCCTTATCTACTTCATAATTCCTTTTCTTTTTTTTAATTTTTAAGAGGAAACGTTCAATCTAAAACTTTTTAATTAATCGAATCCTAACATGTAAGTTTATAGTTAACTATTTTTTTTGGAGAAAGAGGAACTAACCCACTTCTGATACCATGTAATGATTTCAGATTTCACGCAATTAGTAAGTCTATTAAATTAAATTAACAAGTTCTTATTAAATTGGGCGTCAATGTGTTTTGTTAACTTAAATTACTAAAAAATCAGTTTCAATTCATTCAAAGTATGTATTGGAGTGAGTTGTATTGGAGTGAGTTTTTGAAATTTCTCAAAAATATTTTAGATACTTGTGTCCCTACAATTTGAAACATTTGTATGGCTTTCAAAAGCCATGAGTGTATAAGAGCAAATCCAAACGACCCCGTCATATACTATTTTTAAAAAAACAGGTGCTATCTGCGCATATGAGCGCAAAAAAAATTATCCCTCGAGTTATTTTCTTTTTAGAAATGTTGGTTTAGAGGCAGAAAAACTTTGTCAGCTACGGCACGTGCGGGAGAGAGAGAAACTTGAAGGCAAAAATTCAAAGTTACACAAGACTCGCTAGAAAAAAAAACAGATAACAGCCTGTGGCTCGGTAACCCACAATGGGTTAGGATGGAGTTATCCTTTTTGGCGTTTATAAGAGATTGTTCTCATTTACACGACAACGACGAGCACATTCCATTTTCACAATAAAATGTTAAAGGGTGCAAGGCTATGGTAGCAAACATATTAGGTATATAGATAGATATTTCCATGTGGTGTATTTTGGCACCCATAGGCAGATTTGTTGGTTTTAAATTTTCCCAAAGGACGTGCAGAGAAATTAAAAAAAATATCACAAAACACACATTCAGGGGTAGATTTGAAAGCATAAATATCTGGGTATTTCGACAGACTCACAAGTGTTCCAGGTGGTTTTTTTATAAAGCAAAAACGTTGTACCTCCTAAAAAAAATTTAAAGTCTTGGAAAGGAACTGGATGAAGTTTAAAATACTATGGTTTGAGAAAATTTCCGTGACTGTCCAAAACAAAAGAAAATACGTTTAACAATCTTTGATTAACAAACTTCCTGATCCACCCAAAATCTGTTTAAGGCAGCTGCTGCTAAAAACGGCTAATACGATGACTGACTCTTGTCCTAAGGACCTGTTCTAGCAGCAAAAAAAAAATAGCTACGTCATGACCCTTGTTATTAGCATTGATGTTTAGCTTGGGACATATCCACTTGCAAGTAGTCTTTCCGCGTGCAACTTCATACCAGATCCATAGAAAGGGAGAAAACTCTCCAGTGGCAACAAGCAGACATTAAACGGATCACTCACCTTTCATGGTTAACTGCTGTTGATGAAATCTGTAATCAGTTCACATCGGATGTTTTACTTTCAACAGGAAATCCGAAGCATTAGCGTTTATCTATGGAAGCAGAAAATTAAGCTTCCTTAGGAGTTCATCGCGAAAGAAAAGTAGAAGTTGAGGAATGAAGTCAGCAAGCAGGACAAAGTCGAAATGCAATATTCAGCGCAAAAAATACAGTCAATGGGTTCTAAGACATATACTTGATATACATATGCGGTGTCGAAATGGCATATACGTTGGTTAAAAACGGGTCATCTCTTGATCCGAGCAGAAATCTTCGGCACTTACACCATCAGAGAAAGAATTTTCTCAAAGCCACAACGACTGATGATCAACAATTGATATTGAGACCCGTCGGGCTTCCAGGAATCTATGGGATCTTCCCAAGACAGAAAAAGCACACTTACTCCAGCACAGTTCAATGGGAACCCACATAATTATGCAGAATTATTATTGGCACATTTGACATATGAAGAGGTGGGGAAGAGCTTATCGCACTCCGTTTGTCTCCATCCTAGTCAAAATTAAAAAAGCTGTCGGCGAAGAATAATTATTTGACGAACTGGTGTAGGTCTCGTTTTTGCTATTAAATAACATCCTGAGATTCATTCAGAATGCCAATGCATATGTCTAGCTACATATGCTTTGGTGCTTTGTGAAAGTTTTTTCTTGGAATCATAATCTACGAGAGTGCATTGGAATTGGAGCTGGTCGCCGACTGCGTAAGCTACTCTCGTAGCCAGAAAGTAATTATTGAGCTACCAGAAAGGAACTTTAAGCTCTGACGCACAGCACTTCCATAAACAATCTATGGCCGGAAGTTTCTTCTTCGAACAGACCAAGACAATCCGAGAAGCAAATCTGGTCATCCATTAAGGATCTAATTTGATGTACAGCTATGGACACACAGACGGACAGACCGTTGCACCAACAACGGTATAGCTAAAATCACTATTCTTGGGCTTCTCCTTCATTGTAATTAAGTTTGAATCAAGCCTCGAACATTTCTTCAATACGAATCCAATACTACTTACTTGCCCCACAGAGCAAATAATACAAATAATAATGTAACAGTTCGATACCTGAGAGGATTATTTTAATATTTTGACACTTGAAGCTATTTTTTTATTGTCAGTGCATTTACCTTAACTCATATCATGAAAAACGAATTGTTATGTAAATTCTTCCCAAGAAAATCACCCTCTCCGAATCAACACACGATGCGTTGTTATCATATGCATATAACAATAAAATTTTAATGGAGTATAGCACGGATGTCCCTATATTCTACTGCCCTACTTAAAGTCGAGTCCTTGCCTTATATTTCCCCCGACCCCCGCCTCCGTCCCATGTTATGAGTAACACGGGGCAATTGAGTGCGATCACCGTCATCATCATAATAATAACAGCCATCGTTCGCCTTCGCGCCGTATTTACTCAGAACTGCGCTGTCGTCATCAGGACATAATCATTTCGCTGACAAAAAAAAAAACAAGTAATTCACATCGCACTCAGACTCACTCACTGTACAGACGAGAGCTTCACAAGGACACACCATATAATAACACGAGGATATTATTTCTTTATTCGCACGTTGTTACATTTTGTGTTACGTTGCGTCATTATGTGGTGACATCAAATTCTGCAAATACCCAGAGTCCTTGGCTCAGCTCATACTCAACTCATCTCTCGTGAAGGACCTGAATTAGCTGTCATATTGTTCATAAAAACAGGACACAACGTAAATACCACGTGTGTAATGATTCCTTTGCTACTTCTATTGCAATGATGTCCTGTCCATGTTCATTCCACTGTCCATTCAGAGCATGTTCATAATCTTGAAGCACCCGTCTCGACTCAATTAATTTTTATTTTGATAGTCAGGTTTATAATGTCCTGTGTGGATAACGATACTACAATAATTATTATTCTGTCTTAAGGATGTTTAATTTTATTATTTCGACTGCTGGTCAGTTGCATTTTTGGTTCTGTGGAAATACGGAAATACCTTACTTACCCTGTACCTATTCCCGTCCTATTTCTGTTCAACCGACAATATTGCTGGGAGGGAAATAATTTTGGGATTGGTCAAACTCGATATGGTGCAGTAGCAGTAGCAACAGTAACAGTAAGCTAAAAGAACAACAACAACCATTCGTTTTTATTGGCAACAGTAAAAACTAATAGTTACCTTTACTGACCAGGGTGACCACCAAGCACACATGTAGCAGATATTATGTATATGGCCGATGGGGAATCTAAATTGGGTTCGGGTTTTTGTGGTTAAAGGTGATTTCTGTTTGTTATAATGGCTGCATGTTACGGACATCATAATTTGAATGGTAAAGGTTTAGATAAGTACTTGTGATGTTTGAAAATGGAAGGAAATGCACTTTTAAGCAGAGGAAGAGGTATAATAGAAGGGAAGAGCAAAGGAGTACTTTGGAAAAAAAAGGACAAAGATTAACGAGGACTCCAGGTTACAAAGCCTGGGAAGGATGTCTTATGCAGATACAAAATCGGGAAGTGGTGGAAGAATCGCAGTTTCTAAAGACAGTGCTGAGTTTATGGAAGCATCATTTCTAGTGCAGACTCCTAAAGGGTGATGACATGAATAAAATGGTTTCGTTGTTAGTCATAGTTAATCAATAAACATGGATGAAGATTAACAGTACCAATTTGTCGTTCAACCATTTTACTGTATGTACAGAGTTAGGTTAGAAACACAACCCAAAAAAATCACACGCGATGGTGGTTTGCTCACAGCTTTCAAGATTTCGATTTTGGAAAATAGTAAAACAAAAGAAGCCTGCTCCCCCCAATAAAATAAAATGCACGACTGGGTCGCACGTACTTGCTCTTATGTTCAAGACCCTGTGGTTTTAAAAAAATTGTATATAAAAACATGGAAATTATGAGAGAAAAATGTAGAGAAGCATGAAATACGACATTTAAATTGGCTAAAACAACTCTTTTGACAGTTTGAGGTGAAAAAAAGTATGCCATCTTAATTCATGATGGAATATGATTGTATGGGAAAAAACATTTTAAAATCGTTAGAGCGGTTTTTTTTAAATTAATTTTTTATATATAAAATTCTTAAAACATTTTTAAGAACAAATTTTGGTATGCAGATTTAAACTATATATTTATGTGTATATAAAAACAAAATTTGAAAAAAAATTGTAAACCCGTTTTTGAGATATCGAATTTTCAAAAAAAAAATTGAAACTTTTTTTAAAAATCCAAAAACTTTTTTTTTGAAAATTTTTATATGCGATATTATTTAATCTTATCTGAAATTTGTATATAAAAAAATTCATTTAAATCCGTTAAGCCGATAACGAGAAAACTCAAAATAAAAAAATACGTTCTATGACAGGTACTACTAATAGTTGCTATGTGTAAAATTTTATAATTTAATTTTAATTTTAGTATATGAAAAAAGTTTAATCAAAATCGTAGGAGTCGTTTTCAAGCAAAAAAATATTTTCCTTTGCTGTTTTTTCACTTTTGTATGGAAGGTACCGTTATTTTTTCATAGATGTAAAATTTTTTCTAAAAATATTTTTGAGAGTACTAAAAAAGTCTTAAATATCGAGTTTCAAAAAAATCTATGATGCCGTTTTCGAAATATTTGATTTTCGAAAAAAAATTTTGAAATTTTTTTTAAAAATCCAAAATATATTTTTTCAAAAATAATACACAAAACTATTAACATTTCTTGGAAGCTTTTGTATAAAAAAAGAATTGAAATCGGTCATACCATTTTGAAGAAAATCAAAAATTAAAAAAATGGTTCCTTGGAAGGTACCATTAAAAACCATTTTTGAAAAATGGTTTTCCACCCAAAGAAAGCCTTTACTAAAATAAATTTATTGAATTTTTTTTTAAGAAAAGTTGTCAAGCCGTTTTTGAGAAAAATACGATTATGTAAATTTGCCAAAAAAAATGTATGACAGGTACCGTTATTTTTGGTTCTAAAAAAAAAATGAAAGAAACGTGTCGGCAGAATCACCAAAAACCAATAAGTAAGTTTGAAGAAAATCGATCGAGCCGTTTAGGCTGTAGACGAGCAGACAGACAGACAGACAGACAGACAGACAGACAGACAGACAGACAGACAGACATAATTTTGCCACCCACTTTTTTGGTGTTCTCTATCATCGTAATATCATGTTTGATTGTTATCTCAAATTTTTTTTTTTTTGCACGAATCCAAAACTTGCCTTATAGCACCTATAATCGCAAGTAAAAACGATTTTTAAAATGTGATTAATGTTTTCAATGTAGTACTTCGTGGAATAATAGTTAGGGCTTTGGACTATTAGCTAAAGGTCTGTCTTCGATTTCCAGCCGCTGGCGCTGCTACCTAAAAACAGAAATCCGAGGTACTGCCTCTTGCGAGGAACAAACAAATCCTCCAAGAGTATACTTGTCATGAATAAAGGCTTCTCATCTAGCCGTTCGGAATCGGCAATTCCTGCCAACAACACGCACACAAAAATGGTTGAGAGTTGTAAGTCACTAGGCCCTGGTTCTCCACGAGCTGTTGCGCCATCAAATATATTTATTATTTATTTATGTTTTCAATAGTGCTTAATCTAAACATTATTGATCACCGTTTTGCTTTTTTTTTTGCTGTTGGCCGGCTGGAATGGTCTCACAAACAACTCCTTAAGTGACTTTTTATTTTCGTAACTTAATTGATTCGTTTAGAAAGCGAAATCTGTGATTATATTGATGCCAAAATAAAGCACCTCGCATAATAATTATTTCTAGTTCAAAAAATTTTCATTTTGGCCCAGTCTTTCACATAAAATGAGTTTTATTATTTCAAAAATCAAACTACCTTACCAATAATCATTGAAATATTTGCCTTTTTATGTGGAATGTTTTACCTATATGTATTTGAAACTTTTTTTTCTGGCTAGAAATATTAATTAAGTCGTAAGTTCTCATTCTCCATCAAAATAGAAAATGATGTTTACCTCAAAATGGAAGAATAAAATTTTAAATGATGAGTTTCAATGATGGCTATAAGTGGCGCCTAAATCAAAGTTCATTTTTTTATCTTTCATCTCGAAAACCCTTCCTGTTGGCTTAAGAAAACCTAATATTATATTAGAGCAAAAACAGTCTATTTATCTCTCTTCAGGCACACCCAATTATGAACTAAAACAATTGTCGCCTAAATTAGGGTCCACACCTACTAGGTACCTACCAGAGAATAAAATGAGTCGAGTAATGTTCATGCACATTGAATACTCACTCGAAAAAAGCGAGTTCAAACAAACAAAGTCAACACAACCAAAATGTTTGCGAGTTTTCATGTTCATGAGTATGATGACTCGTAAGTCAGAACACTCATCAAACGAGTACAAATGAGTATACGTTGCAACCGAGTTCAAATGGTTTCGAATAAAAACGAGTCAGGTGCTTGTGACCATATTGTTCACGATCAGTATGATCAAATATACTCGAATCGTGGCGGAAGATGTGTATTCGATGTCTGTTGATGACGATGGGTAGGCAAAGCAATTTTGTGTCGATTGGTGGATGGTGGATGGTGGTTGGTTTTTGTGATGTACCTAATTTCAATTTCTTTTTTTTTTCAGTATTTCGACTAATAGTGAGAAATAAACGTTTCTCGGATTATGTGTTTTCAAAATAATAAAAATAGATGAAATGAAATTTGTTTAACTTGTTTTATTTAACTGAATTAAAAAAGTATAATGATATCCAAGCTAAATAAAATGAAAAAAAAAGATATAAGAGAAGAAAATGAACGAAAATAAATAAAACAAAGAAAAAACTAACAAAAACTTAATAAAAGCTATGAAACTTTTTTTTAAACAATAGTTTAGATACATCTGTTTAAAAAGGTTATAATGTTTTTTAGAAAAGCCTTTATTGAATATTATTTTTATTTTATTATTAAATTGTTGATCTTCTTAAATTGCCGTCGCTTAGTGAAATAGGATTTGTCTTCAAATTGGAATTCGCGTCGAATTTTCAACCATAAAGTCGGAGAAAAGTTCTCTGGCACTGGATGAAGTAGATGGTTGATCTTCAACATTGCCAACAGATGTAGAATGCACTGTCGTAACTATAGACTTTATATAATCATATATTTCCATTTTATCGATTTCCGAAAGTATTTGCAATAAAGTGCATGGAGGATATAAAAATGTTACAGCTTTGAAAACTATTTTTTTATATATCATTTTGAAGGCGTTCAAAAATCTCCAACGTACAGACAAAAGTACCTAAATATCATTTTTAAATGAATGACTTAAAACCGCAATATCCCAAACTATCATGTGGCATTCGTGTGTAGGTATATTATATACCTTACTTATACAAAAAGGCATTTGTCGCGATATTGATGATTATGTGTCACATAATTGCATTTCCTATACATCGACCCATTCATAAATATTTTTAACATCCTCGCAAACAAAACAGAGACCAGTTTTTTTCCTGATAATTCAACCCATCCCTAAAAAAACACTAGACAATATACCTAGACCCAAAAAACGAAAAGAGTTATCCTTTTTTAAAATAAATAAAAAAAACAGCACTATACATACCGCATTTTTATTAGGGTCGCATACCTATATACTATTTACATAAATACCTAATCTACATAAGTACATTTGTCGCAGATATTGACGATCATGTGTTGCATCTTCTTACCGTCCCAATAAATCTATTCAATAGATACAAACAAAAAACAACAGGAACAAGTTTACTTCTTGCAAAATTGCAAATTGAAACCACCGACCATAGAAACAATGAATAGATAAAAATAAATACATATAGATATACCTACCCGTCCTCAAACTATGATGCAAAACCAACGACCGATCCACGATCACATTGCCCTTGGCTATTCATGATGTTCACGATATTTTCGAATACCCATTTTCTTTCGAGTATACTCGCTTTGTTTTGAGTACCCGAAAATTGTTGCAACTGTTCATGAGTAATTTTGATTGTGGATATAGAAGGCATCAGATACTCATGAGTTCGATCAATTTGTTTGACTTGACTTATGAGTATTTTTACTCGTGGATAAAATGACTTACGAGTATAGAGGCGGAACGATCGAGTATGAACGATCATAAACAGAAATTGGATTTTGTTCGAACTGATTCGAACACGCTCATTTTAATCTCTGGTACCTACTACCGCCTACAACATCCATCCACAAGATAGTCTCTTTCCAATTGCTGCCTTTTGTAAACTGTTGCACCGACCCGAGCTCCGGTAATAAAGTAGGTATGTATATGTATATATGTACATATAGCCCCTTTGACTGGCTCTTGCCTATTGTAATGACTTCAATGACATCTAATTAGAAGGTAAAAAACCTCTCCGCAAACAACACTATTCAACCGGTAGCTTCCTGTAGAGTTTTGGCTTTGGCTTCGGCTTTTATGTTTGTGTGTGTATGGTTCTAAAGCTACACAGTTCCAACAAGCGGTAATGACTGACTTCCGGCACACAAAACCTACCTATACACACATCTGTACCTACGAGTATATGTATTATATAACTTTCATGCAGCACGTCCTTAAAACTCATTAGAGCCTCTTCTCAAACCCAAAATTAATGACTTTCAACACGGCGACGACGACAGCGGCGGTAGTGGAGAAGCAACAAAAAAATAGGGAGCTAAAAAAAATCCAAGCTCACTGCCCTTTGCTACGTGACAGAGGTGACAAAAGAGGAATGAAGCGAAAAACAAAAGGATGGAGGAGCCAGTCCCAGGACGAAAAAAATTGTCTGAGGAAGGATACAAAGCAAAAAAAAAGTAAACCCGACCAACTTGACAAACAAAACACGAACCACGAAGAAACTTTTTTCGGGACGAGCAAGCCAAATATGTGAAGGGAAGCCGTCGCGTAAAGTTGGAACTTGGTTCTGTGCGAGGTGGCATAGATATGTGTATAGTAGGTACCTAGATGTGCGGTGAATGGTGGAGCAGCAACAACCGCCGGAAACTAAAGCGCCCTTCTTAATGGACGCTTACTTCCGGCAGTGTGCGCACTTAATTTAAAATGCAAATCATAAACGAAACTAATTGCAACCTTAGAAGTGAGCCGAGCGAATGAGAACGCGCTCTTTCTTTAGCTCCTCACGACACGATCCATGAGCCATCGCATCAGGTGTGGACTTGGGCTATGTGTTTATTGTAGCCTAATCTAAATGAGATTGGCTAAGCGGGAAAGGTTTATGTGCGGGACTGACAGGGGTTGGTTGACTTTTGAACTCTTAGCTCGATTAAAGAGAAGTGAGATTTTTTTTAAAAGAAGAAAAATTTAACGAGGAAAAAGTTGAATAAAATGTCACCGTACATCATCATGGTTTGGTTCAACTAGGTAAGGTGTGTTGTGTAGTAACCTATCTTTCGACTAATTGAGTTAGTTTAAGTTTTTTTTGTCGCTTTAGGTGAAAAGAATTGGTATGTTTTTATGAACGTATAGAAATACATAAGTATTGCAAGGCATATCTGATAAAGAAATCAACGGATTTTAAAGTAAACGGTTGTTAATAAAATAAAGTGGTGTCATGTTAAAAGTTAAAGGAAGGAGAAATATTGACTGATATCATTTTTATATGAAATTTTAAATTTTTCAATTTAAACGAATTAACACTTTTCGCAACTTCCCGCGTTTATTAATACGAATTATTTATAAATTCCTCCTCCCGACGCATAGTGGACCGTTTCATACATGCAATACGTCAAAAAGTCTACTCCGAAGTCCGAACTTTTGTTGTTGGTGCAATTCTAAAATGTTACGACACCCCATTGACTACAAAAGTACAATTGAATAAGATTTAACTTGAATAAGTTGGAAGTAATCGTACATCAAAGACAACCTTCAAGTTTTCTGTAATAGGTAACTAGTTACATAGAAGTGGATTTTTAGCAGCATAATACTACGTATAGTTTATAAGTATTCGTCAAATAAAAAAAGACAGGGAAAGCCTTAAGAACGTATGTAGTTTATTAATAAATGTTTGAAAACCCACAGCATATTCTACAGATATATGAACAAATACATAGAGGAATGACGTTTTTTTCACAAAAATCATTTTCTTAGCTATTTTTACAGATACTGGTAATTGCTCACTGTTTAGGTGATTAACATAAACTGTATAGTTTTAGAGGGGTGTGATCTGTCTCTTTCCGACAATGTACCACTTGTGTTGATTGAAATTTATTAAGTTACAGGCAATCAAAGTTAATGTACATATTTTCCCGAATATTATAAATGTAGTTGAAGATATTCGATTGGCATTTAACGATGACTTGGTAATATTTTTAGTACTGCTTGACTTCTCAAAAGCCTTCGACACAGTGGATCATCATAATCTATGTTATAAACTCTCGCAAGTATGGTCTATCACCATCTGTGGTTCATTTAATAAATACGTATTTGGAAGATAGATTGTAAGTGGTCTCTGTAAATAATAAAATTTCAAGCTTTCTTCCCACATTTAGAGGAGTTCCCTAGGGTTCCATCTTGGGTCCCCTTCTCTTTTCGTTGTACATCAACGAACTCCCAGCAAAGATCTCAGGATGTTCTATTCAAATGTATGCTGATGTCGTCCAGTTGTTTAAAAGCTGTCCCCTCGGACTATTTGAAGATGGTGATAATACAATTGATAACGATCTTGCCAAAATTCTCAGTTGGTCACAGGATAATGGACTCTTCCTTAATCCACTCAAGTCCAAATGCATCGTTATTAGTAAGAAAGTGCTTAGTTTAAATTATTTCCCAAACATAATTTTGAATGGTACACCAATCGCATTTGTATCGAGTGCAAGAAACATAGGTATGTTGTTTAATAGGACGCTAACTTGGGATAGCCATATAAATGCAGCCGTGGGTAAGGCCTATGGTGTGCTTAGAATGTTATGGTCATCGCAACATTACACGCCCTTGAATATTCGGATGATGCTATCCAAAGCTGTAGTAGTTCCTATTTTATCATACGGTTGCGAAGTCTTCTGCAACTGTGACGCTGGTAGTAGGAGAAAATATTGAATGTCGCTTTCAATAATACAGCTCGCTACATATTAGGTCTACGTCGTTTT
>OY992530.1:301044386-301107671 GCA_963921185.1 Dasysyrphus tricinctus
TACTAAAGCTAAGCCACTAAACTCATTTTGATGAAATTAAAAAGCATGATAATTGACGAGATGAAAATTAATTTTTATCCACTGCAGTGCACTGCCTCAACCACTTTTAAATAAACAAATTATATTTTCGGGAAAAAAAAATAAAAATTCGAGTGATGCTTAGATGATTAAAACTGGTTTTTAGTAAATCGTGTATGCGAATTTTGTCCACGTTGTTTATTTACGGAGCAAGTATTGTCACCAATCTTTCCCATGGCCATAAAAATTGTAGGTAGTTATTAAAAGGACATTAAAACGAATGTCAGTTATAGATTCCCAAAATCTTATCCCTGAAGAAAATTCTGGAAATGACCAATGAACTTCAAGTCGAGACATAAAGTTTCTGCATTGGCTTCAAGGCCGCTTATGGAAGCATTCATCGTCAATAGCTCTATATGGCGATAACTCAACTCGAGATCTCAAGAAAATGATCCAGCCGTATCTCGTGGTATTATAAAACACAAGGATTGCGGGTGGCAATGGTGCAGTGGATGTAGTGCTTGACTGCTAACTTAGAGGTGTGGGTTCGAGCCCCATTCTAGGCAGAATTCTTTTCTACAATCTCCCAGCTTAACTGGACGCCACCCGTGAGATTTAATGAGATAATAAACACCTTGATCTCAATCACTGTGCCAAATCTTTCCTATCCTCCTACTCTTTCTAACTAGTGCCGTGCAATTCAGGTTGCATTTAAAAGACCTAAGGTCTTACAGGCATATAGTTTAAAAAAAAAAAAAAAAAAAGGTGTAATATGCAAAATGCAATGTGCAACTAGAGATTAGCTTCTCCGAACAGTTCAAATCATGTACAGTGCATTCGGCGAGGAAATGCGATAGCATAAGTCTTTTTTAATCTTCTTCTGGAATAGTAGTGCATGGAGAAGTGTTCACACAGAATGCCCTATCTTGTGTTCCATTGTTCTTCATGGGTGATTGAAGAACAGGTGAAATATATTGGTCTTGAAGAAAACGAGTAAAAGTCCAACTAACTGCTGTCACGAAAAAACATATGTTCACAACCTTTTGCCAAAACGTCACTTTTATTAGCAGGCAGCTTCGAAGTAGTTTAGAAGTTCAATTACCTTGGGTTTAATACTCTTATTTACTCCACGGACACCTATGTTCATATTCAGCGAAAAAATACTTTTGGAAACCGTTGCTATTTCAGTTTACCAATCAATTTTACATTCAAGACACTTCTACACTCGGTAAGATGAAAAGCAGAAATAAAAACTAATACTAGGCTCTTTCGCATGTAATATTATTCGACCGATTTTGGGAGAAGATACAAACGTGAGATCAATGAGCTATTCAAAGATGTAAATGTAGTCCAAAAATTCAAAATGCGGCGACTTGGCTAAGCCACATTGGGACACAATGCTCGAGCTCATGAATTTTTGAATCTCAAGTTGAAGGCAATAAATATGATCGAACCTCTGGTTTAGAGGGTAAGCCATCACCAGAGCACTTTTGGTTTCGGCCCTTCAAGGGTCGAAACAATATTAAACGAAAATTCCACAAGAATGGAAAGTTACATTCTTATGTTGACATATGACAGTGAGTGGAAATTTTCCGTGATCATTCTTTTTATAGTCCTATATGAAGTCTAAAATGTTGCTCCAATGGCTAAGATGTTTTCGAGCCAAAAACTTGCTCTATTTACAAAAAAAGAACAACGCGAAAAAAATGGGTGTGGTAAAAATGTATGCACAGTCGATTTACTAAAAATATTTGTACCATCTAAACAGCACCCGAATTGTTATACATTTTTCCGAAAATAATATATTTTAGAAAAGTGGAAATTAACTGTATTGGTTTTTCATCTCGACGATTGCTATATCATGTCTACAAATTTCCTCAAAACCAATCCTCACCCGATTCCCGTTGTATTTGTCAGTAAATGAAAATACAGGTGACTGCCTCTAAGTAGAATTCTCGCGGGATATCAAAATTATTTGGAGTTAGACAGAGTTTTGCAAAAATTCAATTTAGAAAGAAATAAATACAGTATGGAAATTTGAGAGGAGTATACAAATATGTATGGTAAAAAAATTCTTGTTAGAGGGATATTCGACTTAGGAGGAGTTCGACTTAGAGGAAGTCGACTGTAGTTACATAAAATTGGTAGCCAATTAAATTATCTACAAGATTGATTATGACAAATTTTGCCCATAACTCGACGGTTAAGGAGTTATTGTGCTGTAAAGAGGGAAAAAACTGAAAATCTTGCAAAATACGAAATTTTAGCAGTTTTTGGGAGCTCCATAGCGCCGTTTGTAGTGGTTGTACAAAAATACTTATCGAATCATATTTGTAGGAAATTTTGCTGTCTACAAATTTGCATACTATTTTTTCCGTAAAAATATACCGGGAAGAATTTATAGGCAAAAAACTGAAAATAGTAACGATTTTTTGTGGTTTTTCCAGGATTTTGAAGGATGCGGAGGGGGCGTGGTTGTGGAAATTTGGAATTTTTATCTACCAACCATACCATACAACATATCAAAAATTTAGAATTACCCGACCTTTTGTAGGGTAAAACCTCTCTATTTACTGGACTATAACTAATCAAATCTTTGCTATGCTCAGTTGTGTATACAGCCAGCCAAAGACATATAAAAGTTTGATCCAAAACAGCTAACCAATTAATGAAAAAATTGAACAAAGCTCTTCTTTCGGTGGTAGATAAAGATTTGGTAAAATTCTAACAAAATTTATTACTGTAGCCGTTTTCGAGAAACCAAGATATTAGCAAAAATAAGCGTGGAAGCGGATGGATTTCAATAAAGTAACTTCGCCCAGCTAAAATAAACCAAGTCTGAAAATTGTATCCAAATCCTTGGCTTCCGAGAAATAAAGGATGAGAAAAATGGGCGTGCCTGTGGATGGTTTTCATTTAAATCATTTTCTAAACCTTCTATTTGCTAAAAAGAACATCTATGATGATACCAAATGATATTAGCGAGAGTCCCGGTATCTTTCGGTCCCAAAAATACGGTTTCTACTCGGTATCGTTTCGGATTCTCTGGAGCTGGTATCGTCTCCGAATCGTTTCGGCTACCGATACCGATACCAAACGATACCGCTACTTTTCTGTTATCGTGGCGAGCCCCAAGGCCGTAGAAAAAAATTGTACTCAAAGAAAAAATGTCCTTGCTGTACATGATTTTTTTAATATTAAAGCAAAATACAAATTCCAAATGATTTTTTGTTTTTGGAAAAAATGGCAGTGACATTTTTTGCGTGAAAATAAATTCGTCGTTATAAAGTCTAATTTACAGTTCTCGTTCGAAAATCTATGCAAATATTTTTGCATGTCAAAAATTCTTGAGGTGAAATACAAAATTACTTTTTTGCATGATTGGCTTACAGTTTCATAAAAATTTTTACATTTTGCGCCTAAAATATTGTTCAAAATTAAGCACAGAATAGGTGGGAAATTGTGTTGAAAAATTTGATTTTTCTTTTGCATATGGGAACTGTAAACTATGCTTTAACGTCAAATATTTTTTTTATTTATTTAGAATAAATAAGGGGGCGCACCAACTTGAATTAAATAATGACCTTTATAAGGACCACCTAATGCACATACACAACATTAAATCAACTTAAAACTTATCTTAAGACGCTTCAATAAATATACAGGTACCTACCTACCTACAAATAAAATTTTCAACTTCAGTTCACAAAATCAATAGAAATTCTGTCCAAGAAATAAGTTTCCAAAATTAAAAAAAAAAAAAAAACTTTTATAGTTGGACTGTCTCGTCTTATATGTATTCCCCTTCAACCTTCACTTTTTTCCCAGATTTTAAATACACAAACTATTGCATAGGTTTCCATCTTCAGAAAATTTAATTGAGCTTCTTTGTCTGCTCTCAGTAAAGCGATGTTTTTCTATCTTTTGTACCAAGAACTGTTACATTGTTTAACTTTACATCAACACAAAGTCAAACTTTTAATCACTTTTCCAGTTTTCTCTGATTAAAAACTACCTAAATACATATCTGTGTATGTATCTATTTATAGGAATACACAAAGTGTCTTTGTCTTTTGTTAAATAAATGCTTTTTCATCATTTCAGCATGCTTTCAATCAGTAACACTGCAGCAAAAACACAACCATCCGAGTACTAAGGCACAGATCCTTGAATATTCCTTCCATTCAAAACATCCAATCTGTCTATCTGTCTTCGCTGGATTCAACACTTAATATACTCATTGTATAGGTTAGGTATATGAATATCTTTTGAGGTTTTTCTGGACAATGGATTTCAATTTTCTTTTGACCAAAAACACAAAACTCTTCTCCTAGGTACTTATGGTAGTATTTTGCCTTTTCTCTTCAAATAATTGATAAAATAGAAGATAAAAATACAAAAAAAAAATGAAGAAGAAGAACTCAATTTAGCATTGTCTACATTTACTAATGTCCTTTCAACCAAAAATTTTCAGTGTTGAAATTCTCCCAAGAAAACGAATCCAATTACAGAACAACTCTCTTCCATATCCTTCGAGTGGCAGAGTAGAGTTTGATATGGCTCCATAAGGACCTCTCTATAGGAAAGCAGCAATGCATATATAGAGGAAAAGGTATCCTTAAAGAGTTGTTATTTTAAATTTAGTGCTAGATCTATATCTCTGGATGTATGTAGTTTGAGTTTCTATTTCTATATAATATAGGAAACCACATTTACTGCTGCATGCAGATGGCAGCACCAGAGCCAGCATCCTTTTTTCATAATACCTACAGCATACATTTTAGAGATATGCGTAGCAAAATGAATTAAGCAATCTTAAAAGGATGTTGGAAACTTTAATTGCGCAAAATAAAGAATAAATGTGTATGATGTGTATCTTGGATCTTCATTTAATTTTATCTCGTTGTTGCTTTTGATTTTCGTTTTCTCTTTATCTATCTCACTTTCTTTAAGTGTTGCTGATGCTGACCAGTGCTGTCATCTGAATACTATATTACATTGTGTGATAAAAAAAAATTGAGTATACTCTTCCCGAGACCTGTATCATTTTGTTGGTCTTGTTTCAATTTTGATTATAACTTTTTTATTTATAACTTAAGGTTAAAAAGTGTGTTAACATAAATGGAAGAGAATTGAATTTGCTACAAATTTGTACCAAAGTTTTTTTTTTAAGACAAATAAAATTTAAGTTACCACGGAAAACTTTTCAGATCTCGTTTTTCAATATGGTGGTCAAATGGTGGGGCTTTCAACACCTAAAATCGAGTTTTATACTTGCGCTGCACCCTCTTGTACATCGAAAGAGAAAATCTTTGGCCAACACAAATTGAGAGGTTAATGTAACATTTTAAGAGATATTTTGCGAAAATGTTAGAAGCTGCTTTATTAGATGATTGACAAATTTTCTTGGTCATTTTGTTTATACACAAGCATGTGTTATACCATTTTAGAAAGTGCATTAAATAGACAACTTTTTTAAGGAACTGGCCATTCATGTTCTCATACAATTTTGATTTATTATTTTGATTTATTGCAGGTGGTCAAACTTTTTTGAAAATTATTGTTTGTACTGAAAAAAATATTTAAAAAAATTATAATAACAAAAATGCAATAACTACCATTAAATTTTACCATCTATCTATTGCAACAGTCATTCTAGCATATTACACAAATAAAAAAATAGCAAAAATTGTTCATCCATGGTCATAGCGTTCACGTATTTGAGGAAAGTAGTACTTGTTAACAACTTTTGGAAAAAACATCATAACATAGTAACCACTGGGAAAATATTTTGTTTTCAATTTTTTTCTGGAAAGGTCATAAGGCCTGCTATAACCAGTTGCAAGGTTATTCATTATTTACAGGACACCCTGTATGTAAAAGTTGTAGATTTTTGCGTGATCTACAACATTTCTATTGAACACTTTTCATTTTGGGGTCAACTTTAGTCGGAAAACGCAATAATACAATTTCCCCCTCTTTTTCATTTCACCCCCAAATCCTCCCTCCAACGCCGCTTCTGGGAAATACATTCCTTATAACCCCCTTCACCACATTCAATCGTTTAAACTGCTGTTAACAATTTTTTTTTATAAATGTGCAAAAAGCCTGCACTAACTCTTTGCTTTGATTACCAATATCTCAGCAAATAATGACGTCATAAAAAAATTCAAGAACAGTTTTGGAAATTTGAGTAAGCGTTTTAAAAGATTTTCTTAAGGTTTTGTAGAAATTACTTTTCTTTTCTTGCACAACAATTAAGGGAAAAATTGTTTTTTTGTATAACATTTTTTGAAATGTTTTTATTTTTTTTTTTTTTTGGAAAAATGGTACTTTTATTTCTTTTCAAGCCAAAAACGTGCAGTTCAATAAATACTCTTTGGTAGCTCTTGTTTATTGTAGTAGATTTTTTTTTGAGATTCGGAACTTAACGTGGATTAGGAGTTTAACTTTTTATTACCTATTACGAAATTTTACTTCGTTTTAGTTAATTTGTGAATTAGAAGATCTCTGAGCAATTTTTATTGACAGTGCAGTTAGACTTTAAGACCACAATGGCGTCATACATAAGTGCAAGTACAAGTTCATAAATGTATGTACCTGCGTGCTACCTGGTCGTACATTTAATATATTTTGGATACCGCTATTTGAAAGTAGAGAAATAGATACCACAATAAAAGGATGGAAGATAGTTTCTGAAGATTGATTCAACCATTCACCATATTCCCAACCAATTCATGGGAAGGAAGAATTATTCAAACTGAATTATCTTACAAATTGGTAATCTCTGAGAAAGGAAAATAACCGCTTTTATATGTACCTACCTCCTTAAGCAAACTTTTGTATCTTAAGAGAAGAAAAACCTTGACATTTTAAAAATAAAATCGTTTGGCTTTGAAGATCAACCTGTCATTCCTCCTTTATGCCTTTTTATTTAAAAAGCACGAGATTTGTTTTGTTTGTAGTAAAAGAAGAAATTGCACAGCAACTGATTTTGCTTTTGTTATCTGCGGACTGCGTGAAAGTGAACGCTATTTGAAATGGAATCAGACAAAGAAGGCTTTTTAAAAACCTTCAAGTGACATACGCGCTTTAGTGAATGTATATGAGAGTATTCAATGTGTAATTGGTATTTTTTTACATGACACTATCGTTAAATTGCATCAGAAATTTGAATTACAAAATATTATGCTTTGCAAGAAACTTATTTGTAGTGAAACGACAGTGAGGAACATATTATTATCATGCAGAATGTTTGAAACTGCAGTTGAATTTTTATTTTTCATATCTGATTGTCATGATTCTTAGAATATATCCTCGTGCGCATTTTAAAAGGGTTTATTGAAATTCCTGTTATGGTTGTCAAGTCTCACCGTGATTGCCTTTAGATACCTACTATAAAACTGAATTCCCTAAAATTAAAAAAAAAAATCAAAAGTGTACCCAGGAATAATATCAATCCAAATTCCTGTAAGTAATTAAAAGTACCGTCACCTTGAATTTTATGCCAGACAGACATCCATAGGAAAATGCAATATGAAAGTGCGAAAGTATAAGGTAAATTTGCTTTGACAAAAGTATTTTCTTATTTTCGTGTAGATGAAGCTGTATATAAAAGAACAAAATTTTTGTCGAATCATATTCTCAAAATCCATTGCTCCAAAGAAAAAAAGTAACGAAATCTTTTTTGTGTAGAATTTTATGAGCAATAATAAAAACTAGGGCTCTTGATTGTACCCGGGTAGTACCCGGTTTCTCAACTACCCGGGTACTCGGGGAGAAAAATACCCGGGTACCCGAGTACCCGAGTGGCAAGTCTCCGGGTACCCGGGTACCCGAGTACTCATGTGTCTCGGGTGCCCGGGTACCCGGGTACTCGGGTGTTTCGAGTACTCGGGTACCCGGGCAATTCGAGGACCCGGGTACCCGGGTATTCGGGTACCCGGGCGGGTCTTCGGGTACCCGGGTTTCAAGAGCTCTAATAAAAACTAGCCTTTCCCTTGCCGTGTCGAAAAGCGACACTATAAAAACTTTTTGTAGCTCTAGCTTTAGAAAATATTTTTTGAAATTTGAAACGAAACTATTTTTTTTACTTTTTAATTTAATTTGTTTGAATATGCACAGTGATCGGTAGAGTTAAATGGTACCTTACTAAAATGGACCCACAGTGCATTATTTTATGATTCACACACCTACTACGGCTATGGCCTTCCAACCATTTAAAATCTTTTAAAATCGGTTGAATACTTCTTTTATACTTAGGCCAAACACAAAAAAACTGAAAGCTTAAGGGCAAGAGTAGCCTATCACACTTACAGGCCGCTTTTGCGCTCGCATGTTTGATTTTATTATTTGCAACTTTAAGTTAGGTCAATTATTTAACTTTTTGCTCACAGGTGACCTCAATGCAATGAGTCAGTACCCTGATAATCACCCTTGACTTTATGGCTAAAGTTAGAGTTTCCTACGCAAAAAAAACCATTCAATGTCATAAAAATAACCAAAAAGCACTCCTCAATTTGAAATTTCAAATAGAATGATATCTAGAGAAGGACTGAAGGTTAACTGACTCAATATTCATAAATCATGAGTTTCAATATTTTAAGACCGACCCTACATATTGTTTAACCATTTTTTTGATTTTTTTTTTTCAAAATGTATGTTTTTCGAAAAAAAAATATTATTCCAGAAATCAAAGTCTTGTGGTCCATAACCGGAGATTTAGTGATTAAACACTGCATCGAAAACAATCTATGAATACTACTTCGAGAGTAATAATTGTGCTATCCAAAGTTGGTTTTCACCCCTTGCTGGGTAATGCTCCTCTGATCACGAAAGCCGAGATCATTTGTGTGTATAGTTCGCCCTGCCAGACCTTTTTAAAAAAAACCCTTTTTCGCTTTGAACTTTGAATTTTTTAAACGATCTGGCAGGGCTTACTATTGACTCAAATGGTCTCAGATTCCGTGATCTGTAATCATTATCTAGGGAAAGATGCATTCATATTGTGATTTCGATGCACTGTTTAGTCACTAAAGCCCCGGTTGTGGACTGCCAAGACTTTGATTTCTTGAATAAGTTTTACTCAAGCTGTCAACTCCTATACTTCTTTTTTTTGTATCATTCACACTCAAAATCGGCTGTGGCCTCTCGTTCTACTAGCAAGCTTTGACATTGCTACTTTATATCCGTATACCCGCTAATACTTCATAGTTCTTACACCGATCACTGGAATAACAATTTAAAAATTCTACAAAAGCTTTTGAGGATTCTAGCACATCTGAAAGTGAATAAAAATGTTAAATTTCAACGTATTTAAAAAAATAAGAAAAAACTCATAGAAATCAGTTTTATTTACAAATGATTGGATTTTCATTTTTATATTTTTTCCTCTGTGCAATAGTGGTCTATCTGACTTTAAAATCAGTTATGACGGTATTTTGAAGGATCATGGATACAAAATCAAAAACCTTTTATTTTTTGATCATATTGCAAAAAGAAAATCTGTTTCTTTATTTTAAAACAACAAGTACCTAGTGTTTGAAAGTAACCTATTTCTTATTTTTGCTCTACTAAAAATAATGAAAAATGCAGTTAGGCCACTATTGCGCTTATGGTCTCATTTATACATATGATTTTTTGTAAAAAAAATTATTTGTTGAGATATTTACAAATACATAACTGTAATTTATCTCTTTTAAAGTACAAAATAAAATGTGTAACTTTGACACGCTATAACTTCAAGACTAATTAACCTACAGAGTTTGTTAATAGCTCATTTTATAGCTAATTTAATTGACTAATTTATTGTTATTCTCTCATGATTTTGTAGTCAAATGAAATTCTATCAAGTTGTTGAATAAAAACAAATCACTTTCTTTTTCAAGATGGCGGCCTTCTCCTTACCCGGGCGCTACAAAAACTTGGTTTTATAATGTGGAGATGTAGCCAAATACAAATCTTACAAAAAATTTTCCCTGTCGATTAATGAAATTTTAATAAATTTTTTGACAAAATTTGCTCCATCACGAAGTTCTTGCACGATTTTCTCTGAATCTATTGATTGTATGAAGAAAAGTATTTTAATCTTTTTTGTGTAGAATTACACAAGATAATTATACTTTACCTTTTTCCAAAAACAACTGACAGTTTTCGAGAAATTAAGAAAAAACTAAATTTTAACCCCTTTTACTCCCCTTTAAAAATGTTGCCCCGGCCCAAATGTACGAATCTTTTTAGGAAATGCTTCAGACGTCAAAACAAAGCTCTCCTCCAAAATTCAGCTTTGTCGGAATGTTTTCGAAGTGAAAGTCTAACATTCCTGGGCTATTCCTGGAGTAAGCTCAGGTTTAACTTCGAGACTAGGCACGGGATGTTTTTTGTTTTAGTTTTTGTTCTATAAAGATTTGTCTTCAAAAAGTAAAAGACATTGCAGACAAATAAGCTTTGATAACTTTTCACCCCTGAATATTTTAATTCTCCATTTCCTCTCTTCAGCTCGCTCGATGTGGCCAAGATAAATTATTTTAAGTATTTTTACTTTGTAAACACTACAACTCGCGACCTTAGGACAAGAAGGTTCTAAGTACACACACGTTACTTTCGAGAAAACGAAGTTTGAATATTCAGCGTTTTATAACTTTTTTACATTTATTTCGATCGAGGCGTGTATATGTACCTATACTTAAATTTTTCAGGAATTTATTTCTATTAATTGATTTAAAATTTATTGAAAAGTTATTTAGTAATTCAAGTTTAAAAAAATCGATAGAACTTTGTTGCTCATCGCTAAGGTACTTGGACGTAGGACAACAAGGTTTTAAGTTTAAACTGTTGATAGAACCTTGTGCCACGGTCTAAATATATTTTTCACATCACACTCTTGATTCTAGGAATGGCATGCCTTGGAGCAACAAGGTTCTATCTTCAACGTAACAAGGTTCTATCTAGTATTCTATTTATTTTTCTTCAGTAGCTAAGGTTCTATTGGGTAGTTAGAACCCTGTGAACTTACGATGGAATGGAATGTGTGTAGATAGAACCCTGTTTCCAGCTTTTTTTCAATTATTTCCGAAACGGTAAGAGATAAATAAAAAATAAATAAATTGGGTGGTGCAACAGCTCATGGAGAACCAGGGCCTAGTGACTTACAACTCACAACCATTCCTGTGTGCATGTTTGTTGGCAAGAATGGAGGGGACCTACAGTTTTTTGCCGAGTCCGAACGGCTAAATGAGAAGCACTTTTTCATGACAAGTATACTCTTAGAGGATTTGTCAGTTCATCACAAGAAGCAGTACCTCGAATAAAACATTTCTGTTTTTAGGTGGCACGGCTGGGAATCGAACCCACACCTTCGGCATGACATATCGGCATATTGAAT
Source organism: Dasysyrphus tricinctus (assembly GCA_963921185.1). Taxonomy (NCBI): domain Eukaryota; kingdom Metazoa; phylum Arthropoda; class Insecta; order Diptera; family Syrphidae; genus Dasysyrphus; species Dasysyrphus tricinctus. The sequence continues at coordinate 301,055,788 of OY992530.1, forward strand.
TGGTCAAAATTGCAAACTTAATATTTCTTGTAGCAAACTTTTTCTCTCCGACCAATAGGCATTGAAATAAATCGATGTAAGAAATTTACGTTAAATTTTACACTTGTTCAACATGTTTTTATGAAGGCAGACAAATTGTTATTATGGTTCAACACCTCAAGGGCTATTATTGATATGACTTACAACTTAACGCAAATGAACTGACTTTTTATGTCGTTGGCTCTCTTTAATTACCCTTGTTGCATCATCATCAAGTCCTGTAACCCTTCTTGCATACAAACCAAAATGTTAGTTGAATATTTTCCCGGGATCTTTGGTTCGGTCTTTGCCGTATGAATGCTATTGAATGCGCCTTGAAGTCGATGGCAAAATGACGAGCCCCGACTTGAAATGCATTGTTTTTTCCTAGATACGCTTCAGTGTGAACTGTGAATATAAGTAGTCTAGGGCTGAGATCAGAAATAACTGTCAGCCTTTATTTTCAATTGGTTTCTCTCTGAGAGTTACTACATTCTCTTAAAAAGATTTCGGTTTTGGTTTGACATTTATTTAAAAAAAATTCAAATTTAGTTATCGGTTGAGATTTATTTTTAATTTTTAGAAATATCTCAATGGTTGAGTTTTTTGCGAAAAAATAAATGTAAAAGGTCAACCTTTAACCTTTTTCGCTGAAAATAAATCAAAAATGGTTTTTACGATTTATTGCATAAAATCACTCATAATCAGAGTTGGTAAAATTTCAATGCAAAAAATAAATTTTTTATTAAAAATAAAATTTTAATGCAATGTGAAAGTGTGCGGATCAAACATTTTCTGCATTAAAAAAAAATTAGAATGCAATATGAAAATTTTTTTACATTGAAAAAAAAAAATGTCAATAAAATAAAATAATTTTTTTTTTTTTGAAAAACCGAGTATGCCAATCGATTTAGAAGGGAAGTATTACCTCATACTCGGTTTTTCAAAATGTTGATGTTGATATTTTAACACCTGTCGGATAAAATGTGTTCTAGTGGTCCCACAGCGTTAGCAGGAACACTAGGTAATACCCCCCTTCGAAATCGATTGGCATACTTGGTTTTTCAAAATTTTGATGTTCATATTTTAACACCTGTCGAATAAAATGTGTTCTAGTGGTCCCACAGCGTTGGCGGGAGCTCTAGGTAATATTCTAAATCGATTGGCATACTCGGTTTTTCAAAATTTTGAGGTAGACATTTTAACTCCTGTCAAAAATTGTGTTCATGTGAATCTTCGTCCTATCACAAAATGAGTACTCCATACAAACTCATTTGAAATTCGTGTCCGACCCATCATTACCACGAATCATGCCCTTAAATATTATTGACGTAGTTTAACGATTTAACAAAAAAATGGCTTACATTTTTTTTTAATGCAACAAATATTATATTATTAACATTTTTTTAATGCAAAATATTTTCACATTGCATTAAAATTTTATTTTTAATAATTAATGCAAACAAACATGCATTTAAAAAAATGCATTTAAAAAAAATGCATTAAGAAAAATAAATGTTTACAACTCAGCTCATAATCCACGAGTAGGTGTTCACCGATGACTAAATATCCTAATTAAATGCATTTCTCCATGTAGGGCCTACAAAATTTAAACATTCATACTAAACGGACATTCTGATTGATCAATTTGCAGATGAGATTTATTTTTTTCTCTCAGTGATGAATCTCACTGGTTGACCGAAACATTAAAAAAAAATCAAAATAAAGGTTTCTCTCAGAACTTGACCGAAAAAAATTCTTTTATAGAATAAAGGTTAGTGTGTGATTCCTATTGAAAATGACAACAAATGAGAGTTATTGAAGAACCTTTCAAAAGGTTGAGTTTTATTTCTGATCTCTGGTCTAGGGACTATTCTATGTTCAATCTGCTGGACCAGGAAAATCACGGAGAACGGAAAACAGAGTAGGTACATATACATACATAGGTTCTTTGGTTTGGTATGATCGTTTATGCAACATTTGGAAAGTAATCAATATTTCTTTAGTTGTGCTATTGAATTTTCGTAATGAATTCACTTTACTCATTCTTCACGCGTTGGTCTAACGGAAAGAAATGATTAGATTTTACTTTGACTGTGGGACGGAATTTAAGCTGAGAAGGCGAAATCAGAGAATGCCAAGCTGTTGCGCTCTCTGAGAACAAAAATCTCATGTATTATTTTATAATGGAGTGATGTTACGCACTTTCACTTTCTCAGTGGATGGCTTGGCTTGGAGTAGAACGGAAATTTTTGGTTTTGGGTAGATGGCAAAGAGATGATGTGCGGATTTTAATGTTGTTTTTCGTGAGCGATTTTGATTAAAGATAATAATCATTTCCTTTAATATGTAATAATATTGGGAATTAATTAATTAATAGAAGAGATCAAAGATTCAAACATTGTAAATATAACTGAGTATACTATGTGTCTACAATTTGGAATTGGTATTAATTCTTTGCTTTGAACATTATTTGAATTATCTTATGGAAGCACTTATTCCACTCAATATAAAGATGCTTCGTCCTTAGCTAAGGACGCACATATAAACATTATTCCCTTCCGACTGGTCAAATTTCGACTTTTAAAATGTATACTAATAGAATCGATCACTGTCGACATTTTGACAATCGATATTTTGAAAAGTTGGCGTTTTAAAATTCGGTGAAATTACTTTCTATAATGTGATTAGTCAGATTTTTTTTGCCGAGATTATAAAAATCCACCTTATGGAGTCGATATTATAAAAGTCGAGGCATACTACGAACCTTGAACCCGCATGCGTTTCGGAGGTATTAAGTGCTAAAAGTGCATAAAATGATGCAAAATTACGTTATTTTATATGAGTTAATTTTTTATATGTTTTCAAGGAAAGTTATGATAAATTTATTTTGACACTTGCCAGACACTTACATGAGGACCCAATGTCAGCCAGACACCTTAAAAGGTGTCAAATTTGGCGTTAAGAAATATCGCCCAAGGAAAAAACGCACAAATTTGTTTGGAAACATCGCCCAAAAAACTTTTTATCACCCAAAAGCAAAGAAGTAATTGGAAATTTGCCCAAAACTACTTTGAACCCAAAAAATAAAATGGAAATATCGCCCAAATATTTTGCACTTAAATTGGTTTTGTAGAACTTAGGCAATATTTCCTCAATTTTGGGTGGTATTTCCAAACTTTATTTCAATGAATACGCAAAGTTTTTAGAAATTTTAGTGATGTTAATATACAATGACATACACACAGTTATAATTATTGTTGGCTATATGTATAGGATAAGTTGAAAGTTTCTTTAAATCCAGATTCTTTAAACGTAAAAGAAACTTTGCATACACTCTGCACCCGCCTCAAATCCTATAGCGAGACCAAGCAGGGGCTCACTGCTTATTCGCGAATTTTTAAATTTCACAAACCCATTAAGACCCGTTTGCTGATACGATTCTTAAGCATTTATGTTCTACTTAAAAGTTTATGTTCTACTTTTTCCTCTGCATAAACTGTCACATATAAGCCCTTTATGTTCTACTTAAATATTTAAGTTTCGTATCAGCAAATGGGCCTTAATCCTCTCTTTTATTTGGTTTGTGAAATTTAAAAATTGGGTCCCCTTGTAGGTGTCTGGCAAGTGTCACAATAAGTTTATTATAACTTTCCTTGAAACATTTAAAAAAAAATCTGCTCTGATAAAATAACGTAATTTTGCATCATTTTATGCAATTTTAGCACTTAATACCTCCGAAACGCACCCCCCGGGTTCAAGGTTCATAGCATCCATTCGTTAATACCTACCATTGGGTACATTCACAGAAAAAATTCAGCTATAATAAAATAACGTATACCTATGTCTGGCGGCCCTGGGATCTTACTCAAGTAAGCAAACCACGGAAATATTATTTATAAAAAAACTGAGCATCCAAAACTCTTAAAAACAAAAATAATGAACAGTAACAAATCTCTTTGTAACACAACTTCGCTACATATAGCTGACGGCAAAAATGACACCACCAGCACCTCAAAGTAAACTGTCATAAATCCATCGACCCAAATTTTAAGCTTGTCCCAAAAATAACGTCGCTGCCTCGAGAGAAGTAAGTTCATTCATTTGGTGGTGCATTTTGGCAACATGCGTCCTCTCATTCATACATACATACGTACATACATTCCTACATACAGCGACATGTACCAGAAATGTCATGTCATCGCGATTAACAATAACTCACACGCAATACTTCACTTTATATTGCATCGCTGATGCTGATAGTCATCCCCTGCGTATACGATGTTGGTTGGTGGCACAATCCGCAACCAGCACAGCTACACTGAGAAAACTGAACTATGAGTTATTTAAATAGATGCATGTTTGATTATATGTTTAACTTATACAAATAGAATTCGGTTTAAACCTAATTCAAATCTGTTTGAATGTGAAAATACTATTATTTTAAAGTAAAGTGTGTTTAAGTCAAACTGATTCATGTTTGAATATTTCATTAGAACCTGCAAATATTTTTTATATGATATTCAAACTAGTTTGACTTTGATTTTTGAAATGTCTGTTTAATTATTTTTCTCACTTGAGAGTATTTAACATAAAATGAATATGAACGAGGTTGTTTTAAATATGAACACACTGAAATTGTTAACAAGAAAACGAGATTGAACAAAATCATAAATTTAAACTCAGATCAGTTTGAATTGAACTTAAACGAAGACAAATTTAGTTTAAGTTAACCTTGTGATGATGTCATTGTTATTCGTTTCGAGAAGATGGAAAACCAAAACCCAAAATAAAATTTTTGGAACACTTGCAATCTTTAAAGGAGGTTTTTGGTAAGTTTCTTTTTTTTTAGATATTGAAATGAAAATTAATTCATGTTTTTCCCTTTTTTCTCCAGAAAAAGAAGAATTGCCTTTTCAATAAATGTAGTGGTACAGCTATTTGGGATAATCTTAAGCCAAGTGATGATCACAAATTACACCTTTCTGTAATTGTGAAATGCTGTCCTTTAAGGCTCACTTGGGTGTTTGAAGTTTTAAGCCAAACATTTGTCAAACGTAAGTACATACATATCACATTAAGAGCTTATCCTTCTTTAACTTTTAGCAAAAAAGGCTAACCATGTAATTTCACATATAGGTGCTCCAAAGATGCCCCTTCCACATCAATCAACTGTCACAAAAATACAATTTAGAAGCTTAATTTCACTAGTTTAAGTGGTTTTATTTTTAACAATAAATTTAATATGTTTTTGCTTGGCATGTTCGATTAAAGATTTTAAAATTTTCATAGACTTTTTACTGTTTTCTTGTGTGTTTTGGTCAGATAAATGGAGTAAAAATAAAAAAATAAGTTCGGGTAAGTATTTGTATCTTTTTACATATTTAAACAAAAAACATATGTAGTTAATTTAAACACGAGAATGTTCAAAAAAAGTAATATGATTCTATTTGAAATAACATTGAATGAAGTTAATTAAAACAAAGAGAAATATGTTCAAATCAAATAGAAAGCATATTTAATTTAAACAAAAACTCGTTTAAATCCAGTCTACGATGAATAAATACGTTTATGTTAAATTCAAACAGAAATCGGTTCCATGCCAAATCGTATGTGTTTGAGTTTGATTCAAACATGAATATATTCAATATTTTTCTCAGTGTAGGGACTTCATATACAGCCTCCTGAGGCGGATCTCTATCTGACTCTGTGCCGAAAATGAATCTGAATCCAATGACTGTCTGGCTTTAGCTTTTTCGCTTTTGGAGATGTATATTTTATGTAAGGATACGAGTGCAAACATCACACGAAAAAATTAATTTAAAATTTATTCGTTACTGTGAAAGGCACACTTTCACGCGCCAGCACTGGGAAGGCATCTACACCACCTACCACTTCCTATAGGGACATCATCGTATAGGGGCACCTCGTGGCATTGGCATACTCTGATGGTGGCTGCGATTTTGGTCCCAAAATGAATGACGCATTGTAAAACTGTCAGCGTTGTAAAATAACTTCCGCTCATAAATTCGCAATAAATTTTAAATGAGCAACACTTGCAAAATGCCCAAGGCTGGATTTAATCATGTACATGTCCCTTGACAGGTCCTTATTGCACAACCTGAACGAAAAATCAAGAACAAAAAAGAAACATTCTGTAACGAATTTTGGAAGATAACGTTTTGGTCCTATTATATATATTCCGCCTTAAAAAAAAACCTATTCTTTTTGGCCTTGAGCCTAGACAGTTGTATTAGAGCCCAAGCGCCCAGCAGGCACTTTTTTGCAATGACTTTTGTTTCCCAAAGCTGCCACACAAATATTCAAAGACTCTAATACCTTTACAGCTTCTTGCTGTTAATTCGATGGAGAACGGCCTCCGTTAAAAAACAATGTCAGTCAGGCGCCTGGACTTATGAATAATCCAGCACTGAATATCTGTCTCGAATTCACAGGTTTCGGTAAAATAAATAAAAAGCCGTCCTGATGATACCAGGAGTGTGGGTTGATTGAATCGGTTCGTCCTGAAAGATACCTATGGGCAACGACGCACTTTCCACGAAAAGAACACGACACTTTGGAGTAAAGTATGTCATTTACATGCGCGAGATGACGACGAGACTATGAAATTTATATAAAAAAAAATCTTCAAAAATTGGAAATAAGAGAATAACGGTCGTTGGCAGGCAAGTGTCATACAGACAAAAGACAATTATTTAAGGTGATGATGTTTTGGGGGTGGTACCTCATGCAAAACCCTTTTTTCATCTAATTAATATTTTGATTCAGAAAAAAAATGGAACATCACATCACTACGATGACAACACCGACGCGATGACGTGATAAAATCGTAATTAATTTCGCTGTTTTGTCGGGGTTCTTTTCTTGTCATAAAATATAGAAATGCCCACTGACTGACATGTTTGTTTTAAATTTGTTCAAACCAGACATTAATTTAAAAGCAATTAGGAATGCAAATTTTCGTGTTGGGGGAATGCAGAAAGAAGTTATGTATAGGGAAGTAAATTACTTTATCGAAGCTTGATTTACTGTTTAAAGTTGTTATGTAGGTACTTTAAAATAGATAGGTCTTATTTTAAAAAAGGTTCCCTTTGACGCCGTATAACTACTGCTGTGGAGCTCGGATTAATGGGATTATGCTGATTCAAAAACAAGGTCCTTTGTATAATTTGTCAACTTTTTTCTAATTTCCCTATACTATACCTAAATATTCCCACAACACATTTGCACACAGACCTGACGTTCACACAACAAATATACAAAAAAAGCTGAATTTATAAAATTAGCATAATAGTCATTAGTCCATATGTAATGGTTCTTGACCCACTTGGTTACTAGTAAAAATTATGGGCCAAAGGTCCACTATAGCGATTTTGATCTTTCTTTGAAATTTAGCCCAACATATTTCTGTATATTAATTTGTGAAAGCGTCACAGGGTCATATTTCGAAATGAAGCCTTATTTCACATGATAAGGAAAATCAAAACTGCTAAAATTTTATCTTTTTGTACCGTTTTTGTTTTTTGTTTTTGAAATTCATTTTTATTTTTCAATCATCTTAAAACTACTTATCAATATCTTACAACTAACTTACTGGCCCTATTCGGGTCGGGCGCTCTAAGTTAAACCAATAACTTAATGCTAATGCCTTTCGAACTAATAACTAACTTAAAACTAGAATTCATGTCAGTTTTATTTTTCACGAGAAGAATTTATAAAAAACTTGTAACAATGTCTTTATTTTTTGGTCTTATATAAAACTTACAAACTAAATAAGACTAAATTAAAGCTAATTAAACTAATTAAAACTACTATAAAACTACTTAAAACTAATTAAAGCTACTTACAAACTAGAAATCATTTTTTTTTTGTTGTTTTATTGGTTTTGTAATTTGTTTGTGTTTTTGTTGTTTTTTTGGTGCCACCCTGACTGTCCCTGCTTAAAACTAACTACCTAAACCTATTAGTCCAGGAGTCAGCGACCGTTTTCAATGACCAAAAGCAGAAAAGCCAATATTTGTATAGGTATTTGGTTTATTTGGTTTCACCGAATAGAAAATCGGCGATCTCCTCCTGCACTAGCGATGGGTGCGTCTGTGACAGCCGCCCAAACATGTGAAAAAATGGTAAAAAAAACTGATTTCAGAAAAGGTGAGCTTTTGTGCACACGTTAATGAGGTCGTAGGTAAACGAAAAAACACAAGCAGCTGAACTTTGAGTGGGGGGATATACCCACGCTCCTCATGTAAACATTGAAAAAAATGCTAAAAAAACTGATTTCAGAAAAGATGAGCTTTTATGTAGTGATATCTATCACCAACAGTTACACAAAAATAACAAGCAGCTAAACTTTCAGCGGGGGGAAACCCAGCAGCTTTTGGGTTAAGAATACAGTGTTCCACCATGCACCCGCGTACGTTGCATTTTTTTGTATAAAAAACTGGTACCAGGAAAGCTGAAAATAAGTATAGTGGTAGCTTATACAGCTATACGAAAAAAAAATATTTTTTTTTAAATTTTTGCAGCAGCAAATGCTAAGTTTTCAAATTAAGGGTGCAGTGCATCAAATTGAACGTGCATGTGCGTTGCATCTTTTTTTGTGTAGAAAATTAATACTAGAAACTCTGAGTAATCGCACAGTTGTAGCTTACATAACCAGCTAGAAAAAAAAATAGTCAACTGAACTTAAAAATATGCAAAAGCCAGCAGCTTTTCAGTTGAAAATGCACTGCATCGCGTTTCGAGTTATTTTTGTATACCTACATCCTATAATCATGTTTATTTTTTTTATACAAAACTGATTTCAGCAAAGTTGAGCTGCTGCAAAAATTAAAAAAAAATATTTTTTTGTATAGCTGTTTATATAAGCTACCACTATACTTAATTTCAGCTTTCCTGGTACCAGTTTTGTATAAAAAAAAAATGCAACAAATGAAACACTGTATTCTTAACCCAAAAGCTGCTGGGTTTTCCCCGCTGAAAGTTCAGCTGCTTGTTATTTTTGTGTAACTGTTGGTGATATCTATCACTGCACCAAAGCTCATCTTTTCCGAAATCAGTTTTTTTCGCTTTTTTTGCAATGTTTGCATGAGGAGCGGGGGTATATCCCCCCACTCAAAGTTCAGCTGCTTGTGTTTTTTCGTTTACCTACGACCTCATTAACGTGTGCACAAAAGCTCACCTTTTCTGAAATCAGTTTTTTTTTACAATTTTTTTACATGTTTGGGCACCTGCCGTGGCCACACCCATCGCTAGTCAGGGCTCTGATTTTCAGTTTATTTTACTGTGATATCAAGTGAAGCATATGGGAAAATTCCAGCGTTTCTAGAATCAGTCACTCAAAACGGTAACTGGCTCCCGGACTATTTGTAAGTCGACCATGGCATAGAAAAATGCAGTCAACTTTTAAATATCCAAAGGAACTTCGTGTTCATGTCTCAACCACCAGAACTGGTTCTCCTGCTTTACCCTATCTTTCGGTCCCCATCGGACACAGTCCTACTGAACCGAAGGTGCTCAGCTCCGTCTTGTGCGAGGACGTCTCGACTGTAAAGGAGCCGCCGATCCACAGTTGTACGGCTCACGTGGTAGATTAGCGGAGCCGCCGCTCTATTCTGGATCAGCCCTCGACTGTCTGAATAGAAGAATGCATCTTGTTGGTCTCCAACAAGACAACGAAATGCTTACGAAAACGCAGCGAAAAAATATTCATTGACTGCTAAACCAATTCGAAAATTCAAAACAAATGCAACTGAAAAAAAAGAACACAGACAGCCACGCTGTAATGAAAGAAACAACAAAAATAAACACGAAAAAACACAAATGTAATTTTTCCGCTCACAATAAATGGCCTGGGTAATTAATTGTGTGCGAAAAGAGAGTGTAGACTTCTCCAAAAAATATGCAACAATTTTCAATTTCGTTCATCGAACAGCGTACTGCAGAACGAAAAGGGATACTAAATTTTTCGTTTATGATTTCGTTGTCATTTTTGTATGGGATTTTTCGTTTTGCATCAGCAGCGTACTAGGCTTAAGCGTAATAAACCCCAAGAATTAATCCATTGGTCGAAGACATCGCTCTCGCAATGTGACCCCGAATAAGCTTCAACAAGAAATTATCTAGGTATCCTGTTTATGTTGGCGCCGTTGTATAGAAACAAGTTGGAATAGTAATGTTTGTACTCCGACTCTGTTGTACTGTGTAATCCAAGGCAGCGTCTAAGACGCTGCCTCTCAAACACCCGAATCTTTATATATGAGATGGGGCAACGTTGAACCAAACCATGCACCCATAGGCAATCATCGGCCGGGTGAGGGCCATCGCCTTTACCCTGCTGTCAAGCCGGCTGCTATAAAACAACCGTTTCGTCAGGGCAATGTACCGTCTTAAATGTTATATGTCCACTTCTGCATCTGTTCTAATTTAATAGTGTAATGATAATCGGTTCTACATTCCTTAAAATACTCCATTAAATTTTTTAAAAATTATTTCCACTGTAATTTTCCCATTAAAGTCCAACATTGTAAACAGAATTTTTCATCTGTTTTAAATTACCCAAGCCAAGGGTCATTGCATTGTCATTCAGATATTTTAAGTGAAGAATTTTGCCCTGTCCAATCCACAATAAAAAAATAACAAAAGCTATCAAAAAAATTCTCTTGAATCGCATTGTCACAAGAATAACAACAATGAGACCAGGCAGAGACAAAACGCAATAATTCTTCAACTTCTAACCCTTCGAGACGGCAAAAACTCCTCCGCCTCATAAAATTGTTTGTGTATTTTTCTTACCACCAACAGCAGCACCTAGTTGTGATTTGAAGCCCCTTTTTTTGTACAGTAACATTTTTGTTTTGTTTTCGGTTTTCCTTTTGCTAAGCCTGTTTTTGTGCCTGTTGGCGATATTTGTCTCCTCGTGGGACCCATCTGGAGAACCCATGATGACATCCTTTTTTGAATTCTTTTTCTATACATCCTCCTTATCTATAGTTTCGTGTATACATATTTGTACCAGCTGTGAGCAGAGCACCTCTGTTTTAGGCTACAACAACCACATAATGTGTGTAAAGCTCTAACTGGTGAGAGTTTGCAGACTCCACCATCATGAGTAAGCCTTTTGCTCCTATTTTATTTATTTTTTTCAACAAAAAATCAAGAATTACAACAGAAGCAGAAGAAGATGAAGCTAGCAAAGTATGACACTCCGGAGCATGCACCTTGGCTGGAATGTACCCTTAATTTTTTGTTGTTGTTAAGTTAGACTCATAGGACATGGTATATAAATAGAATCACATAACCCCGCCAAGACCTAGGTACTTGTGGGCCATTGCTTACATGCAATTCCGCTCATTACTCTATTCTGCTTGTGACAACACGAAAAGCGAAGGCAATGAATGGGCGGTAAATACCCACCTCCTACAGTTTTCAGATTTTTTTTTGTCTTCACCTTTTTCGTTTAAAAATTATTACTTACAATCAGAGGGATAAGTATTGGAATTGAAATAAAAAATATTTTGAGTTAAGTAAGTTTAATATTTTAAAAATGTAGATTTTAAATAACATTTTTACTACCATAATAGCTTTTCGAACAAGGATGCATTGATTGAGCCGTACTCTTTTCCCTACGTGACTATACCATTACTCTCAGAAATTGGAAATACGGTCATTAAGGGATTGTCGAATACATTCCTTTAACTTCTCATGAAAAATCACTCAGCCTTTGTGAAGTGAAAAATAAACTTTAGGCCAAAGGTCACCTTGGTTTGTCTTAGGTCAAACATGAACTTCTCTTGGGCTTTACAACTATGCGTACTTATGCATATCGACTGTGAGGTCTCACAGCTCTTAGTGAGGTGTATAAAAAACAGTTTATAATGGCTTCATATTTTTTTAAAAATAACTGAAGTAGGTAGGTTTGGATGCAGCTCTGTAAGACGAGAGTGTCCAGCAGGTAACTTGAAATTAACCGATAAAATTACATTGTTTCCATTCCGATTCACAGTGGCTTGGGCTAATCCCAAACCAGGCGGTCAAAACCCCAACAAAAAAAATAAAAACATATCAAGGCTAAATACTTATAGCTAAGCGGATCGTCTACCAGCTGGAGACGAATAATAATAAATGAGATAAATCATCTGATGGAAAAGTCTACTGTCCTATCCCAATAATTAACCCCGTTTATTCCAGACACATCATTTTTTCAATTTTATTTAAATCACTGTGAAGGCAGTCGCTTCAGTTAATTTGAAGTTATTTTATATTTTGTATTCAGGAAGGAAGGGTAGGATTGGAAGGTTTTAATCAAATCTACCATTACGATGATGAGGTGCAAAATAGTGGCTTTGTCAAACCGTCCGACGAATGTCTGCCTGTGCGTCCAGGTGCAAGTACATCGTTCGTGGTGGTACATTGCACAGAATAAATTCGAATTTTTGTTTTAGCTCATCTAAAGTGGGTAGCTTACTTAGAACTACATATTTCGTTGTTTTTTCAAACTTTCTTGAAAACAGCACCAGTGATTTTGCTAAAACTTCGTCGTGTTAGTTCTAAATGCATTTGAAATAAGATACTGCGTCTCGGCTTTGTCGAAATAACTTGAAGAACGAAAATCGGGTTCAAACACTTTGTTGAGAAAAGTAGGTAGGGTAGGGCTGGGCTAGTTGGGCCACGAGGCAAGTTGGACCAAGCAAATAACTCAGAAACCAAAAGAGATAATGAAGACGATCATACACGAAGAAGTATACGTACTCACCCACAAGTGCCTAACTGGTTTAAGGTGGATTTTTTCGGGGAGAGTACGATAAAGTTTCAAATTGACGGCGGCGATTATGTCTTTAATGGACCTTCCTTTTCCACTTTTTAGGGTTTGGTCGAACTTACCCCATCTACTGTTTCACTTGGACTTGGTTCATTTGAAACAATAATATTCTTCTGCTATAAGATATTTTCAATTTTTAAATTTATTTGAGAAGCCAAAGTTACTCGTACTTTCTATGGATTTCAGTTTCATGGTTATTTTATGAATTGGTGAAAAGTTATGTGGCTTCAAGTAAAAAGTGGCCCACCCTATGTTGAGGTCTTTCATTCCCATATACTTATATTTTTAACGACTCCACCAATTCCGGTATAATTTCGCAAACTGGTGGTCTAAGAATTCAAGCATTCAAAACTTTTAAAAATAGTTTTTGTTTATTAACAAAACCATCAATTTTTTATAAGTATTTTTAATTTTATTCACACTATCTCGTTTAATATATCATAACATCATGTTTATCCGTTACTTTTACCATACATAAAGCCAAGTTACAGCTTTGAACCACCCCAATTCCTTTTTTAAATACTTTCATACTTGTCAGGCTCCCGCTCCATAAAAATTCGCTGTCTGAGAAGCAGTGGCTTTTATTCCTCCCAGGCACGTTGCTTGCAGTCATCCAGTCTTAGCAATCTAGCATCCGCAATGGATTGGTCTTTAAATCGGAAGTTCGGCCTTTCTTGTTGCCTCGAACCTTTTGACTGAGATTCGAAGCCTCTTTTGATTGGGGCACTATTGTTCATTTGCTGGATTTTTCTGAGGAAATGAAGTCGACGGGTGTTGACTTTTCAAATTAAATATACTTCTTGTTATAACTCTGAAAGATTGCGGTTGTAAAGGGTGGTTAAATTTTAAGGGCCGATGTTGAATGTGAACCACACCTAAACGTCAAGTTTTTTTCTGCATTTCATTTGACATTTCTCAATTTCAGACTAATTTGAACCATGGAAAGATACACAATTGAGCAACGCGTTAGGTTATTCAGGCTTATTATGAAAATGGGTGCTCAAATCAAAATGCATATCGTGCACTTCGTGATTGCAGAATTCGCAGAATTGCCGCATTTGAGCGAATGATAATCCAAGAGTGATTGTCGAAAAACCAATGCACCCACAAAGAGTGACTGTTTGGTGCGGTTTATTAGCTAGCGGCATCATCGGGTCGTTTTTCGTTTTTTTTTTCCCAAAATGAAGCCGATCTGGCAGTTACTGTGAATGGTGTTCGCTATTGTGGGATGATAACGAACTTTTTATGGCCCGAATTGGAAGATATGGATGTGGACGATATGTGGTTTCAACAGGATGATGCCACTTGCCACGCAGCTAATGAAACAATGGCTCTTTTGCGCGACAAATTCAATAGCCGTGTTATCTCATGTGGTGGCGATGTCAATTGGCCGCCAAGATCATGTGATTTGGCACCGTTGGACTTCTTTCTTTGGGGTTATTTGAAAAAAAAGGTGCACGTCGATAAGCCAGCAACAATTGAAGAGCTAAAGGATGAAATCATTAGATAATCAGAAATTACAGTAATTTCCTAAATAATTTGTGTTTTATTCAAAATCAAAATCGGCCCTTAAAATTTAACCACCCTTTATCTTCTCCAAATTGAAAGTAGGATGAGCTTACAAATTACCTCGAAGTTGCTGGTGGAATTACTACATTTTATCCTAGACGGAAGGCGGATGCTTGTACGTTTTGTCCTCGTCTTGATTTTGTTCACGTTTACTTGAAGAACAACATGTTTGGCCTGTTCTTTAATCGTCGTGAAATACTCTTTAATGCCACATTGGGAGCAGTCGTTTTTGTCGATATGGTCACGATACCCCTTAATTAGGAGATTATTGTTGAAATAGGTGCCTTTTGTGTTAACGCCTGCCTGTTTACTCCAAAACAGGATAGAAAAAATCACTTGATGGTGCATTTCCTTGCCGAAATTTTTAGCATTTTTTCACTAACTATTCCGTAGTTACACCGCATCATTTTACGTGACAGTGACATAGACGAATAAACTACTTTTCCGTGATCCCAAGTTTAGCCATATACCAGCTCTTCAATGCTATGTATAAGTGACTTGAGTTTCGAATTAAAACTCGGTGTTTTTTTTTTTCCAGGAATTGCTTGGGTTGGAACCATTTTTAGTGGTCCATTTTCGGGCCAGAAGCCACACTGGTAGGCAATGGCTAATTTTTGTGTTGTAGAACGGTTTCAGGTGCGCTCACAGTACGTTATATAGGATCTTATTATTGCAGGACATTTCATCACCTTTTTTGAAGATACGGTTCACAAAGCTGAAGCGAATGGATTCAACGGCATGCTTCCTACAACCTATAGCTTGGTTGATGATTTGATGCGTGTGTCCTATCTTTTCACATTTTCTTCGTACTTGAAGAATTTAGCTAGTAATCTATCAGATTTTGAATTTTTGTTATTAAGCCTTTTAAACCTAAGTACATCTTCTATACTGGGTGGTGAAATTGGGTCTTTCTTCATTGATTAAAATCGGGTACGTTCTCTTTATTTCCTCAACGTGATTAGGCGCTGCTATAATTGCTATTGATTACATCTAACTTATTCCATCATGATGCACTGCTGTAAATAGATTTTCTTTGCTATTTCGAAGAGCCTGCGTTAAGCTGGCCTATACGACAGAGCCAAAGAGCCAAATGGCCCCGCGGCGATCCAAAATCGGTCGTGTGTGGGGAGAATCGGCCGCTGATGATGGATTTTCAGCCAATTTGAAATCCAACCGAGCCAAATGGATCGGATGGCTCGGTCGTGTATGTCCAGCTTTAAGTTCTTAAAACCAGCAGCCAGTTGATTGGGTCTCTTAAAAAGCTTATGAGTGTTGTTTCGATTTTGAGACTCTTCGATTTTCTTTTGAGCTGGGAGTCTGCCTCTTCGTTTTTACGCAAGATCCTTTCTCGATACATTTTTCTTACTTTCCGCTGAAGGATGTTTGAAAGTGCATCTTCCTCATGGAGCCGTTTTTCAATAAGAATTCTATATCTTTCCGTTTCCATATATTCTGTTGTAGTACCTTTTACGTTTCGATAAATTGATATCGAAAAACGATATGTTTTATGGGCATCACTGCAAAACTCTTCCATACACTTTACTTATAGTTTCTCATTACACCCACTACGAACTATGGGTGAAATTTTGCCTTGAAAGAATGGCAAAGGGGAAATGCTAATGGCAATAGTTTTGACACAATTGCATCCTTTTCTTCACTCTCTTCTTCATTTCTATTATTTTTATTTTTTGCTCCATATTATACTCTGTGCAAAAAGTGAAAATGTTTTTGTCACTTTGACAGGCGCTTGGTCGGTTAGGCTAGGCGTGTATTATATGCTGGTGTAGTTTGGTTTGGTTTGGTATATACCACCACCATCACCACCGACCATTACCGCCATGCTTAACCAGAAATGAGCAATGTTGCACTCGTCATATCAAACCCCCCCCCCCTATCTAACTCATCCTCTTAAAACCTTGTGTGTGAGTGACTCTTTGTGTATGGTGCGGGCTCAAGAGTGGTTACACTTTTAATTGAAGCAAATTTTTCAAAATGTAGAATGTGTCGAAAAAACCAACCCCACCACACGCTTTGTTAGGCGGGGTGGTTCGAAGGGGGCTGTATTTTCGTTTCCGCCTGTTTTTTTTTACATAAAATGGGAGGAAGGATTGTTTGCCCCTTTGCTGCACTTTTCTGTTCCATCATCATCCTGGTTGTTTAAAGGCGCTTAAAGTTTACAAAAAAGAGGATGTTGTTGGTGGGTGCTTGATTTGAGGTTTGGGGGTTGAGAACAAAGAGTGTGAAAGTTTTAAACTGTGCGGCATTGTCAATTACGATTTGGGGAGATTTTTTAAGCTTTTTTTCTGTCCTGTCTGTTTTTATATCGTTCCAGGATGGTATAAAAGTTCAGTGCACTTTCTTCCACCTAACACGATGTGAGAGGGATGAAAAATGAAAACATCAACATGCTTCGATGGAGCTATAAATTGATGAGCCTATTGATTGGCCAAACATACATTGAGGAGATTGGCATTGAATATTAATTGAATATGGCCTTTGGCCGTCGCACTGCCTGATGCCTCTGTGTGTTGTGGAGGTTTATCGATACTAAGGTTGGACTGATGTGGATGATGACAGTTATAGGCTTAGGGCAAATTGCCGATAGATCGATAGGAAATTTTGCTGCTCTATGATGCTCTGTGTGAGAGAAAATTGTTTTAAATAGTCGTATTAGGAACTTTTCAGTTTTTTTTTTGTTTTTTTTTTTGCAGTTCCTTTGACGGATAGATACTGGACCGTTTTAGACAAACGAGAATGTTAATTGAGATACATTTTCAATGAGCTGTCTAGACTATGGTGCAATCGATTTGTATTTCTTTGTGAAATCGATTATGATGATGGTAATTGTGGTTGTTGTGCAATAATTTGCCATCATGGTTTCGTGCAGAATTTTTCTGAATCTTCTTATAATACTTACTGATTCTAGTTTAATAATTTATTAATTTTTTTTTTAAAGGATGGTTCGATATATATTCACCTGGGCAAAATTATTTTAAAGTTAATTGATCATTTCCTAGATTCAACACAATGACCTGGACAAAATTATGTCTTATCACTCCTATGTATATCCATCTCGCTGAAGATAAACTCGATATTTCAATGTTTTTAAGCCAACGATTCTCAATAAACCGAGTTACGCTAGGGTTTGAGTGAGAAAAATTCCAAAAGTGACACGCTAAAGAACTCTTTTTTGACAACATAAATATAATATTTATGCCCGAATTATTATTTTTTCTTTTTTAATAGAATAACAGTTCATAAAGGGTTTCACATTTAATCTGCTGGGACCCGAGTGATAAATGTTTGGTTAGGTAATTTCTGGTGGTAACCACCCAGGCTACAAAGGGTGAAAATATATCATAAAAGAGACCCTTAATTTGAACCACTACTCCTGGGAGTCAAAAATTTGCTCTTTTTTGTGTGAATTCCTTCGAAAAATACCATTGTTTTTAAAGAAACGCCAAAACAAAAATTGTATAGGGAGTGCCTGATGGCAGACGGATTTGGATTTGAAATTATCATTGCTCCCTTTCTAACAGCGGCACATGGTTTCAGTCAACAAGATGCAGTGGTCTGTTCAACAACGTGTTTTTTGTGTGCAAGTGTATTTTGCAAACGCGAGGATTATTCTTCTTGTCTGAATCGAAATAGATGGAGCTGGAAGATGTCTAGCATCAATAGGACGATGTCACATCAAAAGTTTGCATAGGCTTTTTGCGTCAAACATTCCCCGGGTGTTTTATCTCCCTAAACGTGCGTATTCATTTGAGAATAAAAAAGGATTCGAGCAACTACCAAACAGATATCGGGAGTAAAACTCGCAAGTGGACACAGCCATGAAATTAACTCGCAGAGGGTAGACAGCTTTCCGAGAGTCAATATCACTATTGTAGTGAAAGTGGACTTGAGGGATTTGAACTGGCCCAACGCACTCGCCTGATTTGGTCCCATTTGATTTTTTTTTTTTTGTGGTGATACCTAAAATCCTGCGTTGACAACGATCTTCCCACGATCATGACTTTTGTATATATGTAGAATATTTAATATTTATGAAGCTACATATAGATATGTACATTAAGGGTGTCGGAATTTTTTTTATTTTTATATTCAAAATGGGTATGGCGGATCTTATAAAGGGCTTGGAAAGATGAAATTTTTGTTGAATAATTTTTAATGAACAACAACAACTTGTGTGTGTTCAAAATTATTCAATATAAATTGATGTATAATGCGCAGCATGCACTGCACTTGTGTGTGAATTTCCATTTACACACAAGACCCAATTTAAATGAAATTTTTGTTCTGGGACATTTGCCAGAATGGAATTGTGAGACCCCACCGCCGCACAGTTCGAAAAAGTGGTCAGGAGAACAAATTAAATTTTCGTCGATATGCTCTTAAAATTACTTACAATGTTTTATTTTGGCTTTCTTTTCTCATTTGTATTGACCGAACATTAATTTAAAAATGCTGTATAGTGTAAAGAGAGCAAGTTTCAACCAATTCCAGCATTCCATTTAGAAAAAAACATCTAGAAAATCGATCTATTTTTCGGGGGGATGTAAAAAGTTATGTCATGATATCTTGACAAGCAGATTTCAATGCTGTTTTCTAAGCAACAGGTTAAGAAAGCAAAAAAAAAAATCATTATAAGTTACTGTGACCTTATATAATATTGGTTTTTCAGACCGCTTTTTTGAACCCCTAATGTACATAAATGGAGAATTGCTCATTTAGAGTAAAAAGTAAATTATCTGTGATTATTATGGCACATTAAGTAAACACTCCAAAGTGGCCTTAAAAAACAAATTACTGAACTTTAAAGTTAAAACTAGGACCTAGGTTAGGTTGGTTAGGTTGAAGTGGCTGTCAGTCATGAAAACTGACACACTTAGACCATAAGTTGGCCCATTGTGATACCACAAGAATCTGGGAAGCCTTTTTCCCTACTCGATGAACCATTTGGAGCTTCTTATGAAGCGTAACAGACTACCTATGTCAACATTTACTAAATCAATAGGATCATTGAAGTAGAAATCTCCAAGATGGAGTCTTCGCCTATGAGATAGAGCAGGACAAGTGCATAGAAGATGAGGAATCGATTCTACCTCTTCCTCGTCCATACAGCTTCTGCAAAAATCGTTAGAGAATACGCCAAGACGCGTTGCGTGCTTGCCTATAAGACAGTGTCCGGTTATGACACCTATCATGGAGCTAATGTGCAATCTGCTTAGAGATATCAAACATTTAGACCGCTTAAAATCCATTACTGGCCAGATTTGTTTTGTTGCCCAGGAAGTGGTGATATTGTTCCACCTAACGTTTGTTTTCTCTAAAGCATCTTGCTTCAGCATAAGTTTACATGTAGCGATGGGAATACCAATATCTGCCTAACTAGGTAGAAGAGGTAGAGTTGTTCCATATTTAGCGAGTTCGTCGGCCTTACAATTACCTGGAATGTCTCTATGCCCCGGCACCCAACACAGGTGAATGTTAAACTGCTGCGCCATCTCCAGCAGAGATGAACGACAATTTAGGGCTGTTAAAGAGTTGGTAGAGACCGATTCCAGAGATTTGATAGCTGCTTGACTATCCGAGAAGATGCGGATATCTGTAGTTGATAACACGTTTTCTTTCAGCCAAGATAAGGCTTCTTTGATCGCCATAAGTTCCGCCTGGAACACGCTACAATGATTAGGAAGACGGAAAGAGAGACTTAATTTTAGTCTTTCTGAGTACACACCACCACCCACCCCATCATCAGTTTTCGATCCGTCGGTGTAAATATGGATTGATTCATCTTCCAAGAGAGCCGTATCCTCCCAGAGAACTCTAGAAGGAATGCTGACTTGAAAGTTTTTGCCAAACTGAAGTTTTGGGATGGTGTAATCAGTGCGACTTGTGATTGATCCGAATGAATTCAGAATGATGGAATGGCCAAAGTTGTTGTTGGTCCATTGTGAGGAAGCTTTAAGGCGAATGGCTGTATTTGCAGCCACTTGTTTGCTGAAAATATTGAGGGGTGTCAGATGGAGCAGAACGTCTAGAGCAGCGGAAGGTGTCGTACGAAGTGCTCCACTTATGCACAAACAAGCAGAGCGTTGGACTTTGCTCAATTTGTCGCAATTTACCGCTTTATCCAGAGCAGTCCACCATACTGTCAAAACTAGGACCTAAATGTCCTTAGATTTATAAGCTCCAATAAAATAAGCCTTTTTTAAGAAACAAATAAAATAAACCAAATAAATGTGCAGCTTCTGGCTATACATTTTACATGCTTAACCGAAATTCTCACTACTATACCTACCTACATCTCGATGCAATCCCCTTTGTATAAAAGTACAAAAACCTATATCTCAAAACCTCATTATTTGCACTTATTTGAGAAGAACAGAAAAAAACAAACTCATTATTTTTCTCAATAATTAACAAATTTAATTGTTTACCCAGCCTGACACAAAAAAATAAACTCTCACGACGAACAATAAAAATATCTACCAGCTACCGCCACTCTACTCCTCATTGGGGGACGAGATTGCATTTAAAACGAAAACAAAACAAAAAGTGAACAAAAAACTTTCCTTAATTGAATTCGGTTAAACAATTACGCAACAACCGAAAGAAGAAATCAGTATATAGAAAGAAGCATGGGAGGAGATGGTGAGGAAGGAGGTAGGTACACTGGAGATCGCTGGAGGGGTTGTGGAAATAGAGTAAGAAAATTTCTTCAAAAAAGAGAAACAAAAAAAAAATACAAAGAGGAAATGACTGAACAATGGGAAAACACAAAACCAGATGTTAAATCTTACCCAGCATTGCATAGAATTTCAAACTAAAGCTCTTGGTCCTTTTTAATTTATCCCTCGAGCCTGCCTCACCCTCTTTGCCCCATACCCAACATTGCCAACGAACGGAACCTCTCCATTACAGTGCTAACCGCAAAAGCAGCAGCAGCAGTATAGAAGTAGCAGCAACAGAAACAGCATCAGCATCAGCAGCAGACAGCAACAGCGGCTGCAACAAGCTCCGCCACTACTACTCGACCAACAATACCACCAGTTTTGTCAACCCCCAGCTGTATTGCCTTATATCAGGCACTCAAACCACCCCAAACCCAACCCCAAAATGCCTTAGCGAATGATGATTCAATTGTCAAAGTTAAATTACTTAATTTTGGAAAACTCTCTCCTCTATCGTACTCGCATCTGAATCTTTATTTGAAATGTTACACACAAAAAAAAACTAATTAACAAACACTTAACATTTAAGAATGAGAAAGTAACAGTTAAAAACGGAATAATTCAGTCCACCAAAGTGTATTTTTGAAACATTTTTAATATCTTCCTCCTTTGATAAAAATAATACTCCCCACAACATGGAGTGAGCTCAGCAGAGGACGCAGGAGAAACTATTATGAAGAATGGTGTCATTTTGACGTTTTCAGTGCGAGCTGTATAGCGAAAGTTTTTCCACAAAAGTTTGCGTGGGAAATTCTTATTGTATTTTAATTTTAAAAGAATTCAATCTTTTTTAAATTGATTTCATTTATAATATTTGTATGGGAAGAAGGAAAAGGTGAAATTTAATTCAACGCCTTTAAGAGGACCAACGAAAATTGTGTGTGGTGTGTGTGTTTTCTCTTTCAGCCAACGGCGATGTACTATGATGTGGTGCTGAACTCTGGCACATTTTTTGTTGATTTGGGGGGGGAACAATAAAATGATGCAATGTTGACTACGACACGGTGACCATTTTATTGGAATGGGAATTAAATGTACCCCTCCCCTAAGGAATGTTATTGAAAGGAGTTTCATATTTTTAAGGGATGTTGAGAATTTTTTGGGATAGGTACATATTTTATGCCCGGGAAGGTACATAAGGGTGGGCGTTTTATATAGTCGATGTAGTGTTTGAAATTTAATTGCCATTTTTTTTTGCATGCAAAGTGATTCGCGTTAAATCTACCAACAAAATTCAGGGCAAAGTAGGCAAGAACAAAATTGTATTAAAATAAATACCCAAAATGGAAAAAATATAATTAAAAACCATGGCAACACCTACAGCATTATTTTTTTAGCTTTCGGAAAGCCAGATGTCCATTCCTATGGCTTTTTGTCTTCATTTAGGATCATCAAAGATGACCTTGTTTTAAAAGAACACCCTAATGTACATTATTGTAAAGGTATGTTATGTTCACAGAAATGGTTATTTGAGAATGTTATTTTTTATTAAAGGGCTCTTGATGGGCTTAGGGAAAAAAAAGCAAGTTGCTTGCGGCTATAGTTCATTGAGTTTTAGAGCTTTTCAGTGTTTAATCAGAATATTATCAATTATATTGGCCTTAGAACAGTTGTTTAAAGCTTTCAGTGGAAAACACTTTTGACAACTTTTTGCTTATAATAAAACAGTGAACTACTGTTGTTCGTGAAAGGTAGTTTACAAGGAAAATATCTCCTGCCAAAATCGATTTTAAACATTAATTTTTGTTTTACTCGACTTATGGAAAAATATTTTAGTTTTTGACGGCACACTCAGAAATTTTACATATATTCAACAAGGGGCTAGCAAAGTGTTACTATCAAAACTCTAAAAGCCCTTGGTAATTATTTTCCCTTTCGCCTCCAGTGGCAATTAAGTTTTAAAACAGTACTATTTGGAATTCAATTCTGGGATCTGCTCTTTACCAGTCTAATAGGCTGTGTTCTGGTGAATTTGTAATACGGTGCGTAGCTTAATGCTGAAAATAAATAATTCTGTGGTGTTTGGTAGAAACATGATAACTCCATTTTAAAATTTGCGTCCTTGCGTCCACTTTACATCGACCTACAACCTAAACGGGTGAACCGATTTTCTTCAAATTTGAAACATAATTTTTCAAAGGTTCTGTTCATAAGCATTTCAAATTTGAAGAAAATCTGTGGCCTCGTTTACACTCTAGCTTGATTTAAAGTGGGCGTAAAGACGCTAATTTTAAAATGGAGTTATCAGGTTTCTACCAAACACCACAGAATTATACACTTACATTTTGAAAGATAGGTATGAAGTATTTTTGTTTTTGTTATTCATGTAGTATTGCTGACGGGATAGAAAAACTAACTCAATATGATTTTACCAGCAAGGGTCTCACACGTGTTTGACAAGCTTTTCTCGTCCCCTATGGAAAACTTTTCAAAGCCTTCACTTAACTTGGCAACAGCTTTTTCTGGGGGGTATTTAACGGCTCTTCGGGTTTCTAGTCCCGAACTGCTGGTCCTTTATATCATCGACCTTTAACCGTTTTATAATAATAGAATATGAAGAAAATTTGAAAAGAAAGTCTTCTGTTTAAGTGGAGTGACTGAATATTTATGATTCAAGTTAAAAGTTCAAGTGAGCTCAACTCCATAATTGCGTTTCGCCCAGGTACGATAGTTGGGCTCATCAGTTAGTAAGCTTTATCAATGGATTTCAACCGTCTTATCAAATCAATTACTTTCAACCGACTTATCAACAGACTTTAACCGACTTATCAACAGTTTAAATGGTGACTAGCCGTACAAATTAATTCACAAAAAATTGTACTGTTGCTAACAAAATCGCTTCCTTATTATAATAAGTTTGGAAAAGTAGGTTCCTAATTCAATGTATTACTGAAGTGTTTGACCTATGGCAACAATAGAAATAGACTCAAATTGCAAGTAGTACAGGTAAAAGTCTTTCGAATAAAAAAAAATTTGTAATATCATGAAACTTGGTGAAAACGTTTCATGTACTATGAGAATCAGAAATCAAGAGTCTATAAAAATATTTCACATGGAAGGGTGTTTTTTGAGGAGAGGGAGGGAAATTGTTGTGTATCAAACAGAAAAATTACTTTTGGACACATGTTTTAAAGGTAGTTTTGAATGCTGAATTAAATGACACAAAAACCAAGTCGATACGGCCTCCGTGAAAAAAGTTATTGTCATTTTTATGTAACGATGACTATATTTTCAGTATAAAAGTTTAATACTATCGAAAACCAGTTGAAAATAATGGTCCGTCGATGAAACGTTCATTTGTCATGAAAATCAATTATAAGAGGAGTATATAAAAATATCTGTTGTTAAAGGGTATTTTTTTTGGGGAGTTGAGGTAGTGGTGGGATACCATTAAACCTATCACAAAAATGGTACCCCCTTGAAATTTTGTTAAAAGGTGCTATGGACTAACAGAATGAAGAATTTAAAGAGTCTATAGGAATATTTTGCTAGGAAGGGTGTGCTTTTTGAAGATAGGGCGAAGTGTGTGGTTATTTTTCAAAAAAATGTAAAAGAATGGTACCCTCAAGAAACTTGGTAAAAGTGTTTCATTTACTACGAGAATGAATAATCAAAGGAGTTTACAAAATATCAGGGGAAAAAGGGTGTTTTTGTGGGTTTGGGTTAAGGCTGCTATTTGTTTTTGGAAACAATTTTTGTTTTTGGAAAAAGTATTATACTTTCCTTCACCCATTAAAAACATCCTTCCACTATATAGATATTTTTATACTCTTTTGATTCTTCATTTCGATAGTTCAAAGCACATTTTTATAAAGTTTCATGAAGGTACCATTTTATTCAAATTTAAAAGTTTTGCGACCTTTAGTCCAAATGCGTTTCGCCCAGGTACAACAATTGGGCTCATCAGTTAGAAGGTCGCAAAACTTTTAAATTTGAATTTCAATTCAAGAGTCCACAAAAACAAAAAAAAAAATAATTTATTTTCAATTATTTACGTTTTTATTCTTAAGGTACCATTTTATGGTAATAGTCCCTAAGCAAGCAAGTCGACCTGTGAAGTAACAATAGTACTTACACAAACACTAGATTACTATAGCAAACCTCACAACCAGCGTTGCCACGATGAAAAAAAATAAAGGGGGCCATTTAAAAAACTCTGGGCCACATTTCGGGCAAACAAACTTCAATGAATCATGATACGCAGTGAAACAAAAAGTTACGAAGTTTTATCAAAATTGTTAATCGCTTTTGAGGAGATTTGAAAACAAGAACTACTTCAGCATTACTTTTGGCTTTTTAGCCATATATCATTTATATAACTCTCCTATACAAAATATTTCCGTTTGAAAACGAGGAAATTAGAATATGAGGGCCATTTCTGGTTGACGTGGGCCAAAGGGCCTTCACTCAAAGTAGAGGGCCAAATGGCCCTATCGGACACTTTGTGGCAAAGCTGCTCGCAACATATACCTTAAAGTACAGTTGTGGTGATAACACAACGCATGACATTGCCAATCATTTTTTTATCTTCTTTTTCCAACTGAAACTACTTTTGACTTTATTTCTCAACTTTTAGCATTCTTATTTTTTTTATATAATCGCGTATATTTTCTTTTTCGACATTATTTCCTTGTCGATGGTAAATAGGGTAATAAGTTTGATTCGACTTTATTGCCTTCTGCCACAGATACCTACTATAGGGTGTTTCCATCGTTACGGTTGTGACAGTGAGACTCCATATTTTATTAATTATTCACATACTATTCCCAATTTATAAATAATAACTTTACTATTCTGTAGGACACCTGAAGCCCTTTTAAACAAATAGTATATTAAAGTATGAAAAATTAGTGGTTCAGTTATAGGATGCAATTTGGTTGCGTTACGGGTGTGACCTTAGAAAACTGGTGATTTGCGATTAAGATATCTAATTTTCATGTGGCGTAAAATATTGCATGAAAAGTTTGTATCATTCCTTTGCAAATATTAACCCAGATAGTTGATCTTCAGTTTCAGTTAAGAAATGAGAACCAAAACTACGAAAAACTTTACAAAATTTCTATTTGAAAACGTTACGGGTGTGACAGGTCATCGTTACGGGTGTGACCGAGTATGATTTGTATGCCTAAAAACAATATAATATACTATATTTGAACGGGAAATTGTTGTCATCGATGTATAATCATTTCTCACATAATGTCAGAAACACTTTTTCTAGAAAAATTAAGTTTTTCTCACTGAAAAGTGAATAGATTTCTCACTTCAATGAGATTTTTTTCATTTTCTTTTAAAATAGGGAAAACTTTCACTTAAAGCCGATTTAAATTATACATAAAGTAGATTTTCTTAGAATTATATCCCTACGTCATGAATTTCATATCTAAAAGCAACAAAACTAAAATTGAGTTGAAAAACAGAAAGATTTTGATTGGAAATGCCAACCTGTTACGGGTGTGACATAGACTTAAAATTTTAAATACGGGGTCAGTATTAATTTCAACGTCTTGAAATTTTGTCTGACAGTAGATCATAGTATTCTCCGTTTTTCCCCAAATTATTACATTGAACCAAATTTTTTTCTTCTAGTAATGAAACATATTTTTTTTTGTTACGGGCGTGACACTAACCACTTTATGAATCAACTGCCTAAAAACAAAAATTGTATTTACTATTAAATAATTAAATGACACGAAAACGTGCTTAGAGTTTTGATTAGGGCAAATAACCACCGGTTCTCAAATTGTGAAACAATTAATTATTGAAAATAGGGGTTTGAGCTTCTGATAACAAAAAGTGACTTTTGGAGACCTATTCTGCAAAGTGGTTCGAGCTTCGAAATAAGCGGCGATAAAAAAAATTATTGATAATTTCACTTTTAAAATGAAACATGCAATCTTTTAAAACCGTCTTTCGGTCGTTTTTTCAATTCTAAGTCATATTTTGTGATTTTTCGTAAAGGGTCGATTTCTATGGAATCACCCTATAGTAACTTTTTTTATCGTGGGACGTAGAGCTATTTTCCAGTTATATCAATAGCCCTGTTTTTTAGAGCATTTTTATCTTCGCTTAGAAAAAGTAGCATGTTAAATAAAACAACAATTTGGTATAACTCCGTATTGTTGTTGTATTTAACATACTACTTTTTTTTCAAGCGAAGATAAAAATGCACTAAACAACAGGGCTAATATTAGGTGTGTTTTGTATTTTGTTGACCTCCTTTATGTGAACATTAAGATACGTTCCACATTCAGCCATAGAGTTACTGGAGTTCAAATGTGAAGTAAATTTGTTGTTGTTGGAATTTGCATTGGAAAATTTGCCTTAATGTGAAGTATTTCTTAATGTTCACATTAAGGAGGTCAACAAAACACGCCTATTGTGTGAGCTATAGACCATATAATGATGTTAAAAAAGATAC
Source organism: Dasysyrphus tricinctus (assembly GCA_963921185.1). Taxonomy (NCBI): domain Eukaryota; kingdom Metazoa; phylum Arthropoda; class Insecta; order Diptera; family Syrphidae; genus Dasysyrphus; species Dasysyrphus tricinctus. The sequence goes on from OY992530.1 coordinate 301,083,374, forward strand.
ATTTACATACATTGATATAAATACAAAACGTCAATAACAAGTCAGTAGTAGTTTGATCAACCAACTCAATTTTTGAAGAAGAAGAGAAATGGCTCGCAATTACAAAATATTGAAAAAATTGTCATTTTTATTTGTACTGAATGCGATATCTATGTAACACTTGTACCTGTGCTTCTACCTTATTAGCCAAACCACAATCAAGCGTTCGGTCGCGCCGACTTTGACATATTGAATAGAAACAATGGGATCTTATGGGGCAATCTTAAATGTTACCTCAGGCGTCGGGCTTGCCTCAGATCGTAAATATCGTAAGCCTGAGCCAAACGCCCGAATAGATCTATTTTCTATTTCGGTGGCGCTTTGACAGCTGAAATAGACGTTTTCTTTTTTTTGTGTTATTCTCTTTTTGGTGCGGGAAGTGTTTTGATAAATATTTAATTCAATTTTATATCTCAGATATAAAAGAGATTAGTAATTCTTTAAATAGTTAAACTAAAGATTGTGTGTTTGTTTTTATTAATAAATACAACGAAAACAGCAGCAATACAAGTCATTGTACATGTTTGAAGCTGATTTTGTTGCAGTTCAATATGCAGATTGGATATAATAGAACTATGGCAATTTATTAATGTGTTTCTTTTATCCTTTTATTTACATATCAATTGAATAAAACGAGACAGTGTAAACAAAAAACAACCAAACAAATAAACCAAATATTCCTGTGAAATTAATTGTTTTTGTTTAATTTTTTGTCATTTCCAAATACCTACAAATTTTTTTTATAATATTTGACAGCTGTTTGACTGTTCTCTTTCTTGGGCATGTTCGATTGCCTGAATCAATTTAAGTTTCGGAGAAAGTGGTTACGTACACTGAGCCAGGTTCTGTAAAGATGAAAGCTGAAACAAAACACATGAGTTTCGTTCCATTTTTAACAGTTTCTCGACGAATTTTGTCGATGCATGTTATAAAACATGAGCACTGGTTTGCGTTCTTCGAAAGCAATAAAAGTTTTTCAGTTGACATATATGGTTACTTCACGTTCACACATAAGGTTAGTTTGTTAAGGGTGAAAATTTGTGAAAAGTTCCAAGGAATTTCACTCAACTATTATGTAGCAAAGTAAATAAAGCAAGTTGAGCATTTTTAAATAAATGAAATCCATACATTTTATTGAAATATGAATAGATGTCAAACGGGACTAAAAATAAAGTTCTGTCTTACGTATAGGGGGGTTTACATGGATCAACAGTATGTCCAACATTATTGATAACCTTTTTCCTTTCCTTCGCACCTAATTTCAAAAAGAGTCAGAGAAAGAGAGTCATCGTGTAATAAGGGTCTATAACCGTGTTGGTAATATGGGACCATTTTCGGAATGAGAATTTCTGTGTGGTAAAAATTAATGATAATTAACATATATGTACAGATTATGATATGTGGTGAATTATGTGATGCGGAGTGGTGTGGTTGTATTAAAATCCTTTTTCCAATTTGTATCTTTTTCGCATCGTACAAACTTCATTATGACACTTTGACATTTACAAATGTCAAAAAGGTGTGTTAAGTTAATTTTTGCAAGAACTCTCACTGTTTTAGTCGTTTAAACTGGATTTTCTTAGGGCCAGTTGTACATCCATGGTTCAGCAAATTTTAACTTGCTGATTTTGGCGGATTAATTGTAGTCCAATGATGGTTTGAGGTTCAAGTAAGTGGTATAAGCCATGTATGTGCTTGAACCATTGTAACTTCGTAGTTATTTCGCCGAAATCAGTGGGTTAAAACAGCGGAGCCACCGACCAAAATTTGAAACACGTTTGTAAAATGATTATGCCGATACTCTTGTTTAAACAAATTGTGAAATAGTTTCATACTAATATTAATCGACTAGTTATTTTAAAAAAATGTTCGGGATCCTGATTTTTCATTGCTTCATAATTGAGAACAAAAAACCATACGTATGCCTGCTCAAATTTAGCTCCTGATCCCACCGCTGCTTTTGTTCATAAATAAAAGAGAGACTTTTTGACCCCCTTTTCTGTGAAGAATTTTCACTGTGTTAATTTAAAGGAACAGAACTTTTGTTCTGTCATATTCGTAATTTGTCAACGCCCGAAGCTTGAAGCTACATTCTGTTTTGCAAATTTAAGGGTCGCGCTTTTTGACACAGATTATCGTAAAGTCGATTAAACGCCCGTCAAAGCGCGACCGACCGAACGCGAGATTGTGATTTGGCCATATTTCACGGCACCGGTGATGTGCACTGGGATTTTTTTTCATTGAGCCTAGGGCCGCTGTGGCGTCCTAGCACTCTCCAGTACTTTTAGAGAGCGCCATATGCCCCAATCGGGGTTACAGGATTTAATGATGATTGTCGACTTTGGTAGATCAGTGTTAAAAATCAAATAAAATGTTTGCCATATTTGACGAATATGTTTGAACAAAAAACGTGTAATGGTCAGAAATTAATATTCGTACAAACTTAACTTTTTATTTTATACTCGTTAGATACAATAAATATCGTTGTTTTTAAAATAATTTTAATTATGATTTTGTTTCCTTTTTTTCAGATAGTTTTGGGAAAACCCCTTAGGGCGTCGGGGAAAACCCCTTGAGGCATCTTTATTTTAAAAAAGTAAGTTGTTTAAATAAAAAAAATATTTTACTTTTATCTTCTTTATTCTCATGATAAAAATTAAATACATTAATTAAATAAAATTGAAGTCCGATACGTTTTAATTTATACTTTACTTTATATGTAGTTTTTAAAACTAAAATGTACTGATGCAAATTCTTAAATTTGCTTGAAAACTAAAAAGGTATTTTTAGGAAAAGGCTTTAAAGTTAAAAAATTGTACCAAGTTGTATTTTTAAGGAGAAATGGGGTTAAAACAAAAAATAATATAAGATTTTAATAATTATTGTTCCTGTTTGAAAGGGTTTACTAAGACGATGGACTTAGAGGATGTGTTGGAACCCGTCAAAAGTATCCTCCTTTTTACCATCCTTATAATACGAATATTGAATATTATGGTATGCCGTGGTGTTTGGCAAGATTGTATGAGAAAGAGCTTTTCTCTTAATTATTTTTTGTTTCTTGTTGTTGTTCTTTTTATTATTATTTCGAAAAGAGCTTTCGGAATCGGATTTTATTTTAAGATCCAGATAATACTCTTCTTGGTAACTTTATATTCTTTGATTCAGTTTTAAAGATTTTTATGACCTTTAGTCCATATATGCGTTTCGCCCAGGCAAGACAGTTGGGCTCATCAGTTAGATGCTGTCGTTACCCTTCTAAGGCGCCAGTTATACATATTTAGCTATCATTGAAACTCATCATTGAAAATTTTAATGATTGATTTTGAGACGTTTAAGAAGTAAAATCATTTATTGGAAAAATAAAGCTAGAGACTTAATTAATATTTCTAGCCAAAAAAATTGTTCAAATAGGCCCAACTTTCCACAAAAATTGACTTAATTTTTCAATGATCATTGGTAAGGTAGTTTAATCATTGAAAAAAGAAAAGTCTTTTTATGTGGAGAGTTGGGCCTATTTGAACAATTTTTTTGGCAAGAAATATCAATTAAGTCTCTAGCTTTATTTTTCCATCAAAATAATAAATGATTTTACTTCCTAAATGTCTCAAAATCAATCATTAAAATGATAGCTATAACTGGCGCCTAAGACTCAATATTTTTGTCGATGATTATCAACACTAATAAAACTTGCAGGACAAAAACACTGCAAATTATATTCTTCTAGGAGAACTTGGTTAAATTCATGCACCTAGAAATGAATAGAGAGCCCGTGGTTCAGTCTTAAAGATTTTTATGACCTTTAGTCCAAATATGCGTTTGCCTGGGCGAAACGCATTAATTAATTCAGTTTTAAAGATTTGTATGACCTTAAGTCCAAATATGCGCATTTGCCTGGGCGAAACGCATATTTGGACTAAAGGTCATAAAAATCTTTAAAACTGAATTAATTTCAATAAAGTCCACAAAAATGAAAACAAAAACAATAATTTCTTATTGTTTGTGTTTTTCTTCTTCATATGTATATTCTTTGGTTAAAGGCTAGACATGTTTCGAGATAAAGCTTCATCTAGGTAAAAACGATATATTTATGTATGTGTGGTACCTACATTTATTCAAAGCACAAATAGTATGTGGTATAAAAAAACAAATACTTGGGAGTAGTACCTACAAACTATTGTTGCCCACTCATTATCCTTAAGAGTTTCTATTAATGCACTCATACAAGATTTTTCAAGTCACGTTTTCTAAGAAAATTTCATTAGTTTCCATCTGCTGACTAATTTATATGAGTCCACTCAGCAAAACAAAAATTAAATAAATAAAAAAAAAGAAGAAAAATCATGTCCTTTTGCTTAATGAGGTCAAAATAATCATATTTCTCCGTCAGTGGGTCCACAACTAATAGTAATCGATTGCCAAACATGACGTTAATTTCTGTCCCACTGTGTTTCATTAGCTACAAAAATACCCAAAGCAGCTGCCGCAACAGAACACCGATTAGACCCCCCAAAAACTACCCTGGGTTTTCCCCAAAGAAGCCTTCTCGTCCCCTCCTTTATTAAGCCTCTTATTGACTGTATATCTATACGCCTAACTAAAGGTAATGCAATCAAATTGTTTTGATTAAGTTTTGTACCTCCTCCACTCTGGCCGCACCGAATATTTCCTCGTCTTATGGTCCCGATCCAGGCAAAACCACTCTTCTCAAGCATGTTTACGTCAAAAAGAGAATAATAAATCATTTTTCGACATCCTTTCGGGTATTGAAATATAAATTATCCTTTTGACATTCTCTGGGGATGAAAGCGTCGTCGTCGTCGTCGTAGTCGTTGCTTTATTCTCGTCGGCGTTGTGGCGGACGTGATGGAGCATCGGTAAAATAAACACTTACCGCAGAACTCTGGCGTTAAGCTACAACCTAATATAGGTACCTACACCTACATACCTTCCCAACGCGCAACGCAACACAACAACGAGAAATGGATAACCAACTAAATTTAAATTAATTGAATGAAAGTCTTTAGCAGCCAGAAGCTGAGGCTTTGAAATTAATAAATTAAAATGTATAATTTTTTTTTTTGAGAAGAGGAAGTTTATTAAGGTAGAACTGTACTGACATGAAGTCAAATTGATAGCTAAACATTTTGGCCTGGTTATGAGATATGTATAGGTTGGAAGTTTAAAAGACAAATGGTGTCAAGTTTGTTGTAAAGTTTATGTTAATTTGGATGAGTGACAGGCTGAGGTGGTTTGGTTTGATATTTTCTCAAATTAATTTTCTTTAAACTATCAGTAGGATTACTTGCAGGCTTTTTGGTGTTCGATCAACGATACCTTTTTTCTAGTAGATCAAATCAATCCCCCCAAAGGTAAAATAATTTCCGGGTTTTCCAAAGGCCCTGGCTGCAGTCATGGGACAAGACGAGGAGAGAAAAGAGTCACATTAAATAAAATACACTCGAAATCATTAGGGACACCTTTTTAGAAAGTATACAGACAATAGCTTATGCATTTTCTAGAGCTCGAACGAATCAAAGATGGCATGCTGCAAAGTTGAACTATACTTACTGAGCTATTAACCATGCCTAAGAACAAGTCGGTATGATGATTTTTCAAAATTGTTTCAATAGCCTATTGAATAGACCTTTTAAAATGGAACAATTACGTGCAAGGGTTTTTATTATTGAATATGTTTGTTTGTCCCATAAGCATGCTTAAAACCAAAAATGCTACAAAATTCACCCATGCGTTTCTGAGAGAATGGTCACACTGGCCACTTTTCAGTATTTTTGGTATAACTCGAAGACTAAGCCGAGTTTGACAATTTTAGACATAAAACTTTTTGTTCAAAATTAAATTTTCTATCGAAATGGATAGTTTGGAAAATTTCTTAAAAAAATTTAAGCAGGAAAAGTAAACAAAAACCAACATAAAAAAATCGAAAAATCAAAGATTTTTAAATTTTTTTCTAAATTGCGTATAGTTTTTTTCGGAGCAAAAATACGCTCAAGACATGCATGAACAAAGTAAACTAGAGTCTTACGGCTTTAATATAACATGTTAAAAAGCCATATTATTAGAAAATTGACAGAGATATAGTCATTCAAACTTTACCATTTCTTATAATTTTTCGCAGTTTTTGCCCGAAAGCCTATTTTTTGGTACTTTATGACAAAGTTAACGTTCCTAGCAACTAGTACCAAATCTTATGTTAATCGGACCAGCCGTTCGGTCTGTAGGTCTGAGAGCATTTAAAAACAGCCGAAAAACGAAATTGCGAACTTACATGCTTTTTATAAATTTTGTATAGTTCTAATGTCATATTATAACAAAAATTTGATTTAGAAAATTTTTACGAAAGTGAAATTTGCCTATTGTACCGAAAAAGGAACTTTTGGGCCAAAACTGCGAAAAATTATAAGAAATGATAAAGTTTGAATGGGAATATATCTGCCAATTTTTATAAATACTAATTTTTGAATATGCCATATTAAGGCCTTTAGGCTCTACCTTATTTTGTCCCTGCATGCCTTGACCCTATCTTTGCTTCAAAAAAAGTTATGCACAATTTATTAAAAAATTTAGATATCCTTGATTTTTTGATTTTTTTTAGGTTGGTTTTTGTTAACTTTTCCTGCTTAAATTTTTTGGTAAATTTTTTGAACTATCCATTTCAATAGAAAATTTAATTTTGAACAAAAAGTATTATATGTAAAATTGTCAAATTCGGCTTAGTTTTCAAGTTACACCAAAAATATTGAAAAGTGGCCAGTGTGACCATTCTCTCAGAAACGCATGGGGAATTTAGAAGCATTTTCGGTTTTAAGCATGCTTATGGTCCAAACAAACATATTCAATAAGAAAAACCCTTGTACGTAATTGTTCCTTTATACCCCTCATTTTCCGGTCTATTCAATAGGCTACAAGTTTGTGAGAAGAAAATAGTGGCCTAGATATCTGATTATTCTTACTATTCTGTTTGTGGAACCCCGTCACGGCCTTCCTCATATCTCTCAGCTTTGCTGCACAATGTTTACTGTGCTTCCTTCTTGAGCGTTTTCTGAATGATTGGTAAGTGGATTTCATAGTGTGCTCGTTGCACCTAAAAGTGTGACCAATTTACTTCTGACATCTACCTTCTCAAAGTAATGTCAATTGGGTTCTGTACGGCATACGGCTATTATGGTGAGCCACTCCCACGTTTGATTTTCGGTTAAACCAAAATACTCTCAAAACTTCAGTTGACGAAAGAATGCAACTTCCGAATGATTGCAGTAGTCATCATTCAAGCCTAGCTTGTCATCGGTGGATCGAAACACAAAGCGCAATGCAATGCAGTAGGCACTTTATGTTTACTCATCATCATCGTGTCCTGTAACCCCGGCTGGGGCATAGGGCGTCAACAAAACGTCTCCATCCTTCACGGTCTGCTGCAAGGTACTTAAGCTGTGGCCACGTCTTTCTCTGGGATTCTGCTTCCGCTAAGACAGTTGATTTCCATGTTGTTCTTGGTCTTCCAACCCGCCGTGCACCCTGAGGATTCCATTCAAAGGACTGCTTTGCAATTTCATCGTTTGGTTTCCTCAGTGTGTGACCAATCCAACGCCATTTACGCTTTCTTATGTCGACGTCCAGCCGCTCTTGACTTGTCCTGCGCCACAATCCCTCATTTGATATTATTTGTGGCCAGCGAATCTTTAGGATGTGGCGAAGACAGCGATTCACAAAAGCCTGCAATTTCTTCGAAATGGTAGACGTGACTTTCCAGGTTTCACAAGCATATAACAGCACGGATTTGACATTGGATTCGAAGAATCTCAACTTAGTGCGACTGGATTTCCAAATTGGGGACATAGTACCGAAGGCAGCACGAGCTTTATTTATTCTACTTTTAACGTCCAGATCCGTACCACCGTTTGCAGAAACAATACTGCCAAGGTAGTTAAATTGTTCCACTACTTCAACTGGCGTCTCCTGTAAAATAATACGCTGCTGTGTGGAGCGGCCTGTGAGCATTATTTTTGTCTTTTTGCTGTTAATTCTTAGACCACTCGACTCTCCCTTCACTTGCAGTGTTTGGCACATCCCGTTCAGCCCACTGATGTTATTTGCCAGTAGACATATGTCATCGGCATAGTCTAAATGACTGAGCCTTTCGAACGGTCTCCATTGAATGCCCTGTCGCTCAGCTGTACCAACACTGGCCGTCAATACGTCGTCCATCGCCAGCACGAAGAGAATTGGCGATAGAACATCCCCTTGTCTCACACCCTGTTGCACTACGAAGGAGTCGGATAGCTGCCCATTGTGCAAAACAAAACACCTCGCGTTGTTGTAGGACTCTTTAATAATGGCAACAATTTTTGGTGGAATTCCTCTACCAAGCAACGATCTCCATATACATTCTCGGTTAACTCGATCAAAGGCCTTTTCAAAATCCACGAACATGAGGTAAAGCGGTGATTGATATTCCATTGACTGCTCGAGGACGATACGCAGGGTGTTGATATGGTCGACACACGATCGACCACTGCGGAAGCCAGCTTGATGCCTCTTGAGTGTAGACTCGATTCTATCCTTTATTCGCTCGAGTATGATTGTTGCCATTAGTTTTGGGAAAACGGACAAAACGGTGATACCACGCCAATTGTTGCAATTCTTTAAGTCACCTTTCTTTGGCAGCTTAACAATCACACCATCCTTCCAGTCCCTGGGATAGCTTTCGTTTTCCCAAATGTTTTGTATCAGCGGATGTAAAATACTAGCCGCTGCAACGGGATCGGCTTTCAGGAATTCAGCTGGTATTCCATCCAGTCCAGCTGCCTTGTTGTTTTTGAGGAGATTTATTGATGTACGAATTTCCGATTCTGACGGGGGTTCGATGTCAATACCCCTATAGGACCTGCGCATCTCGTTTAGTTGGGGCACTTCAGCACTCTGCTCAACTGAATCCTCATTTAGCAGGGCACAAAAATGGTCCTTCCATCTACGAAGCTGATCCTCAATTGATACCAAAAGTGTGCCATCCACATCCATTACAGGATGATTGGTGTTGCTTTTTTTCCCGATAACATCTTTGGCTATTTGGTACAATTCCCGGATATCTCCTCTTCTGGCAGCGCTTTCCGCATTATCTGCGAGTCCATCCAACTTCACCCTCTTGTCACGTCTCACACAGCGGTAGACCATCTTATGTGCAATGCGGTACTCTCTTCGCAAGTCAGCCTTTCGTTGAACATCAGCTTCGGCATTTATTTGGATTTTCAACGATTTGCGAAGTTCGATCTTATCCCAGGTGTCTTGGGATATCCAAGAGTCTCTACGTCTCGTTCGCTTGGGTACAGTTTCGGATCCAGCCTCCATAAAAACACTTTTAATTTCACCCCACATCTCATCAATTGTTGAATTCTGGATTCCATTTAATGACGAGGCTCTGTCGTTAAGGGTGGTGACATAGTTTCGACATATGTTGGGGTCATTTAAAGCATTAGTAATGAATTTTGTGCTCCTTGCTGCATCCTGCGCTGGTTTTTGTACGGCAGCGGTTCGTAGTTTGAGACTCATCAGAACCAAATGGTGGTCGCTTCCCACATCGGCATTTCTTATACTCCGGACATCACACATAGACTTCCTCCATCGCTGCTGAATCATGATATGATCAATTTGGTTTTCGGTTTGACCATCCGGATGCACCCAGGTAATTTTGTTGCACGTCTTATGTTTAAATACAGTCCCACCTATCACAAGACGATTCGCGTTACAAAAGTCGACAAGCAAGTCACCATTTTCATTCCGTGACCCCACGCCATTTCTTCCCATCACGCGTTCCAGTCCGTAATTGTCTGAACCGACTTGGGCATTAAGGTCTCCCATAACGACTATGATGTCGGCTCTCGGAACACTACTGTAAACGGAGTTAAGATGAGTGTAGAACGCGGTTTTGTCTTCCTCGGTCGCTTCATTTGTGGGGGCGTAGCACTGAATAATTGTGACGTTACGAATTTTTGAACGAAACCTTGCTGTCATTAATCTCGCAGAAATGGGCGCCCATGAGATCAAACTACGCCTCGCTTCTTCGTTCAACATAATTCCGACACCATGCAGTCTTTGGCCACCCTCTCTTTCATCTTCGCCGGAATACAGCATTCTCGTCTGTCCAGTGTCTGATCTGTATTCAGCTCTTCCTCTCCACTTAGTTTCGCTTATGCCCAGGATACTGATCTTTAGGCGAAGCATTTCACGCTCAACCTGCTCGTATCTACCATCGCTGTACAAGGATCGAACGTTCCATGCTCCGATTTTCGTACGTATGCGGTAGCCAAAAGTAACATTTGCGCTTCTTGAAAGACTTCTTCTATTTGTCAACGATTCATTTATTATTATGGCGTCTTGATTGACGCTCGTACATGAAGGATGCCGCACCCCCAAATCCGATGTGCGGTTTACTGCAGCCGAAGCTACAGAAGGATTTTCTATAAAAAGATTACCTCTTGGGGACTCATTTCCATTTGTTGTCATAATTCATGTATTTGCATATATCCTTCCACCATGGTGTTTTCCGAGATATGATTAATAACATACATAAGCTCAGATTTGACAGGCACACCCGCCTTTTGTATGGTCAAACACATATCTGCTCGAGGCCGCCCACTATGGGAAAACAGACGCCTTTTGTAGCCGCCCAATATGGGTTACAGACGCTACCTGCTGCTGCCGTTGGCCTTTTACCAAAAAAAGCTCCTCCGCCACCAGACTATCATGCCGTTGACCGCCACCTGCAGTTCATCCGCCTTAAGGGGGCTTTTAACCATCCCGAGGACAAGTTTGTGCCCTGACCAGCATAGCTGGGTTGTCTGCTTATCCCGGCATCCATTCGGTCCCCCTGCACGTTAGCGTTACCCGCCCTCTACCACGTGGAGGTGTGCATAGGGATTTTCCTATCATTGAGCCTAGGGCCATATGGCGTCCTAGCACTCTCAAGTACTTTTAGAGAGCAAGAGAGCATGTTTACTACGAGAAGCAATTTCAAAAACATTTGACCCGTATTAGGTTCAGGTATTGCCAGATCGATTAGCTTTACAGTCAAATTCTGGTATAGCATTAAAAGGGTTAAACTTAAGGTGTCTACTTATTGAACCGAATTATTTAGGTGGTCTATTAAAGTCGGCAATGACATCTCCAAACATTTTAATGTCGTCTAGGCATGCAGCCTTATTATAATCGTTCTTAAGGAAAAGCCAAAGCTTTTAAGCCACAATAATTCTTCAAAAGTCAGTTTAATTACTTTCTTTTATTATTTGATAAATTTGCCTGTTTATAATTACTGGCACTTACAAATATTCCTCCGTCACTTACAAGGAACAGGCGAATTTATGTAAAAGGATTTCCCAAATAAAAGCCATTACAACTCCCTATTCCATATCGTCCCCCTCATGCCAGAACCATGAATGTGCAAATTTGCCGATTTTGAGTTAATGATGTGGGTTGATTAACCTTTGGATAATCTATGTTACACCAAAACTTAGAATGCCATGCATACAAGGAAACCACAGTATTTAAAAATGTCAATTACATGAATGTAGATTTCAGTCTCATCAAGTTGAGCCAGAAACACGAATGTGGCACATTCATGTTTCTGGCTCCCAACTGATGGGAATTATCAGCACAAAAACCATGAATGTGCCATATTCTTGGATTTGGCATAGCTGTATTTGCTAGAAAAGTTACTTCAGATGTAAGAAACTCACATTCGTGCTCATTGTTACTAAAGCGACTAATAAACACCACACTTGTATGGTGTGTGCACACCTGTGTGCAAAAAATCAAAATTCTGAGATTTTTTGGTGTCGGTGCATCGATCGGTGTTATGTGTATGGCGAAGTGTCTCACACTAGTCTGTGATCAAAAAACAAAACTTTTGTCGCAATGTCTCTGCCAAAATCATCATACGATCAAAACAATTGATCACAAATATTTTGAAACTGGTGACACAGAGATGGAATGTGATTTCATTCATTCGAAATTTGGAAAAAAACTCAAAAAATGTTCCCGTGTACGTCCCTGAAGGATGGGCGCAAATTATAACAGGGGCACGTAACTCTCCTGAGCCTTTTGAAGTTCACACACAGCAGTATTAGCCCATTGAGTTTACTAGAAACGTGCAAGGTTTTATATTATTGAATATGTTTGTTTGGCCCATAAGCACTTTTCATTATTTTTGGTATAGCTCGCAAACCAAGCAAAATTAGAGTTTCTATTGAAATGCATAGTTTCAAAAAATTTATAATACAATATATGCAGGAAAAGTAATCAAAAACGTACCTACCAAAAATAAAAAATCAAATAACAAATGAATGTTGAACGGCGTGAAGTTCGATAAATTAAGTTTAAACAATTAAAAACACCTTAAATAACTTCACTTGAGTCGGCACAAAATTTGTTTTCTTTTGATTAAAAACCACTTTACATTTAACAAAGTAACAAAAAAAAAAACAAACAGAAAACAAACGCGTAACTAACCTGAATGCATTTCGAAGCTTGTGCGCTTCATCATCAGCAATCACGACTAAACGTTGGACATCAAGAATTAATGAACTGTTTCTCCTGTTGGACTGTATAACACACAGCAATGGTCAAAGGTCACTTTTGCGATATTTGTCTCTATACGTTGTTTTGGCAAATTATATTAAGTAGGCAAGATTCGATATTGCCGTTGTCTAAGTTGAGTGCGTTAGGGTCTTTTTGTATGAAGAAAGATTCGTATGCATCTAATCTCCTCTGGTCATTCACTTGTTTGAGGAGATTTAACTTGTCGATGGTTATGTTTTCATGGCCATAATTTAACACATGAGATGCAATTGCAGATTTTTGTGGTTGATTGAGGCGAATATATGTCATATGCTCTTTAAATCTTGTCTCGATACTACGTTTTGTTTGTCCATAATATTTTTGTCTACAGTCACCACATTCAATCTCGTATATACCCGATTTGCTCAAAGATGGTGTTTTGTCTTTGGTGGAGCCTAATAAATTTACTAATTTTTTATCGTTTTTGTACACAATATCTATTTGATGGTCACTGAACACTTTTTTCATTTTATTAGTTATTTGTGGTACAAAAGACAATGCCACTCTTTTATTTTGATTTGTGCCATTTTGTGTGAAAAAGGTTGTCATGCTAAAATTGTTCACTTTTCGCGTATGTTTATAGACTAGTTTATCAACCATTTTTTCACTAAAACCGTTTACACAAGCTGTTGTTTTTATGTACTCATACTCTTTTTTGAAATTCAGTATCGATAAGGGTAGACGACACAATCTATGAACCATCGAGTGGTACGCGGCCATTTTGTGCTGGATTGGGCAAAACGAATCACTTGTGATGGTTCTCATGGTACTTGTGGGCTTATGAAATACTCCGAATTCAATGTTACCGTTCACATATTGAATTTCCAAATCTAAGAAAGATAATTTTCTTTCATTTTCAATTTCATATGTGAACTTTATTGTATTGAATTGGCTATTCAAAATGTTTAAAGTTTTTTGAACATCATTTTTATGCACCACTGAAAAAACATCATCCACATATCGATGCCAAACTCGCGGTAGAAGGTTTTGTTTTTTTAAATTCATTTCAAAAGCTGCCATAAATATTTCCGAGATCAATGGGCTTAGTGGGTTACCCATGTTAGTACCGAACTCTACACTATATATTTTCTCACGAAACTGAAAGAAATTTTGGTCCATGCAAAGTTTTGTTGCTTCAAAATAAATTTTCTTTTTTTCATTTTCCACATCAAGGCTGCTTAGGTATTTTTTAAACTCATTTAGGGCTACGCTTACCGGAATGTTCGGGAATAAAGAAGTTACATCAAAGCTAATCATTATTTCATCGTCTTGAAGAACTAAATCTTTAATTTTCTCGACGAACTCAAACGAATTTTTGACCGAACAACTTTCTATTTTTGGTAACTTTTTTACTTCACTCACTATCCACTTAGCCAATTCATAAGTTGGAGCATTAATGTTCGATACGATTGGACGCATTTTCTTCCCTGTTTTATGCGTTTTCGGAAGTGCATACATTTTGGGCAAACTTGGATTTGAAACAATTAACGATCTGCTTACACGAATATTAAAAACCTTGCTTATTTTTTGTCTTATGGCATCGACTTCTCTAACCATTTTTTTAATGGGACTTTTTTCCAATAATTTATACCCGCACTCAGATATAAGTTGACACACGCGTTGTTCGTAATCAGATTTATTCATAACGACCACTTGGTTACTTTTATCTGCTTTCACATATATTACATCTCTTTTCTTCAATTTATCCACAACACTTTTTTGAACTTTTGCCATATCTGATTTATTACAAGAATTTATATTTGACTTTATGACATTGGCAGCTTTAGAACGAATATCATTTTGAGTTGACGGCAATTTGTACTTTAAAATAGTTTCAATGTCAACAACCACGTCTAAAAACTCCGTTTTGAATGGACTTGGAGTAAATTTTAAACCCTTATTCAATAAATTTAACTCTTCTTCACTAAAATTTTCATTTGATTCATTAATCACAAAATCTTGAATAAACTGAGGTTCAAATTGTTCACATGGACTTTTTTCGATTAAATGAGATATTTTTTTGTTCAATGTAGCTTTTTTCTTTTTGATCGTATTTTCTTTTCTCATAGCCACCGTTCTATCAAAACTATTCCACTGCTCAAATTCAAATTCACTTAATTTTTTGGTTAAATCAAGATGTAAATTATACAATTTAATTTCACAATCGGCAAGTTCTTTATATTTGTGTTTGATTTCTAAATTAAGCCACATTTTTTCTGCCTTTTTAATTGCACACATCGATCTATGATTTTCTACCGCGGCACTGATTTTTATAAAATTAGGATGCACTTTGAACCTTTTACATGCCCGCAGAAAAGAAACATCTTCAATAATTTTTGCGACTTTTAGTTTAAGTCGAGAGTAGGTGTTCAACTTTGATTTGGTTGTCATATTTAATAACAAATGAATGTTGAACGGCGTGAAGTTCGATAAATTAAGTTTAAACAATTAAAAACACCTTAAATAACTTCACTTGAGTCGGCACAAAATTTGTTTTCTTTTGATTAAAAACCACTTTACATTTAACAAAGTAACAAAAAAAAAAACAAACAGAAAACAAACGCGTAACTAACCTGAATGCATTTCGAAGCTTGTGCGCTTCATCATCAGCAATCACGACTAAACGTTGGACATCAAGAATTAATGAACTGTTTCTCCTGTTGGACTGTATAACACACAGCAATGGTCAAAGGTCACTTTTGCGATATTTGTCTCTATACGTTGTTTTGGCAAATTATATTAAGTAGGCAAGATTCGATATTGCCGTTGTCTAAGTTGAGTGCGTTAGGGTCTTTTTGTATGAAGAAAGATTCGTATGCATCTAATCTCCTCTGGTCATTCACTTGTTTGAGGAGATTTAACTTGTCGATGGTTATGTTTTCATGGCCATAATTTAACACATGAGATGCAATTGCAGATTTTTGTGGTTGATTGAGGCGAATATATGTCATATGCTCTTTAAATCTTGTCTCGATACTACGTTTTGTTTGTCCATAATATTTTTGTCTACAGTCACCACATTCAATCTCGTATATACCCGATTTGCTCAAAGATGGTGTTTTGTCTTTGGTGGAGCCTAATAAATTTACTAATTTTTTATCGTTTTTGTACACAATATCTATTTGATGGTCACTGAACACTTTTTTCATTTTATTAGTTATTTGTGGTACAAAAGACAATGCCACTCTTTTATTTTGATTTGTGCCATTTTGTGTGAAAAAGGTTGTCATGCTAAAATTGTTCACTTTTCGCGTATGTTTATAGACTAGTTTATCAACCATTTTTTCACTAAAACCGTTTACACAAGCTGTTGTTTTTATGTACTCATACTCTTTTTTGAAATTCAGTATCGATAAGGGTAGACGACACAATCTATGAACCATCGAGTGGTACGCGGCCATTTTGTGCTGGATTGGGCAAAACGAATCACTTGTGATGGTTCTCATGGTACTTGTGGGCTTATGAAATACTCCGAATTCAATGTTACCGTTCACATATTGAATTTCCAAATCTAAGAAAGATAATTTTCTTTCATTTTCAATTTCATATGTGAACTTTATTGTATTGAATTGGCTATTCAAAATGTTTAAAGTTTTTTGAACATCATTTTTATGCACCACTGAAAAAACATCATCCACATATCGATGCCAAACTCGCGGTAGAAGGTTTTGTTTTTTTAAATTCATTTCAAAAGCTGCCATAAATATTTCCGAGATCAATGGGCTTAGTGGGTTACCCATGTTAGTACCGAACTCTACACTATATATTTTCTCACGAAACTGAAAGAAATTTTGGTCCATGCAAAGTTTTGTTGCTTCAAAATAAATTTTCTTTTTTTCATTTTCCACATCAAGGCTGCTTAGGTATTTTTTAAACTCATTTAGGGCTACGCTTACCGGAATGTTCGGGAATAAAGAAGTTACATCAAAGCTAATCATTATTTCATCGTCTTGAAGAACTAAATCTTTAATTTTCTCGACGAACTCAAACGAATTTTTGACCGAACAACTTTCTATTTTTGGTAACTTTTTTACTTCACTCACTATCCACTTAGCCAATTCATAAGTTGGAGCATTAATGTTCGATACGATTGGACGCATTTTCTTCCCTGTTTTATGCGTTTTCGGAAGTGCATACATTTTGGGCAAACTTGGATTTGAAACAATTAACGATCTGCTTACACGAATATTAAAAACCTTGCTTATTTTTTGTCTTATGGCATCGACTTCTCTAACCATTTTTTTAATGGGACTTTTTTCCAATAATTTATACCCGCACTCAGATATAAGTTGACACACGCGTTGTTCGTAATCAGATTTATTCATAACGACCACTTGGTTACTTTTATCTGCTTTCACATATATTACATCTCTTTTCTTCAATTTATCCACAACACTTTTTTGAACTTTTGCCATATCTGATTTATTACAAGAATTTATATTTGACTTTATGACATTGGCAGCTTTAGAACGAATATCATTTTGAGTTGACGGCAATTTGTACTTTAAAATAGTTTCAATGTCAACAACCACGTCTAAAAACTCCGTTTTGAATGGACTTGGAGTAAATTTTAAACCCTTATTCAATAAATTTAACTCTTCTTCACTAAAATTTTCATTTGATTCATTAATCACAAAATCTTGAATAAACTGAGGTTCAAATTGTTCACATGGACTTTTTTCGATTAAATGAGATATTTTTTTGTTCAATGTAGCTTTTTTCTTTTTGATCGTATTTTCTTTTCTCATAGCCACCGTTCTATCAAAACTATTCCACTGCTCAAATTCAAATTCACTTAATTTTTTGGTTAAATCAAGATGTAAATTATACAATTTAATTTCACAATCGGCAAGTTCTTTATATTTGTGTTTGATTTCTAAATTAAGCCACATTTTTTCTGCCTTTTTAATTGCACACATCGATCTATGATTTTCTACCGCGGCACTGATTTTTATAAAATTAGGATGCACTTTGAACCTTTTACATGCCCGCAGAAAAGAAACATCTTCAATAATTTTTGCGACTTTTAGTTTAAGTCGAGAGTAGGTGTTCAACTTTGATTTGGTTGTCATATTTAATAACAAATGAATGTTGAACGGCGTGAAGTTCGATAAATTAAGTTTAAACAATTAAAAACACCTTAAATAACTTCACTTGAGTCGGCACAAAATTTGTTTTCTTTTGATTAAAAACCACTTTACATTTAACAAAGTAACAAAAAAAAAAACAAACAGAAAACAAACGCGTAACTAACCTGAATGCATTTCGAAGCTTGTGCGCTTCATCATCAGCAATCACGACTAAACGTTGGACATCAAGAATTAATGAACTGTTTCTCCTGTTGGACTGTATAACACACAGCAATGGTCAAAGGTCACTTTTGCGATATTTGTCTCTATACGTTGTTTTGGCAAATTATATTAAGTAGGCAAGATTCGATATTGCCGTTGTCTAAGTTGAGTGCGTTAGGGTCTTTTTGTATGAAAAGTGAACAATTTTAGCATGACAACCTTTTTCACACAAAATGGCACAAATCAAAATAAAAGAGTGGCATTGTCTTTTGTACCACAAATAACTAATAAAATGAAAAAAGTGTTCAGTGACCATCAAATAGATATTGTGTACAAAAACGATAAAAATTAGTAAATTTATTAGGCTCCACCAAAGACAAAACACCATCTTTGAGCAAATCGGGTATATACGAGATTGAATGTGGTGACTGTAGACAAAAATATTATGGACAAACAAAACGTAGTATCGAGACAAGATTTAAAGAGCATATGACATATATTCGCCTCAATCAACCACAAAAATCTGCAATTGCATCTCATGTGTTAAATTATGGCCATGAAAACATAACCATCGACAAGTTAAATCTCCTCAAACAAGTGAATGACCAGAGGAGATTAGATGCATACGAATCTTTCTTCATACAAAAAGACCCTAACGCACTCAACTTAGACAACGGCAATATCGAATCTTGCCTACTTAATATAATTTGCCAAAACAACGTATAGAGACAAATATCGCAAAAGTGACCTTTGACCATTGCTGTGTGTTATACAGTCCAACAGGAGAAACAGTTCATTAATTCTTGATGTCCAACGTTTAGTCGTGATTGCTGATGATGAAGCGCACAAGCTTCGAAATGCATTCAGGTTAGTTACGCGTTTGTTTTCTGTTTGTTTTTTTTTTTGTTACTTTGTTAAATGTAAAGTGGTTTTTAATCAAAAGAAAACAAATTTTGTGCCGACTCAAGTGAAGTTATTTAAGTGTTTTTAATTGTTTAAACTTAATTTATCGAACTTCACGCCGTTCAACATTCATTTGTTATTAAATATGACAACCAAATCAAAGTTGAACACCTACTCTCGACTTAAACTAAAAGTCGCAAAAATTATTGAAGATGTTTCTTTTCTGCGGGCATGTAAAAGGTTCAAAGTGCATCCTAATTTTATAAAAATCAGTGCCGCGGTAGAAAATCATAGATCGATGTGTGCAATTAAAAGGCAGAAAAAATGTGGCTTAATTTAGAAATCAAACACAAATATAAAGAACTTGCCGATTGTGAAATTAAATTGTATAATTTACATCTTGATTTAACCAAAAAATTAAGTGAATTTGAATTTGAGCAGTGAATAGTTTTGAGAAGAACGGTGGCTATGAGAAAAGAAAATACGATCAAAAAGAAAAAGCTACATTGAACAAAAAAATATCTCATTTAATCGAAAAAAGTCCATGTGAACAATTTGAACCTCAGTTTATTCAAGATTTTGTGATTAATGAATCAAATGAAAATTTTAGTGAAGAAGAGTTAAATTTATTGAATAAGGGTTTAAAATTTACTCCAAGTCCATTCAAAACGGAGTTTTTAGACGTGGTTGTTGACATTGAAACTATTTTAAAGTACAAATTGCCGTCAACTCAAAATGATATTCGTTCTAAAGCTGCCAATGTCATAAAGTCAAATATAAATTCTTGTAATAAATCAGATATGGCAAAAGTTCAAAAAAGTGTTGTGGATAAATTGAAGAAAAGAGATGTAATATATGTGAAAGCAGATAAAAGTAACCAAGTGGTCGTTATGAATAAATCTGATTACGAACAACGCGTGTGTCAACTTATATCTGAGTGCGGGTATAAATTATTGGAAAAAAGTCCCATTAAAAAAATGGTTAGAGAAGTCGATGCCATAAGACAAAAAATAAGCAAGGTTTTTAATATTCGTGTAAGCAGATCGTTAATTGTTTCAAATCCAAGTTTGCCCAAAATGTATGCACTTCCGAAAACGCATAAAACAGGGAAGAAAATGCGTCCAATCGTATCGAACATTAATGCTCCAACTTATGAATTGGCTAAGTGGATAGTGAGTGAAGTAAAAAAGTTACCAAAAATAGAAAGTTGTTCGGTCAAAAATTCGTTGAGTTCGTCGAGAAAATTAAAGATTTAGTTCTTCAAGACGATGAAATAATGATTAGCTTTGATGTAACTAACTTCTTTATTCCCGAACATTCCGGTAAGCGTAGCCCTAAATGAGTTTAAAAAATACCTAAGCAGCCTTGATGTGGAAAATGAAAAAAAGAAAATTTATTTTGAAGCAACAAAACTTTGCATGGACCAAAATTTCTTTCAGTTTCGTGAGAAAATATATAGTGTAGAGTTCGGTACTAACATGGGTAACCCACTAAGCCCATTGATCTCGGAAATATTTATGGCAGCTTTTGAAATGAATTTAAAAAAACAAAACCTTCTACCGCGAGTTTGGCATCGATATGTGGATGATGTTTTTTCAGTGGTGCATAAAAATGATGTTCAAAAAACTTTAAACATTTTGAATAGCCAATTCAATACAATAAAGTTCACATATGAAATTGAAAATGAAAGAAAATTATCTTTCTTAGATTTGGAAATTCAATATGTGAACGGTAACATTGAATTCGGAGTATTTCATAAGCCCACAAGTACCATGAGAACCATCACAAGTGATTCGTTTTGCCCAATCCAGCACAAAATGGCCGCGTACCACTCGATGGTTCATAGATTGTGTCGTCTACCCTTATCGATACTGAATTTCAAAAAAGAGTATGAGTACATAAAAACAACAGCTTGTGTAAACGGTTTTAGTGAAAAAATGGTTGATAAACTAGTCTATAAACATACGCGAAAAGTGAACAATTTTAGCATGACAACCTTTTTCACACAAAATGGCACAAATCAAAATAAAAGAGTGGCATTGTCTTTTGTACCACAAATAACTAATAAAATGAAAAAAGTGTTCAGTGACCATCAAATAGATATTGTGTACAAAAACGATAAAAAATTAGTAAATTTATTAGGCTCCACCAAAGACAAAACACCATCTTTGAGCAAATCGGGTATATACGAGATTGAATGTGGTGACTGTAGACAAAAATATTATGGACAAACAAAACGTAGTATCGAGACAAGATTTAAAGAGCATATGACATATATTCGCCTCAATCAACCACAAAAATCTGCAATTGCATCTCATGTGTTAAATTATGGCCATGAAAACATAACCATCGACAAGTTAAATCTCCTCAAACAAGTGAATGACCAGAGGAGATTAGATGCATACGAATCTTTCTTCATACAAAAAGACCCTAACGCACTCAACTTAGACAACGGCAATATCGAATCTTGCCTACTTAATATAATTTGCCAAAACAACGTATAGAGACAAATATCGCAAAAGTGACCTTTGACCATTGCTGTGTGTTATACAGTCCAACAGGAGAAACAGTTCATTAATTCTTGATGTCCAACGTTTAGTCGTGATTGCTGATGATGAAGCGCACAAGCTTCGAAATGCATTCAGGTTAGTTACGCGTTTGTTTTCTGTTTGTTTTTTTTTTTGTTACTTTGTTAAATGTAAAGTGGTTTTTAATCAAAAGAAAACAAATTTTGTGCCGACTCAAGTGAAGTTATTTAAGGTGTTTTTAATTGTTTAAACTTAATAAAAAATCAAAGATTTCTAACTTTTTTAAAAAATTGTGCATGACTTTTTTTGAAGCCATACAAAGACTAAATAAAGAAGAGACTAAGGACTTTAATAAGACATGTTCAAAAAGTAATTTTGTTACAAATTAAGAGATATGCCCATTCAAACTTAACTATTTCTTATAATTTTTCATGATTTTGGCCCGAAAGCCCCTTTTTTTGTATAATATGATTTCAAGTTTTGCATTCGTAAAAAATTTTCGAAATCAAGATTTTGATATAATATAACATTACGACTATAGAGAATATTAAAAAAGTATGTAAGTTCGCAATTTTGTTTTTCGGCAGTTTTTAAATGCTTTCTGACATTCAGACTGAACGGCTGGTCCGATTAATAAAAGATTTGGTTCTAGGTGCAAGGAATGTTTAATTTCTCATGTGGTACCAAAAATTAGGTTTTCGGGCAAAAAGTGCGAAAAATGATAAGAAATGGTAAAGTTTGAATGGCTATATCTCTGTCAGTTTTCAAATAATATGTCTTTTTTAACATGTAGTTTGAAGGCCTTAAAACTCTACTTTACTTTGTTTATGTATGTTATGTTAAAGTTATGCGCTATTTAGAAAAATAATTAAAAATCTTTAATTTTTCGATTCTGATTCTGAAAACGAGAACTAAGTGATTAGTAAATAATTATGCTTATCACTTATTGTTAAATAAACATACATTTGTATATACATATGTATATTGAAATTAGTATGCCTTTTTTTTAATTTTTCTTTATAGGAAAGTCATTCTTATTTAAAGATGAATGAGATAATTTTTTTATTTTTGTTTGTGCCAGAAAGATGAATGTGCCAAATGTCGGGGAAGGGAAGTGGTGTCAACATAAAAAATATATCAGCTTAACAAGATAAATGAGAAAGTAATTTACAAATAAATATTTTTTTCATAAACCAAACTTACTAATTTTACGAGAGCAATAAACATTCAAACACGATTTCCCAACATTTTCATTTTTGCACATTCATGTTTCTGGCATAAGGGGGACGATATATATTTATTTTATTTATATCGTCAAAGAGTAATTCAGAAACTCACGCAAAAGTGAGCAATTTTCTTGAGGTATTCTCTTTATATTTATTTATTTTATTTATTTATTTATTAAAAAAAAAGATTAACAATAGATACAATAAGATAAAATCTTTGAGCAGTATCCTAGTTTGACTTAACAAATTTTGATGAATAAAACAAAATATAAAAGATAAATTTTATGTTCATAGTTTCAAAAATCATTTAACAACATTATTTTCAATGATTGAGAATAATATAAGCGAAAGCTTTACAAACAAAATATGACAATTAATATAATAATATAAGATATTTAACAATAACTCGTATAGTATTATAAATTTAATTCGCAAAGTAGGAGAGATATGCATATCAGTTGGGAGAGTATTCCACTCTCTAATCGCTGAAACACATTAAGACCGCGCAAATTGCAGTTTATCTTTAAGATATTCTGGGCACCTGCCGTGGATAATATTATGTAATCTTAAAATATTTCTAAAATTATAGTATGCCTCAAAAGGAATTCCGAAAATAGATTTGCTAAGGTGTGATACACTGACATACCTAGGTTTATTATATATAAAGCGTAAGCAATCATTGAATGCGACATTTAACTTACGCTTACATTCATAGTCCAAGCACGGGTAAACTGAACAGTTAAATATAAAAAATGGCATTAAAAGGGTTTTAACTAAACGAAGATTCATTTCAAGTGAAAGCAATTGAGCAGAGTATCTCAGTCCACGAAGACCTGTATAAATAAATAAATAAATTGGGTGGCGCAACAGTTCGTGGAGAACCAGGGCCTAGTGACTTACAACTCTCAACCATTCCTGTGTGCGTGTTGTTGGCAGGAATGGAGGGGACCTACAGTTTTTTGCCGAGTCCGAACGGCTAAATGAGAAGCACTTTTTCATGACAAGTATACTCCTGGGAATCGAACTCACACCTTCGGCATAACAGTCCTGCGCACTAACCATCATGCCACGAGGTACTACGAAGACCTGTATATATTTTTCTAACTGCAACTGAGGTTGCATCACAACAGCTAAGAGAGCTATTTAAAGTGAAGCCTAAATATGTAACCTTGTCTAAATAAGGAATTATTACTCCACTGAGAATAATTGGAGGGAAGTCCATAGAATGAATTTTATTCCTACAGCAAATCATAGCAATAGTTTAAGAGGGGTTGAGCCTGAGTTTATTTTCACTTGCCCACAGTTGAATTCGTTTTAAATCTTCATAAGTTAAAACTACAGCGTCTTCCATCAATCCAAGTGGACGATTGATGTAGATTAAAACGTCATCTGCGTACATATGAATTGAACAGTCAACAACATCAGGAAGATCATTGATAAATAGTGAGAATAGACGTGGTCCCAAAACAGAACCTTGTGGTACTCCTGTGTTCACAAAAAAGGGGGAAGAGATACCGCTTTCAACTTCTACCGATTGTATTCTATTTTTCAAATAATTACATAGTAGACGAAGAGATGCATTCGAGAACTTGAAAATGTTTTGAAGCTTAGAAATAAGAATAGAATGATCAATACAATCGAAAGCCTTTGAGAAGTCCAACAGCACCAAAACGCCAATTTTATC